>JAWWEM010000054.1:15514012-15535721 GCA_035582935.1 Ormyrus thymus | reverse complement strand
TAAATTAGTATAGTTAAAAAATTTCTCGACTAAAACCAAATGAAATTTTTTGTAGACTAATAAAGTACTTTTATCATTGTGCATCATTTCTTAGACTATACATTCAAGATTTAAAATTAAATAGCTAAATAAAAATCTATATATTTTATACAATACTTTAAAATTAAACATATAAATCTACAATTTTAAATTAGAAAACATGACCTTATATTTGGGACCAATTAAGCTAAAACAAAGTTACAGATAACATGTACAGTATAACTTTTTAAGCTTCTATTATGTCAAAAGATCAATTTCAATAATTCATGTTGAAATATTAATAGTCTTATGAGCCATACAAATTTTAAAAATTATTATACAATTATGGAATTTGAATATAAGAATGTTTCTACCATTGGATCAAAGTAATTATGATTTTTCTATAAGTCTTTAGTACGAAAATAAATTACCAACATTACACGAGAAGATTAAATATTAAAAAATCGTTTAGTGTCAAAAATAGAAAATTTTTCTTTACCCCTTACACTTGTCGCTGTTTGTTCTCTGTTTCCATACCGACGTGTATTTGTCGAACCACTTGGTTGTTTGCTGCGCTGTTTCTATTGACTCTGCCGTCTGCTTAGCGGGCAGTGAAACATGCCGCGAGGAAAATCGCAATCGTCTATTCTTCCTCTCAGCAGTCTTGAGAGTAAAAGTTCTTTTAAAATTTATGCAAGACGGCTTAGCGAGAAAATGCATTCGTGTCGACAAATAGATCGCCTTAGTTTGCTTGAGTGATTAATCAATTTTGGAAAGTAATAATAAAATAAAAATGAATTAAGAATCCAAATGAATGGTTTTTACCGTGGATACATTTTTATCGTTATTCAGATTTTATTTATTTTATTAATAAAACACTTTTAATTTATTACGAAATATACAAAGTGGATTTTCTCCCGTTAAAAAACAAAATTTATTTCAATGATGATTTTTTTGCATCAAGATACATTTTTTATATTTACTTTTCTTCAAAAATCTTTACGTCGCATAAATACAATCACAACAAAAATAACCAGCTATCAACTCGCAGCATGACAATTGTTAGAACACCCCGCAAAAAGCATAATTCAAAAACCCACCAGCAGACCCCTCTCCCCTCTGAAATCAGAGCCCCCTCGGAGGCTCGTCCGCGCACATCGTCCGAGAGAAGAAAGTCCGCGCGCCGGAGTCCGGCGGCCTCTGCACCTCGTCCAGAGAGACGGCAAGGCGTAACCGTCCCGCGCGTCCCTCGGGCGGCGGGCCTGAATAATTCACCGCTACTGAGACTGCACAGGGCGGGGTGGCGGGCGCTGAAGGACCGTTCAAATATTCACGCGAATATGTGCACGCAGACGGCTTCGACGAGAGAAGGGCCTCTCTCCCTCTCTCTCTCTCTCTCGTCTCCTTCCTCCCGCGACTTTCTTATTATTTGCCCACGAGGGAGGCGAGCCCGCGACGGAAGCCGAGGACGAGAATCGGTGGCGGCTTCTTTTGCTTCGATTGTCGGAGCTTAGGCAGAGATTTCCTGGGATCCGAGGGAGCGGGGATTTTCAGTTGCTTTGATACAGCTGTCGTTGGGCTGGAGGTTGTATTAGCTTTATTGGGCTTTATTGGGCTTTATTGGCGCGCTGCTTGAAAGTTATCGCTTTAAGTGCAAGGTTAATGACGGTAAGTGTAACACTTTATTGAGGGAAGTATTTTGTTAAAATAAGAGAGAAGGAAGAATGCGAGGATTATAATATTGCATGTTTTAAGTTTTTTAATGCTGCATTTTTCCCCAAATAAAAATTTTGCCTTTAGGTGCATAAAAAGATTAGTACATAAAAAACTTTGCCGACAGAATTCATTATTCACCACATCAGAATGAATTGCAATTATCCTAAAGGATATAGTTTTTATAACGTAAGACTCTCGGGTGGATTACAATCGCTAATTTAGACGATACTAAGCACACTCGTGATCGGTCAAATTTTATTTATGCTTTATTAGCGTGGCTTACTGCCCACCGTAAATCCAGCATCGATACTAATAAATAAAATCCGTTAAGTGCCAGTAACTCAACGCACCGCCTCGGCGTTTACTGCCCAGAAAAAAAAAGGCGAGAGAAAAGCTGCACGGCATCTAGGAACTCAATTTCCATAAAAGAAACATACGGCCACCTAGAGAAACATATCCTCTGCCCAAGTAAAAAAGCTTCATCAAAACTCCAAAGATGACTCCGGCCCATGGAAACGACTGACTTTCGCTTCGCGCGCACAGGTCGGAATCGTCGGCGAAACGCCTCCGCTCCGTCCCCGTCGCGCTTTTTTTTCCGTCGACTTTTTACGATGCTAAGCTGGGAGGACATGCAAGGCTCTCTCTCCCTCTCTCTCTCTCTCTCGCGCGCGCGCGCGCGACTCGAACAATCGCGATAAAGGCATAAGTCTTTTTTATGGGCTCTGCGTATATTTCCGGTCAAGTGTCCCCGCGGGGACGGCCGTGTCGAAACGACCGATATGCCCCCCTCCCCCTTCCCCCCGGCCGGCGAACAGCATCGAGAGAGAGTGAGAGGATATATCCCCACCGGGGGACACCGTAATGGATATCACTTTTGCTCGAGTTATGTGCCGTGATAAAAAAATGTATGTGGAATTTAGGAGATGCTCGTGTTTAGATTACAAGGAGGGTGGCAGGCCGGAGACTTGCTTTGGTCAAGTGACGTTTGACTTTTGCTGCGGGGTTTGCCCAGGCCTGCGTCATTGCTGATGCTGATGCTGATGCCGCGGGTGAGAGCTTTGTTTTACCCTTCGAATTGGATCGAGTGATAAATTTATTGCGAGGCCGGTCAATTGTAAGTCACACGAATACTTGATCAGTTTGTACATGAATTGTCTTGCATAATTGGGTGAAAGGGAAACTATAAAAAAGTATCTTCAATTTGCAGTCAGTGATGTTTCGTTAACTAACAGGATAGTTAAACTAATTTCATTTGAGAACCACAAGTCATTACGCATTTTTAATAAAAGTACATGCACTATAGCATTTGCCATTATTATCACACTCCCGTAACCTCGTCTCAGCTGCTCGGATCAGTAAAATTCCTCGGAATTAAAGTGTAGCCAGCGATTACAAGCGGCGTCCCGAGAAAAGTCAACGAGTCCCTTTAAACGAAGCGGAAACCGAGGCGATGTCCGCAAGCCCGTGGAAAAAGAGAAGAAGAGTCCGTGGGCGAGGGGGGGGGGGGCAGCGAGAAAGGGCTGTTGACGAGGCGGCGAAAAGAATTGGTCAACGAGGCGTGCCGCTCCTTCGTCCTAATCATCATTCTAATTATCCCCCAGCCGGTAACCGAAGAAGCTTCTGCTTGGCTTCTCGGGCCCGCTCGGCTTCTCGTTAGCACCCGGCGAGCGTAAAACTTCGGCAAAGATCCGGCAAGTTCGCGCCAACTGCTCCCGGCTTATATTTGAGGGAGAGCGGCGGCGGAGTTCTTATCGGAGTCTTCAGTTTCTCAGCTTTTGCTACGCGGAGGGAGGGAATTTTGTCGGCGAGCAATTAGGGCCCGGTGGTTACATACTTATTTGGAATATTGCGGATTATTTGTTTTTCGAGAGGGACAGCTTTGTCGAGTTCTTTTTTAAAAGCGCAATGTGGAAAATTAATCTTTTACGTAAACGTGCCTTAATTCGTCAGAAATACTTTTTATTTCTCAAAGAGAGTAAAAAATATCATAATTGTCAAATGATATGAACGAAAATCATATTGCTTTTATCAAACGTAAAATCGCAAGTTCATAATTTGTGCAATATTTTACAAACAGATAGATTTAATTTAACATATATATTTAAAATTGAAAATCAGTATATTACAGTGATTAATTTGCACAAATTTCAAAATCGGACATTTCCTGACTTAATTACAGTTCCGTTAATTAAATAGTACAAGCAAATTTTAATTAACGATATTGATCCATTTCCAAAATCACTCGAAGCTATTCGTACAAATTAACATAACGCAATGATTCTTAAATTTAAAGCTTCCAAGCATTATAGTTTAACCGAGCCTAGCAAGAGAATTTTATAATAACAATTATATAAGCGATCGGTGCATTTTATTTAAATACTGAAACAAACTGTGCCAAGCGAGAGTCAGCGTTGTTGTACTCAACTTCCACAACTAAACTTTACCGCCGATCCTTAAATAATCATTTATTCAAAAACTAAAAAGCGGAAGGGATCCCGCCGTGCTCCGTCTTAACTCGCGTCTTTTCCTCTTTCTCCTCTGCGGCGCGGGGGGGACAAAGTCGGACCGCGGGCTCCCCGACGACCGCCCATCTAAGTTTAACAATTAACGAGCTCCGGGGGAAAATAAATTGATTGCAGGCTGCGCGCGCCGAGCGTGTCAGGAACATTCTGCCTAATCGTCGCGGAGATTCGCGCAGACGCGCGCGATAATTGATTTCGCGGGAGACGAGGCGGGGACGAGCTTCTCCTTGAGCGTCATTTTTTTCGACGGGTTTCTGCCTTTTTTGGGAAAAAAATCGTTTGTAATCGGTTGATTCAAGTATAGGAAATATGCTATTATGATCGTTATTAGTTGCGAGTTGGGTACGTTATAGTTTCTGAGAATTTCGATATTAGTTTCTAAAAGTTGCACACATTTATGAGTTGAAAACTTGTTTCCCATTAAGACTTTTAAGTTCTCGAGGGAGACATTGAATTTCTCGAAAAGACAAAAGTAGACTCCTTACATATCTACTTGTATTTAAAACTTTTCTACGAAAATACAGGCTACTTTTAAATACCTCCTGGACTGAATAAAAAAGCATCCACCTTTTATCGAAAAATCTTACATCTCCATTTTTCTGTAGCACCGCAATCGTAAACAAGATCCATCCAACGGGCGAGCCCCTCCCTCCCGGCAGAAAAATAAAAGAGGCGAGAACTGTAAGCCTAAAAGGCTCGATAAAGCTGCGGTGCCACGGCGATACGCAAGGCATCCCTTCGCTCCGAGGCGAAGAGCTCAGACGCTCGGGCGCGGCGCGACAAGCGAGGCATTTGTCATACGTCGATAGGCGTCGGAATTGACAGGCCGGGAGAGACGAAGCGAGGAAGGCGCGAAGGCGAGGATAAAAAGGGGGCGGCAAGATAAATATTTGAGGCATCCGGCCGAGAGAGTCGAGGACAACAGCGGCAGCCTATCGGCTATTTGGCGGGCCGATAAACGGATTTCCTTCGATTTGCATCCTGTTGTTTGTCCCCCCCGGTTGGCAATTTTTTTCAGATGAAGGGAGGACTTTTGGTTCGGCTCGTTTCTTCGAGATGTTTGGGAATGAAAAGCGAAGATTTTCTTATTTTAGCATACTTTTGTAAGATCATTCTTTATAGTTTGTAAATAATTCTTGCATTACCTCTTTAAATTTTTGTGATAGATTAATAATGGTTCGCATATTTATGTATAAAAATTTAGGTGACCTTTCTTAACTTATAAAATAAAATAATATAATACAATTCTTTTTAAAATTTACTTCTAGACCGAAATAGCCACATTCAACGTTGAAAAAACCCTCTTTTGATTTCGTTAATTACTTTATATTATTTAACGTCAAGGTATAACCAATAAATATAAATAAACAAATTTTCATCTCACGAAGCTTTATATTTTTTCAAAATTAAAAATATTTCACCCCGATTATTTTCAATGTTAAATATGCACCTATGCATCGCGCACTTTGGCAACTATGTATTTAAAGCCATACGTATATATATATATATATATATACGCGCACAAAAGAGAATTTTGTCGTTTTAATTAGCGAGGACTTAGCGCGTTGAGTGTAAGTACGCGCTTTTCTTGAAGTTGCGTTAAGGCTTAGAAGCAACTTCTCTGTTTAGGGTACTGTGCAAATTGAGTTTTGGCAAGTTGCAAATGTTTCGAATTGTTCAACAATATTATAAAGTGGAGAACTGCGAGAATTTTTATATCATATTTTTGGTTTATTATGTTAGTATAATGTTTGGATTTCATTTTAAGCTATTGTATTTTTTATTCAAACTTTTTAAGATCAGTTTAATTTGTTTTAAGACTTTGAGAAGATTATTATGATAGGTAATTTTCCTTCTTTTCTTTTATGATCGTGAATTTGAAAAAATAGGTGTGTACAACAACTTATGAGTTATCTAAAAATTTATATAATTTATTTACAACAGGCAGCTCTTGCGCTTATATTTTTACATTTTATTACAAAATATTTTAGTTCGTAAACGAAAAATTGTTCCGCTGGCTTACATTTTTTTATTTACATTTCATTATACTACTAATTGTATAATTAACAATATAAATTGAACAATATATACAATCGAATCTTTATCTTTCTTTGACTGTCAACCAATAACCATTTACCGGTACTGGTGTTAGCTTCGACTTTGCATACCGCAAGGGAACGTCAGTTTTCGCACAAGGCTGAAAGGAGCACTTCCTTAACAAATGAAACAGCAGCACTTTCGATTCTAGTATCGCAAATCTGTTGCCGATGCACATCCTTGGTCCCATTCCGAACCCCAAATTGAGAACATCGACTGACGTTATTTTCTTTCCCACAAATCTTTCCGGGTCGAATTTGTCCGGCTCATTGTAGTACCGCGGATCGCGGTGAATGGTCGAGGCAGGAATGTAGACTTCTGCTCCGACTTCCAATTTATAGGGCTTTGCATTCGGCAGTGTCGGTGGCAACTCGTACGGCTTCGTACAGATTCTGTTCAGAAAAGCCACCTGAGGATGCAGCCTCAATATCTCTTGAAATACCGCGTCGAAATACGGCATGTGAGAAAGTGCATCGTAATCAATTTTTCCATCACTCCCTTCGGCAATGGCGTCTATTTCAGCTTGCAGTTTTTCTTGAACTTCAGGATGAGCTGCTAACTCGTAGGCTATGAGACTCAGCTGAGAAGAAGTGGTTTCGAAGCCAGCGCCGAAGAATATGAAGGCTTGAGCCGTCATCTCTACGATGTCCAGTTTCAAGTTCTCACTGGTTTTTCCTCGAGCGCTCATCATCAACTGCAGCATGTCTGCGCGCTCTATGCCCTTTTCGTCCCTTGTCTTCACGGTAGTGCCAATGATATTTATAAAGAAGCTTGTGACTTTTTCGGGTAAAATTCGCATTCCAAAATATTTGGTCAGAGACGGAAATACAGTGATAAGGATGAATTTTACAATCATCACAAAAGTCGTGTAGCCGTCATTTTTGGTAACCTGTTTTCCGTAGGCAAAAAATTCATTCGTAGGGTCTTTCATAGAATCTATTTCTATTCCAAATGCACAAGTAGCTATGACGTCATTGGTATACTTTGAAAACGCATCCTTAACATCGACTTCTTCTTTGTCCTTGGACTGTTCCATAAAACTCGTTGTAAAATTTTCAGCGCACTTTTCCATTAGATGAAACATTGCTTTCATTTTAGTGGACGTGAAGGAAGGACTTAACAGGTTTCTTAGCTCCTTCCATTTTTCACCAGTTATTTGAAACAGATTCTTTGCAAAAAGCGGCTCGATATTTTCATCGATGGGAACACTCGGGTGATCGGAAAAGTGATCGAAGTCTTTGACAAGGACGGCTTTGACAAGGTCAAGATCCCGTACGACAATTTGCGGTGTCATGAATGAATGCATACCGGTATACTTGGCATCTTTGTTTGAATTATACACGTCGCTGAGAATTTCCGTAATGTGTTGCCGTCGAAAAATACCGTTGCCTACCATACCGAGGATCGGTACTTCTCTAAGCTGAGGAATTCCCCACTTCCTGAAATCGTGTCGTTTCTTTCGGTAGTAAAAGTAGAGCATCAACATCGCAGCAGCGATTGCAATTGTTACCAAGTTCAGCTCCATAACTGGATAAAAAATTTCACTTGTTTTGTACTGAAAACTAGCTTTTGACGCGCAGTCAAGCGGACGCACAGTTCGAGATGCGGCTTGAAACTGAGCAGAATCTGTGACGTCGACCTATAAAAGCAGACAGAAATGATGTAATGCTGGTAAGTGTTGTGGTTAGTCATGCGTATCACGAGCGTCGACAGAGAACATATTTCCTTGAGCTTGCGTGTATTTGTGAAATGAACGAGGAAAGTGTAATTTTATCCTCATTTGGTACTTGACATAAAATTTCTCGAATTTATCTATGTTGCATCAATAATTTAATCAAAATATTTATATTTCAACGATCGGCTCTTAAGTTTTATTTAAAATATTATTTCTTTTTATACTTAATGAAAAATATATTTACGGTTTTGTTGTAATAGAAAGTACAACGCGCTTTATTCTATAGTGAATTCTTTTTGTACTTTTTTTTCAGATTACTTATCTACTTATATTTTTATTGAAGATTATGTTTTAATCAACTGATAGTGACCCAAATTAAACGCGAAGATAGCAAATCTTGATTATCAAGATTAGATTGTACTGTAAAATGACGTTATTTTTACATCGATGCAGTATGTGCATAAAAACAAATAAGACAATAAATAGCACGCTAATAAACTGCGCATCGAGGTATTCGCGAAAGCCACGCGCGCAGAAGGCATCTGTTTTTCGCCGACCGTCGGGCCGGCCCTCTTTTTCGCGAAAACTCCGGGCTGCGGAGATTAAAGCGAGCTCGGGAAGTTCATTAATGGATTAAGAGTGCTCGATCGATACGATTAGCGCTACGCGCGCGGCGCCGAAACGGAAATGCGCTCTCTCCCGTGTATTTTTCCCCTGCAAAGAGGGGGGAGGGGGCAGCACTCGCCGGTATTTTACGTCATCGGCCGAATCGCTAACGATTCGGTCTGTCGCGCTGAAAAATTCTTTGTACTGTATGATTAAGTGGAGGATTTATTTTTTAAAGTAATTTCAGCCGAGCCCGACTGTTACGCCCGCGTAGGTGTTAATTTGACAAAAAAGGGTCACGCGAATATAAACAATTCCGGCGTTTTATCACAAAGACTTTATTAGGTTTCCGAATTGGATGTATGGGGTATTTACGTGTAATATTCATTTGCTTTGATATTGCCGTGAATGAAAGGGCACGCACTTTTTTTAATGATGTTCTCGGATTACTAGTGTTTCTCGTACACTTTTTTTGGATATTGTTAAATGATCGCTTTATTTCCTCGTGGAAAAGTTTCTTTCGTGAAATATTTCGTACCGTTAATCGGATTCTTTGCATTCAATCGGGTACTTCATTAAATGAAACAAGCAATAACGTGATAGGATGATGTTTAAATATTTATGACCTTCAATTGCGGCACACGGAGAAAAAGTTTCAATAAAAATTACTACACTTTCTGGTAATGCAGATTGCCAAAACCCAAAAAATTATCATACTTCTTAGTAAATTTTAATGAAATTTTAGTAAAAATTTGTGTAATTTTATTAAATGTTCCTGAAATTTCAGTAAAATTTACTAAAAAATATGGTATTTTTTGGAACTTTGGCAGTCTGTGCTTGCATTACCAGAAAGTTTAGTAACTTTTATTTAAATATTTTTAATTTTTACTGAAATATTTCTCTCCGTGTAGTTAAATGTATTTGTAACCATCTCAATTAACTACTTAGAAAACAACCTTTGGTAATATTCGATTTATTTATAATATTTTTCACAATTTTTGAATTATTCTTGTTGTTAGAGACAATTAAGTGTATTGGAAAATTTTTAAGTTATTCGAGTTAGTTTAATTATGGTAGTACATTTTTTAATAAAAGGATAACCCAACAAATAACAATAGTCAACATTTGCCTCAATTAGACACAGAAGCTATCGCCGTTTCTCGCGTGAAATCCAAACAATTCGTATAATGTTTCTCTCTCTTGAAAAGAAGTTCCTTGATATTTCCCGTCTATACTCTCTAATCATAATAAAAGCATGCGAAACAAGGCCTCGAGTACAAACGTACATCCATCCCTTCGATCCTCACTCGCACTCTCAATCAAAAACTCATTCAGCCCGCTCGAAACAATAAACAGATCGGGCCGAAGTATCAAAGGAGCGTAACTCGTCGCGCCCCGACTCCCGAATTAAAGCGGCAAGTAAGAAGTCCCCGAAAAGTTTTACATCCCCCTCGCGGGGCTCGGGGAGGGTAATCAGTTCGTCGACACGACTGCGCGTATATCGATATGAGCGGCGCGTAGCGGCATCCCTCGCAGACCTCATATGGGGGCTGAATTTTAAAACCGGTCCCCAGGGCTTGCGCTTCCGCTCAAAATCAGGCTGCAGCGCGGTCCTGTTCTCGGGTAAGGAGGTACAAGTCCCGGGGGAGCCGCCGGCCGGCTGATCGAACCGCCGCCGCCGCCGCCGCCGCCTGTCGATTTAACGTCGGGTATCGCGCGAACGGAGGCTGCTTTAAAGCCCGCCGGTGCGGCCGAAAGTCCTGCCCCGAGCGGGGATCCGGCCTTTATTGCCGAGTGATTTTTTTATGGCGGCTAATGGGATGGATGTAAATTCGGAAATTCAGACTTTCTACGGGGTGGATTGGATGCAAAGATGTTTCGGGCTTATTTTCTTGGAGGCAGGAGCAGTGCGCTGGAATTTTTAAGCAATAATTAATGAGGGCTTTGTCAATTTTCTGTTCTTCTACTATATATAAAATATAAAAAACATCATGTTTTTTAAAATGATCGAAAAACCAAAAAATCTTGAGGATTGATCGGATTGAGGAAATTAAGATTTATTTTTGAATTGTTAGATGTGCTAAAGATTTCTTTATTCCGAGGTTCTTAATTTTTTTAAGTTTTTTTTAAAATAAATATAAAAAATTGAAGATAGATTACGTTCAAATAATTAACAAATTTACAATAGCTTATCGATACTATCTAAGATTTGCGGAGATTCTGTTGCAGAGTCACTTAAAATATCTGATTTCAATATACTAAATATCGATAAATTCATTATTTGATATTTTTTTGTTAAAATCTAGAGGTTGTTTTAAAGTCAATTCTATCAATATTACCCAAAAGCTTATTAATCACCTACCAATTCCGTATGCTAATAAATAAATCTAAAAGTTAATTCATTCGAATTAGATTGAAACTTGCAGAACCTCTGAAATCTCTCGCATTCTCCGAGCGCTTTCCTTATACAACTCCGCCGAGGCCGGATTATAAAATAAAAAGAAAAAAAAAGGAAAGAAAAAACCGAGAGAAGACGAGCGTCGTGCCGGGAGCGAGAGAGGAGCGCTGTTTAAGCAGAAATTTCACACACTGCGAGGCTGCGTTTTCTCTCTCGCTCGACTCCGCCGCGACCCCATTTCCATGCAAATACGCGCGCGAGCCCATAACTCGCGGACGTAAAATGACGGAAAAAATAGCACGGCATTAGTAGTTAGTTCCAGGCCGGAGACCACGGCTGATGAACTCCCCGGCTCCGATTACATTAGCTATGGAGATAGTCCAGCTAAGGTCTGCCTCGCGGCTCTACGAGCCTTGACGCGGCTCTGACGGTGACGTCATTAATAACCCCCGCTGCTGCGCGAAAGTAACGACGCTCGGGCGAGGCGGGCGGGTCCGCGTCATTCGTTTTGTTTTTTTCAATCGAGTTTCGGCGGGCGAGAGTCTTGACTGTGCTCGTATGCGGAGGGATTTCAAAATAGAGGAATGGCTCTGTGGGATTATCTTTCAAATTTAATAAGTTTAGATTAACCTGCATGCACAAGAAATTGATGGATTTTTATTCTCTGAAACTTAATATTTTTGTGTTCGATGTCACTCGGAAGCGAAGAGCTTTTAAAATTACAGAATCTAAGAAAAATTAAATTCAAACATTTTATTTTAATTTTTATTTTTATTTCACTTTTCAAAATGTATCTAAATTTATGCTATTCTGGTGCATTATTGATAATAAGTAGAAGTTCCTTCAAGAAGCCGAGTCCCTCCTACACTACTCGTCGCCCACGAAGCGGTAAAAAAAAATCACGACTCGCATTTCGCAGCGAAAGCCAAGGAATCCTCGTCAACTCCTTGAACTCCCCGAGAGCTTAAAAATGCCAAAAGGCCCAACATAAAAGGCGAATCGCACTCCTCGGAAAGGCGATCCATTATCAGGATCCGCCGCTGCGAGCGCCGCGAGCCGCAGCTGTGCCTCTCCATCGGCGCGGAGACGTCCGGGCAGACTCAATAGCCTCGGAATCGGCCTCCCCCGGGAAATGATCCCACTTTGCAAGGGCCGAATGGAAATGACTGGCGCCAGAATCGCCTCCGGGGCTCGGGGCTGCCTCCTCACTTGGTCAGCGACAATGACGATTCCCGGGGATCTCCGGGCCATTGAAATAACGAGGCGGCTCGGGCCCGGCCAATTTCCCTGATCGAATTGCCCCGGCGAGTCGCTTCCTTTTTTCGCTCCCGCCTTTTTCCTTTTATTTCCCGGCAGCTCCTTTACTTTGCGAGTCGAGCGGGCGGCCAGTGCCGCTGCTGAATGAGCGAGGAGCCGCTGTGTCCTACTGCTCGTTTCAGCGTCGGGGTCGGGGCTGATTGGAATAATTTATGGGGATTCTTATAAGGGGGCGTTATCTGTTTTGTTAGCCCGGAGTTCGAAGGCAAAGTTCGAGGGATAAGGAAGAGAGGAAGAGTTTTATTTCTGGAGGTGTTTAATGAGGTATGGTAACTGCTGGAGATTTGATTTATGCAATGCAAATGTGGGATGAACATTTTTAGGGGTGTAGCTTAATTTCTCACGGCAGTCGTTGTTGGTGTAGCTAGAATGTTCGTTATCGCGCGAGAAATCTTTTAGAACAAGGCGAATGCCAGCATTTGCTTTTTATTTTTATTACAGTTTTCTATATGCGCAGCATGAATTTTGTAACAATATTGCATCAATATTTCCAATATCGTAATAATATTGTATGCATTAATATTTTGATAAAATTGAACGGGAAAGTTCCCAATATTAATATTGTCGTTACTAATCAGCATTCATCTATGTTTACTGTTGAAATATCGTGTATTATATACAATTACAGCCTTCTTCATGAGAAGAATAAATAATTTTTTTATAGGCTCAAGTATTTTAAATAACAAATAAGACACAAGGGTTAAAGAAACCCTTAAAAAATAAATAATTACGCTTACGATGCAAAGCCAAAAGAACCAACGAGCAAAAGGATAATCAGCCTCCGAAAAAAGGACAGCGCGCGTCTAATCCTCGGCGAGCTGCTTTCAACTTTACAAGAAAGTCCTTAAAGAAAATCTGTAAATCCTGAACGATAATAAATCGCGACCTCACCCCGGTGTTGCCGCGCGCGAATCCTCTCGCTCTCTATCCTTTAATTATGCTAAGTAACGTCTCTCCGGCTAAGACGGAGAACGAGGCGGAGATACACAGAAGAAGCTCCCGTCTCTAAGACGGTCATAATATTTAATCACTACCCGTTCGTTCCGGATCCCCGAGCGACGCCACCGGTAAATCAATAGTCTCGCTTTTTATGTATCTCGTTCCTTCTTTCCTCGCTCTTGCGAGCGCTCCCGCGGACCTCGACTGTACATTTGGAAAATTGCGACGGTGTACTTTTTTAGACGCGACGCCTTTTTCTGCGACCCGTAACTAGAAGGATTTATGTGTTTTGTCGCGGCTTGTTTCGTCCTTAAATTTATGATTTTTTAACTTTGGATTGAAACAATTGTAGCAGATAATGCCCGTCAACATTTCCAACAGCTGCCGTGAATAAGTATTTCAGATTTTGACAGAAAGCACTGCAACTAGAAAAAGTAATGACTTTTGAATGATTTTATTCATTATTAAACAGATTATTTAAGTTTTCGTCACAATTATTACCACTAAATCGGCGCTTTCTAATATCCACCTACTTAACCAGCCGAACGCCCTTAGCGCCAGAAAACGAAAGCAGAGTAAGATTTCAAATTTATTTACCTTTTCCCAAGCTCCGAAAGTCGCAGCCAAGACCCCGCCGGGAGGGGGAGGGCAGCCTTGGACAACAAATTATTCGCTCGGGGAAGGCTTTCCGCGAGCCCTTCTGCGATCTTAAAGATTACGCAACAAGCGAGAGAGGCAAGCCCCGCCGGCGAATGGGGTGACGAGCCTGGCGAACCGTAACTCTTTAAGGCTTCCGACAACTCCTCGGCTCTCCTCCGTCAGGGGGGGTGTGAGGGCCGCGCAGCCTCGGCGGGAGAGGGGTAAAAGAAATTGCTGGATTAATTAGCAGCCACTATGAACTTTCAATTAAAATTCGCCCGTTTTTATTTCGGGGCTATCTCGTCGGGTCCCTCGAGTTTTAGGCCTCCCCGAGCACGCTTTTTATTTATGTTAATGGAACGGGGAAGAGGCGCGGTGCTTAGCTGGGTTTTTACCGCTTTTGGCGCAATAAAAACTCGCCTTCCTGTCGCATATTTTTGTCGTATGTCTGTAATTTTTCAATTTTTTATCGCTTGCAAGTAGTAAATGTAAGTAACCATTCGAGGTGGATGATGAAATTGTAAGGCTCATTTATTACGACTGCAGACGATTCACGTCACCTGTATACAATAAATCAAAGCAGCTGAACGCATCAGCACAATTGTCATTCCCATCACGTCGTAAAGATTTGCATAACTGCCGCGTCCCGAAATCACACTTCAGCTGAAAAACCATAAGATCGGGGAATATTTAATTATCATCGAGGAAAAGGGGGAAGCCGAAAATGATGCAGCCGAAAGAAAGGGGGGGCCCGAGCAGCCTTCTGCGTAACTTAAGTAGGGCTCGCGCCGCTCCATTATTCGGATTAATTACGCATTCGCGTTCGCGCGCTCTCGCTTAACGAAGACTTCACTGCATTAAATTCAGATGATGCGCGCGCTGTGCGCCCGGAATTTTGCTATTGCTCTTTGGCTCCTTCCGTTGCTGGCTTTTCCGTTGGCAGAATTATTTGTGGGACATTTATTCAGACGGAAAGCTCAATGCCAGTGCTGGTGCAATAATAAGAGATTGAGGTTGGAACATCGCTCCAAAAGAGACAGAAAAATTACAGCTGCAATTAATAAAATATCGATCCAGCCAAGAAAGGCTGCGACACGCGTAACGTTCACCGACGTCCTCTCACACAGAAGCTCGGGCGTTACAAGCTCCTTAAGTCAGCACGACCTCTCTCGTTCTCTCTCTCTCCGATGTTTTCAGCGACCCCAATTTCAGGCTTCTCTCCTGCCGGCTCGGGGCGGGCGCCTTTCATTTTTTGACACCCGGTGTATTTGATTCCACCCTTGTAATAAACCCCGGGGGGTCGCAGCCTCGCTCCTTATACGCACACCGCCCCCCCCCCCCGTCACATGTCATATCGACACCTTCATACTTTTTTTTACTCTATTCCCTCCCTCCCCGCCCGCGGAGAATATATTCTTCGAGGGGCGCACGACGCCGGACGGGTAATTTGCTTTCTTATTTTCTCCCTCCCGCCCCCCGCCCCGTCTTTTATTCGGATGGGGCGGCTGCCTGCGTCATTACGGATGGGAATCGTGCGCGGGAGCGAGCGGATCCGCGGTCGCGCGAGCGAGGAGCCGTTCCTTCGCGACGAAGGAACACGAGGTCGTCTCGTGTTGGCTTTTGTCCTGTCGAGGGATGATTTTCGGGGGATCGGGGGAGTGAATGTAGCTGGTAAATAAACATATCCGCGCGAGGACGGGCTGATGAATGAACAAGTTCCTCTTTGAATGCGATTGCTGCTGATGTCTGGGGATAGATCTGGGTTTTATGAGTTTCGGGTACGCGATCCCGTTTATACAAATGCGCGTTCTATTTACATTTTCGAAAAATCAGATATGCACTAATTTGTAAATAAATATATTTTTTTTGGTTTTACTATGAAACTTACAGCAATATTGTGATTGAATTAATAAAAAAATCTTTTGGCGATTTATATCTTAATTTTTCTAGTTTACAAACCAAAGGATTTTTGGACTGTTGTTAAAACGCTGCTTGCGACTTTCTTGGGTATAATGGTACAATATTATTGTAAAATTTCCACAGCATTCGACTGCGTACAAGACTATACCAAAGATTTCAACGTAAAAATTACAAAAGATTATTTGGTTGAAAAATATTCTACCGTAAACTGATAATATTTTCTCGATTTTATCAAGTAACTCGCTTGATTTCATCAAGTAAGTACGTTAGTCACGTAGTGCGAGACGGTGTCTGATCTTGGGGAAACCTCCAACCAAAGAAGGAAGCCCTGGAGGATCTTCATCTGCTTATCAAGCTTGTCTAATCAGGCTTGAGCCACTTCCAGACCAAAACTCTTCAACTCTTTTGGTTTCTCTCGACAATCTTATTACGATGTTGGATCGCCAATGCGCCAAGTCCTTGCTAACAAGATTATGGAACTTCTTTCACGGCAAAAATCCCCTGAAATTCTGAGTTTAATAAGCGCGTGAACTCTTCTCAATTTTCTTTTTCTTTTTTATACAAAAGAAATTAAGGTTCTAACGATGTGACTTCGTTCGTTGAAAATGTACAGGTAAATTCTGGTAAAAGTTTAAAAAAGAGTATTTAGTTAAAAGACTAAAAATCGAAAGAGTTAATGTCAAAGCAGTCGTTTAAATACTAGTGACTAGTGCCTGTTTATTGGAAGCAAAAATACGGCTTGTTTTCGTTAAGAATAAGAAGTTTGTGAATTTTTCATTTGTTACTAGATTGGAAGGTTTTAATCCATGCAAAAAACTTGACTAGTCTCTACTGTCCAATAATCGTTTATTGATCAAAGTCGCCATGTTTCGACTACTAGAAATTTGTAAATTTTTCCAAAATTAAAAATAATAAAATTTCCTCTTTATCGCCGAGTACTTCCACGAAAACGTGCAATAAAGCGAGGGAAACCATTTTCTACAAGCTCGGCGTTCCCAGCATCTATTCGCATAAAGCCCATACTTTCGAAAAATTTAATTGCAGCATCCTCGGAAAATTTATCATCAATCCCCGTCCACTTGAGCAATTCCGAAGCAGAATCGAAGCCCCCGGAATAGAGACATTATCAAGCAAAGGAACAAGTGTGAATTCCTGAAATTTCACGCACTACTCGAAGCCGAAAGTCTCTCCTCTCTTCAAAGCCTTCGCCCGGCTCGAGCAAGAAGTCATCCAAGCCGCCTCCTCCGGAGCTTTTGACACCCGCGAAGAGGGACGCAAAATTCAAGCCCTAAGAAGCCTTTAAGAACGTCGGGGCGCCGGCGGGGGGAGGTCGCGTGTCTCCGGGGGGCGCAAGAACAAGTCTGCCGCGGGACGGGGGGTGGGGCGCGCGTAAAAGTCGCCGCATGCGCACTGGCGGCTCGCGGAAAAAGTCCGGACGCGCGGCGACCCGCCCCGCGCGACTCCGCCCCCAGCGCGCTCTTTTTCTCTCTCCTGCCCTCTTACTCTTTCGCTAAGAGAGACGCCCCTCCACCACGTCCTCCGGCCTCTCTCTCTCTCTCTCTCTCTCTCTCTCTCTCGCCAAGACGCGCCGAAGGACGCCGGCGCGAGAGTCGACACCGGCTGGCTCCTCGGACCATGTGACGAGATATTATGACGATCGCGAGGAATTATTTCTGGGTTGCTTCGTTTTGTCCGTTTTCTTTTCTTTTTTCTTTTAGTTTTCCATCGCAATTTTTACTGCCGAGTGTGAGGATGCGCAGGAGTTTCTGGTGATCGCTTGTGAGGACCGCTGTCTTTTTTTTTCTTTCGTTTTGTTTTTGTATTCAATTTTGATCGCCGTCGATTGACTTTCGGATATTAATGCGATGGTTATAATTACGGCATGTCGCGTGTGTACGGGTGCAGTGCTCGATTTCCGGTACTTTTGTAATTAATATTTATATGTCGAGTACGAAAGTGGTGAAGTGTTCTCGAAGCGAAGTACCCGCGATTTAACCAGTCTACTATTCTCCGTTACAAAGGAGAACTACGTAGTTACTATTGAATATGGCCCATTGAAAACGATTTGAAAAGCGGAATTTATTGCAAATAAATTATACATGTACGTGTAGTGTATTTGTTATTTGGTATACACCGTTTGAAAACGGTAATAGAAAAGTAAAAGCAATTTTGCTTATGTTTGCAAAAGTATTATCAAATTGAAATGGTCAATCGATGGAATTGACAGGTACAAATTCAACAAAAGAATAAATAAATCCTCATTAAATTCTACTAATTAAATAATGAAATAAAACGTATTTTGAAACAAAATTATAACTTAATGCAGTTACGAAAGCTGGTGTTCAGAAATTAAAAAAAAAAATTATAATTTTAAATTTAATATTTAGGTTAACGATAAGCAGTGAAATAAAACAATATACTCGACTCGTTAATTTTGAAACCCGAAAATGACGAACAAAACCTAGAAACTATCAAGAAAAAGTACACCGTCGCTTCGCAGGATAAAAAAAAAGCCGCCGCGGAATCGCTCCGTTTCATAGGCGATTTCGCGCGCTCATTTTTTCGCGAGCAACAACAAGAGAGCGAGAGGGCGCGGAGTCAGCTGCGGTTCGGCAATATCGCTGCTCCTCGGCCTAGCACCTCGTTAGGGACGCGCGGACTGGACGGACGAGTTGCGCCGGCTGCGTGGAAACTAATCCACGAGTCTAATTGGCTGTCGACGGGTAACTCGACTCGATTGTTTGGCCCTGGTAATTGGGCCAATTAACCCGTCGAAAAAGAGGCGGCCGCCGCCGCGCGACGCGTAAGTATCCTCGGGAGGATCGCTCGGCTGTACAATATCGAGCCGCGCGACTCGGCTGCGAATCGGAATCGACGTCGCATCGGCGCGCGCCCGGCGCGCTGATTCCTTTTTCTCGAGCGTGAATCTGACGTATGCTTAATTGTCTAATTAATATTCTTTCGGTTGAATTTCTTTTTTATTCCTGTTGGGCATTTTGTCGGTCTCGTTTGCCAATGATTTTTGGCTTCGAGAGATTCAATAAACACGTAGACAAAACCGTTAACGAATTACAGTGTTCTAAATAAGCGCAATGTCAGTTTCGCTTTTAAAAAGCGCGAAAGAATCACTTAATAATTGAAACTCCAGTAAAACCTGGAACAAATTCCAAAGATCCTAACGGTCGGAGCGCCGAAACCCCGCGGAAAAACAGCCTCGAGTGTCAAAAAAAGAAAACAAAAAGATCCGCAGAAAAAAGAGCTTCCTGGAGCAACAATTGGCCAAATTAGTGAATACTTAGCGGCTCGTGTTATGACAAGCCCGTGAATTCTGTACACGGCTCCGGCGGGGGAGCGATGCCGGGGGAGCGAGGAGGCAGGGACAATGCCGCCTCGGAAACACTGACGCGTGCATGTGCACACTTTGGCGCGTCGTCCGGGGGAGGGTGGCGAAGAGGATTGCATTGTTGCTCGTCGGGGATCTTTCTGTCTCTGCCGGCGCTTATCTGCACTCCGCGATGAGTCGTGATCGATACGTCCCCGAGTATTCCGATGGATTGCAGACGCGAATGCTGGAGAAAGATTCTTGGGGTCGGTTGACTGTCGGTCGGTAGCATTTTTGGGGACCGAATCGGTCGAATGCCCGCTAGTCGCGAAAGATGCGCTGTTGGGAAGGTTCGCAGATTGTTCGGTGCTGCGTTCTAGCTGGTGTTGGATTAGACTTTTTGAATTTTTATTGAATGAAGCTCAAGAAAAACAATTTTTTTTAAATGTAAATGTATTGGTAATAAATATAATGAAGGTGCTTATTGTCACCCAGTATTTAAACATTTTAATATTAGCAATTCATTTCCAAAAAGTCTTTTATTCATTATTATTACTTGGTGCTACAATATAAAGTAAGATACTTTTCAGATTAATGTACAAAATAAAATTTGAATAATTGATTAAAGAAAGCGAAGAAATGTTTAAATTTACCTAAATACTCGTAAAAAGAAATGGATCAGCAAATGAGTATTTTTACTCGAGAAGCATTTGAAGATAGTTTATTAATTTAGGAGGTTGCGGTAAGCCGATATGAGATGAAAATGCCCGGGCAAGTACCGCGGCTTCTGGGCAATAGGTTCGCTCCTAGTTTTCGAAGTAAATATATGTATAATGTTGCAGCGACAAGCGTTTATTCGGCGAATGACTTGAAACCGCAAATTTCTGTATGGCGCACCACTGAATTTAGTTGAAATAGATTAGTCGTCGCTGTTATCGAACTACGGGAGCGTTATAACGAGTTTCCAGCGCGAGAGACCCGAATATCATGCTGCATCGTAATCAATGTGCGCGCTGCGCACTGTTATTGTCAGGAATTAATACGTCCTTATAAGCAATTTCGCTCTGCGTCGAAACTCGACGGAGCGCGCGCGGGGGGAACAATTAAAAAAGAGCGAAATCGAGGCGCGATAATCATAATGATCTCGAGGAAGTGCTCCCCTCGCTGTCTTCGACGTCGGCAGCCGTGCAACCGTATAGTCGCCGGCGCTTACGCACAAAATACACTTCTCTCTCTCTCTCTCTGCCTTCTCTCTTTTCCTCTCTTTGGGCTTTGTCGAGTTTCTCGACCCCCCTCGCGTTCTCTTTCTCCGTTCCGCGGCAGGAACCCCCGCAGAGTTCCTTCTCGCGCGCTAAACGCAACTACACGGCCGGGGGTGTTTCCGTCGTCTTTGTTTTCCCTTCTTCACAGTGTCGTTTTGCAGCTGGTCGCGAGACGGTCTTACAAGGAGGCATTTTCAATAACTACTGTTTTAACGATGGAGGTGGGCTGCGGCTGTTGGGAGCTTTTTTAATTACTTTTTTTTACATTATTTTATTGTTTATCACGTTAGTGCAGGGTATAAGTATTAAAATTTTCATTTCATATTGCACTAAAATAATACAGAAAATTTTCAATGCCGTCTTCTAAATAAAAATATTTTCGGAACTTGAGAAAACCAAATTATAGTGTTCGGTGCAAACAAGTGACTAAGCCTGCGTGAAGTCAGACACCTTACAAGAACCCCTTCGAGTCGTAAATGCTTTGATTTTAAGTAGTGATGTTTTAAATAAAATATTTCTAATAAAAGTTTGCATTTAAAACGTAAAACAATACATTTAATATTGACCTAAATGTACAAAACGAAAAAGAGTGGAATTTCTAAAAATTACAGTGACGTCCTTTTTAAATCCAAGTCAACGATAGACAAAACGATAAATTATTAAAGAATGAATATTAAAAGTTTTCGTACAAGAAACAACGAAGAGACTTTGTTCGGCGCGTCAAAGTTGAAGCAAAGTTGCGGTGCAAGGAGAAACATAAATTATGAAAAGTATAAAGTATTAACGCGGCTCCCTCCCTCTCCCCGATAAAAAAATCAAACTCCGCGAAAGTGCAGGAGCGAGAAAAGTTCCCCGTCGCAAACTCCGACCGGAGCAAAAGCGCGACCCCGGGAGCGCATCTGCTTAGTCTCCGCTCCGAGTCGTCGTCGTCGTCGTCGGCGGCGACGGCGGCGAAGAAAGTGGCGGAATAAAACGCGAACGGCGGCTGAAAAAGCTCTCGCAGGCAGAGAGACAGCAGCGGGCAAAAAGCACTGGCCAACAAGGACGGCCGAGGCCCCGGCGGTGGTGGTAGGGGTAGTTCGGGCTCACCTCGATTTTTCCCCTTCTCCGAAAAAGCTCTGGCGACCCGCTGCCTCCCCCCACCCCTCGGGCTCCGGAATCCCCCGTGGGTGGGAGCCGCGGGAGAGCGAGAGAGACGGCCGGCTCCCCGGCTCGCTTTTCGCCTTTCGTTCGTTCTCTCTTTCGCGCGCTCGGCGCTCGCCTCTTTTACGCGCCGCG
>JAWWEM010000054.1:15493832-15509067 GCA_035582935.1 Ormyrus thymus | reverse complement strand
AGAACCAGGTGGCCAAGTTCAACGATCTCAGGTTCGTCGGCAGGAGCGGTCGAGGTGAGCAGAAGCGTGTATTGGATGGTGCATGTAGGCTTGTCGATTGATTGTTCTGTTTTAGTTTTTTGGGGGAATGTGAATGATGGTTGAAAATAATTTGGATAGGACGACTCGCGGTTAAAATTTTCATTTTAGTTTACTTAATTATGCAATCACCAAAGATCTCTTTTTCATCCCGTTTTTCGAGATCCGTGTTTTTAATTGTCAAAGAAAAAACTTTGGAGCGCCGAAAATTTTCCTGTCCCAGATTTTGGCGAATTGCCGCGTATCCGATGCTTCTGATTCAGTAAATTATACTTTTGGAAAATGTCTCTCTGCACGTAGGTCGGCGCGTGCGTGGATGCGTGCTGAAATTTTACAAGTACTTCATCATGACCTAATTATGTATAATTACATTTTGAAGCTAATTAGTAAACATTTGGTATTTTTTTCGTCATTTCCCAGAATTAAATTGAACATTTAAAAACGAACTTTCACCGAATTTCATCATTATATTTCTAAAAGTAAAGTTGTCAAAATTTGTTGAAAATTGTCTCATGATATTTATTATATTTTTTAAAAAAATTCTTAGAAACCTTATTTCTGAATCGTTTAAGATAAGACCTGACTGATTTTGTTCGTCTTTGTATGTAAATTTTCAGAAAAAAAGGGGTTTAATATTTTCAAATTTTAATTTACAATTTTTTTTCAGTTCTTACAAAATAAAAACATATTATTTACCATAAAACCATTTACGATCATACCTGATTAACTTTGTTCTTCTCTCCTCGTCTTCTTGTAAAAATCGTCGAAATTCAAAAAAACTTTTGAAAATCTTTTAAACCTCAACTAAAAAAGTGATAAAAAACAAGCATAAAAAATATAAGAAAATCGATATTCTCTTTGAGAAGGTATTCTATCAATTCCAGCTTCCAGCGGTTTTTTACGATGTGCAAGGAGTCAGAACTTGCAAGAACCATTTGCACAATCTCTAAATCAATCCATCTTCTATATAGCATTAGGCACGAAACCAGCATTCACATGAAACAAATGTTGATATCGATCTAGTTGATTTACCAAAAATAAACGAAGCCCACACCTCGTCAGGAGTCAGCACGAGAGTAAGTCAACTCGAGCGAGCGGAATTTTCGTCGCAAGGCCGCCTCGAACAAGCGAACCCTCCCGCGAAAGGAAAGATAAAGAAAAAGAGCGCGCTAGACATTAAGGCGGCTCTCGGTAAACGAGCCCTTATTCGGCCTCATTTTTAATTCACTCCTCAAATAACCGTGGCTCTCCCGATCTCTCTCTCTCTCTTTCTCTCCGCGCGCTTCTTTTCCTTTGGCGGCGACGGCGACGGGGACATTTTTAATTCGACGCTCCCGAAGACGTCAATAATTCACGTCGGCCTCCTCGCCGAGGAAGACGTCGCGGCGGAGGAGCGCTGATTTCGTGCCGGATGGCGGAAAAAGCGGGCGCCTCTTAAATAATTCGCCCTAATAATCGCAGCCGTCGCTCGTGTCATTTTTAAGCTCTCCTTTCGGGCTGAGAGCGAAAAGAGCAAAGTTGGGGAGTTTTTCTACCTTGGGAATTAATGTAGGGACATTTCGGCGGGTTTATTAAAACTCGAGACTTTTCACTTAAGCAGTTAATTTTTTAGCTCGACCGATGACTATGAAATTATAAAAAGTAATTAATAAGTATCTAATAATCGAATAAAAATTATGAAAATTTCATCGATTTATTATTGTCTGCAATAACGAGTTTTCAGACTAATAAAATAAAAATATTATCATCATGCGTTTCGAAAATCGCTACTAAAAGTTTAGAGAAAATACAGCTACATTTTTTGTTACTGTACATTAGGCATCAAAGAAAAGTTGATGTAAATTCCTCTGTACAGTGTATTAATTTAAATAAATCAAGTGAAAACGGTCCTAATTTAACGGCAACTCAAATGCATTTGTCCTTTCCGCCAATATCAGCGTCTCCTCCTCAATATTATCTTCCTTTCATTCCCTCTGTTTTTCGACATCTCAATGGATCATCCCCTTATCGCAGCGGCCCTCTCCCTCGACATAAACGGCGGCGAATCGGAAAGTTTTCGAGAGCGAGTCGCGCAAAAAAAGAAAAGTCACGGACGCGCGACGCTGCTTAACGAGCGAGCTGGTCGACTTGTTTATGGCAAATTGGAAAAGGAAATTACGAGGTTTGCGATTGCGCCGCTCTCCTTTTCTTCTCTCCGTCGCTTCTTCCTCTCTAACTCCCCCTGATTCGTATCTTGAGCGAGGGAGCGGGACAGTCGTCGCTCTTCGTTTGGCTCGAGTTAAGCGACGGAGCGCGAATTTTCGTCACTTTTTACGCATTTTTTTTGAACGAGAGCCTAAAAACAGGCGCCGCTGCTTTCGCGGATGTAAAATAAAGAAATCAATAACTTTTTAGACGCGCATTGACCGATTGTCGTGTTTGTTTGTTTAATCGGAAAACAAGTGCACTTGAAACTTTGTAGAAAAAAGCCACCGGAAGAATTTCTTTACAAAATATCAATCGCAATTCCGAAAAGCTGCGAATTCTCGTGAAAAATCTCGCGGCCTCTGTTGACCTTTCTAACGTCAACCGAGAATCGGCGCAACAGCGAAACAAGAGAATCCACTTCAGCCGCAGGAAAAACTCGGCCCTCTAAGTAAAATCGAAACCCGTTGAGCCGTATAGCGAAAAAACAGGCGCAAAAACTGCCGGACAACCGACAATTTTCACCGATAAATCAGGCAGAGACACAGCCGAAATCGTCGCTCGACGAGAGAGCGAAAGAAATATATACACCCACACGGCTCCGGGTGGTATATCTATACGGCGGGCGATCAACGGGAAAAGCGGCTGGGCTTATATGTAGAGCGAGAGAGAGGCAGGGGCCCCGTGGAGTGGTTGGGCGTAAGCGGCTTTGGTTTCCATGGCAGTAAGCCCTCATTACTGCATTACGGGGCCGGTTCCTGACGAGGATATATACCGTATAACGTGCGGAGCGCGATCGACGATCCGCAGCCGCCGCCGCCGCCGCCGCCGCCGCGGTGTTGCTGCGCGGTTATACGCGATACACGGGACGCCGCTCCGAGGCGGGTCGCTTTTTCCGAATCGTCCCTTAATTGGTCGGCTTCGGCATTGTGCCGCTCGTCTTGAGCTCCCGGCGACGAGAGGGATCGCGATGTGATTTTGAGATTGACTGTTTGGGGGTCGACTGTCGGCTGAAATTATTGTTATCCGGTGAGCGCTTCGATTCGGTTCAATTGGGGAAGTGAATAGGTTTTTGTTTGCACGTATTTGCTAAATTAATAAAGAGATTTTTACAAGTCGTGGAACAAATGAATGTAAATACCAAAAGAACTATATGAAAGCATTGAAATATCTATATTTAAAGTATCAGTGTCAAAGAATTTACTGCCAATTTCGAATAATGTTTGACGCGAGCTGTTAAAATCAAACGTTTTAGAAACTCCGTCGAGCCCGAATTCCTGCATACTCGAGCGGAATAAAATTTTTTACAAAAGAACCACAATAAAACAAGCCATCATAGGAAAAAACGTACCTCGTCCAGGCCGGGAAATCTTTCACCCAAAGCTTTAGCCCAACGGCTTAAAGAGCGAGGAGGCTGCACCGCTTAAAATTCCAGCCCGGAAAAAGTTGACCCAAATGCGAGGCTCGCGTTTCTTACGAGCTTCCCCGGTATTTAGCCTCGACTGTCGCGCCGGCAGGACAAAAGTTGGAAGCAGAGAACGAGAGAGAGAGAGAACGGAAAGCTTTCTCTCGCGAGGGGTGAATATTATCGTTTTGGCGCAGGAGCGTATATCAACTCGGCACCCCTTTCGGCCCTCTCCCGACGGGGATTAGCGTCAACCTCTCGGACGCGGGGCTACACGTGCGCGAGAGCCCAACTCGAGAGAGATGAAGCGCCGAATAAACAAACGGCCCGGGAGCGACCGGGAGAGGGGATAAAGAGAATTGCAGAGCGAGAGCGAGTCTGAGAGAGGAAGGAGGAGGGCTGCTCTTGTGAACGTCGGTGCATTTTACATATTTTTAGGTGCCCGGTGCTCGGCGAGTTTTTCCGGGCTGCCGATGGTAACTTGGTTAAGGTTGGGCCGGATTGCTTGGACTTTGGAAAATAAAGATTTTCGCGGTCGTGCGGAAGGATTATTTTAGCTGAAATTATCGTCTAACGACTACCGAATAGCGAACGAAATCGACCGTTAAATTCTTAGATTGTTTTATATTCGACATAAAAACAATCTAAAAATTAAACGGTCGATTTTGTCCGAATAGAAAAGTTACACTAAACCGATTAGAGTTTTGTTTTTAATTGGTACGGTAATTTCAATTGCGCTCAAATTTGATGCGCGAAGCATCGGTAAAATAAAAAATTCTTTTGTACGCCTCCTCGCTGAGAAAGATTGGAAAATAAAAGTTATTGGTCTCGCAAAGCTACAGCTGGTAAAAGAGACAATTACTGTCGAATGGTTTTTTATTTAAATGGCCGATTTTTCTGCGTACATCGGTCTAAACCGCGAGCGCTGTATGCGGCGCAACGCGTACTTTGATTAAGCAAGAATTGCACTTTCCGCAATCAACCTGCGTGGTCAGGTTTAAGCCTCTTTTCAATTACTTTGAAACTAAAACAAAACGAAAATATAAATAAATAGAAGGCATTAGCTTTTTATTGAGCTTTTGATTGAGAACGTCGGTTGACAGATATTTTTTAATGATAATTAATGGATGTGTAATATTTGGATTGATGATTTTATAAATTATGCACTGATATTACAAATATAAATTTATATGTTAACAAATTAACTGTAGTGAAATGAGAGCTTAATATAAATGAGCCATCAATCAAGAAGATTCAATCCTACTAATGAAAAATCATGCTAATTAGTAAATACTGAAAAACATCCTACAGTGAGATAATAAGTAGATTTTCCTTCGTTTATTCCTAAACAGATCCAGTACTTATATGCTTAAGTAAAGTAGGTTGCAAAAAATATTTTCTTTTTCCGAAGATATTAAATTCTTATGCTTTTGGTATCAATTCTTTATAAAAAGCAAAGTTTTTATTTCAAACGATCAACCATATCGTAAAAGCACATAACGAAGCGCTCGGAGGCGTCAAACATTAACACCCCAAAGCTCCGATGCATAAAGCAGACATAAGAGTCGAAGCGCGAGGAAGACATAACGAAGACCCGGCGACAGCTAAAGAGCGAGAAGCGCGAAAAAAAAGGAAGCTCCGTCGAAACGGAAAAGGGGGCGCATAAAAATGGCCGAGAAGCGCGGCACGTCGTCGCATAAATACCGGAGTTACCCCCGTGTTTTATGACCCCCCCGCCCCCACCCCCGTCGTCGCTCGGCACCTCTCTCTCTCTCTCTCCCCCGGATGCAGAACTCCCGCCAAAGAGCCGCGCGAGCGCCCGGGATATCGACAGCAGATCCTTTGATCGATGTCCTTCGGAGTCTCCCGCGTCATATCTCCTTCGTTTTGTTGCCGTCACCTGCGAGCCGTATACCCGCCAATTTATGGGCGGCGGATTTTAAGCTGGTTGCGTTTGATACGACGGCCCGGCTCGTTCTTTCGCTTCTCTTTTTTTCTCTCCCCCTCTCTCTCTCTCCTCTGCAGGAGAGCTTTTCAAGTGCGTTTGATGAATCGTAAGTGCTTTGGGAGATCCGCGCGAGATTTATCGCCGAACGCGCTGGAAGCGATCTCTCGCCTTGTTTATTGTTTTCCGAGCGATATCTTTTCTTTTGCGCTTCGCGAGCGGCTCCTGCTCCAGGTAAAGATGAAAAATTTCAGATTAGAGCCTAAATTATTGCTTTTGGAATGAGTGGGATTTTCAGTTTTAGTCCGCTTGTCGGGAGGCTCGACGTTTGCGAATGTTTGTTTAAGTGACAGTAGATCTTATCAAACTGCCTTTCGCGTCGTTCGACATTTTTAGTTTCTAGTTCAAAGAGATTTTTCGAGGATTATCGACTCTGCAAGAGGGAAGATGTATCGGAAAAGGGTATACAACTGGGAATATATAACAATTAATTTAGGTTGAAATGGTTACAAGAGTTTCTTTATTAATTAAAATTTTGAATAAAAAATGTCCATTTTTTTATTTGTAGAAGGAAAAATTGTACAATTGTTTGCCAGAAAAGATTTTATAAATTAAACTGAAATTCGGCAGCGCAATCTCTCTTCAAACTCTCAACAAAAAAGCCTAATTCTTATGCAATCCCTCGCGGCGTCCTCGAAATGTACACACTCCAATTACACGTACACTCGAACAGTTCGCCGTCCAAGTAATTTACCGCCTCTCGGACGAGTCTCTCGGTCAAAGAGGCTCGATCCGCGCCGGGCGGTTTCCCGATTGAATTCCCGTTTTATTTGTTTTCGCTCGTCGGAGGAGCCCGGAGTCTCCGCCTCGTCGGCCTGCATCGGAAGACGAATAGTCAGGGCGGAGGGAGTTTCGCGCGAGTTCGCGCAGAAATGATTTAATAAGTCGTAAAGGTCCGTCAAGGCTGAGAAGGGTCGACGCTCGTTCCTTCTTCGGGCGAGACGGATTCCTTTTTCTCCGGACGCGGGCAAATGTTTCGGGAGAGAGGACGAGACGTTGCCGATACGTGAAAAAGTGAATTTTTCTCTTCGATGACGAAAATTTTAGCTCGGCTTCTCTTATTATATGGATGTATTATCTGCTCAGACCTCATGGAATGCGTCATGATATTAATTGCGAAAACTATATAATTTTAAGGTATCTGAAACGTTTAATAAGACTTTATTATTTTATAATAGTATAAATCCAGATTTGATTTTCCATAAATATTTACAAAACATTAATTGCTATCAATCAGTTAAAAGTCGCTTGATAATGTAAAATTGTAACTCAATAATCTTTATAACAAAAATCCTGCCATTTATTAAAAAAAAATACTCCCAATGAATTTCTGAAAATGTGAAAAATTAATCCAAAGCCCCTCGTTAATGGAATAAATTCTAGCAATAAAAGCCCGCGCTAATCCTTTCGCCAACCCGCTGCCAATTCTTCGCCAGGCGACGCGACGCAAAGCGACGATTCGGCGCGATTTCCTTCGCGCGCGAGGGAGCACGGAGCGCGCCGAAAACAAAAGTCGCGTCCTGCGGAAGCGGAACGCGTCGCGCGTCCTCTTGGGAGAGAGAAAAAAAGCGGCCGAGCCGGCCGCTTCAATTAATGCGCAATAATTAGCTGGGAAAGAAGTGTTTTCGCCCCCCTCCCCCGCCGCCGAGAGATGATGCACACGTCGTCTCCCTCCCCGTCCGGGGAGCTTAAATCCCCCGATCCTTTTTTACCAATTAAAAATTAAAAAAATCCCCTTCCGGATTGGGAGCCCGTTGTTTTTTGCCTCCTTCCTCGCGCTCTCTTACGCAGCTGCGCCCCTCTCCCTCGCTTTTTCTTTCGTCGGACGAGCGCGTGCATGCTAATTCCGGGGGCTGTCTCTCGTTACGTCCGTCGGTACGCTCGGCTGAGCGCGTCGCGCGATAAACTTCTCCTGAGCTTTTTTTCCCGAGCTCGCGGCGCTTTTGCGCGCGCTCGGCTCGCTCGCTCTCTCTCTCTCTCTCTCTCTCTTCGCGCAGGTTGCCTTCGATTGTTCGTTAACGGGAATCGGCTTTCGGCGGGCAGAGCGAGAGAGCGACATTTTTCAGCCGAGTCGCCTTTTTCACGCGCTCCTGGAGCGCTTCGACGGGAGTTTGTTTAAATATTACAGCGCGGGATGATTGCTTTTGACTGAGCTCGTTACCGAGGCTCCCGGCAGCGCTGATTTGCTCGGGCGAGTTTTTATTGCGCTCCGCGGGCTTTGCTGCAGCGGCTGCTTTACAATGTATTGATAGTCGAAGAAGCTGTTTGCAATTTAATCGGTTATCGCGAAAGTGAATATGTAGTGGGACACTTTTATTTTTTTTTATGTACCAAAAACACTTTATAACAAGCCACGTTTCGACAAGTGTAAAACGGATTAAAAGGGGGTTATCGATGACCGGTTACTTGAGCAAGTGAAATTGTTAACCGTCATTTTATAACCACAAAAAAAATGTAATGTCTTTTAATATGAGAATTTTAATTTTTCAATTTCATTATTTCAATGATTTGAATCAATCGAACGATGAACCTAAATAATATTCCCTTAGAAGAATTAAATTAAAGCAGCTATTAAAATTTCGTAAATTAAAGATCGGAAAAGTGAAAAGTGGCAACATTTCTTTTCATACAAAGAAGCTCTCGCTCCGTCGCACAAATTGAAAGCTTTCGCACGTCATAAGTAATAAACTGACGATTCGCAAAAGGCGAGAAAAATCTTGAAAATCCCCTCGACCGCTCGCGAAAGAAGCCTAGAAAAAAGCAGGCGAGCACCTCCCGCCCGAAAGCAGAGGCAGCGATACGCGTCGGCCGTCCCTTTCACAAGGCGTTCCGACACGCTCGTCGCGGCCCAAAGCGATTTTCCCTCCCGCGGCCGACGTCGCCAGTCGAAACGTCAGAATTCTTAAAACACTGCAAACACTCCGGAAATAACGAGCCAAGTCTCTTCCCTCCTCCACGGCAAACACGGGGAGTTTTTAACGCTGCATGATCCCTGGGCAAACTTCGGGGGGAGCCGCGCGTCCCTCGCTGCACGTCAGCTGCGCGCGCGGAGCCGCGCAACCCATCCGTCAGTTCGACGTGTTCCGATGCACAATATTTGCCTAATATGCCTGAAAAGTGTCAAAAGCTCCCTCTCTCTCTCTTTTGTGCTTCCGCGGAGTGTTCGTGTTTTACCGCACGCGGCGCTCTCGATTTTTAGTTGATTGCCGCGCGGCGGCGCCTTTCCTTTTTTTCCGAGGCCGCTTTATTGCCGCTGGTTTATTGCGCGGACGCGGGCGCTTTATGAATTTACGATTTTTTTTCAGGCATTTTTTGTAATTTGATCGTGTTTTCATTATCTGCCTGCTGAATTTTGAATTTCGATGAAAAATTAAAGTGTGACGCGAAGTTTCCAACTTTGGTGTACGGCGGCGAAATTGTTTTACTTGCACTTTTGATGGCTGCGATCAATTCTCAACGAAAACTCTTTATTAATAATAATTAATAGTTTTCATTCTTTATGCTTTTTAATAAGAAACCTTTTGTGATCGTGAATCTGAAAAATTCTGTCAAGTTCTGCCTAATTATAATACATTACACACAAAGGGCATTCATTAACAGGATAATGACAAAACTATTCACAAATTTTCTCACTGAAGGTTTATAAATTCATATGTGAAAACCTTCTATTTAAACAGCGGTCTCGTACTATTTCTTCAAAATGATTTTTACTTTTGTTAATGTTTGGAAATGAAACTAATTATTTTCCACACACAATGATTGCACCTTCAAAATTCTCAAAAAAAAAAAAAAGAAAAAAAACAGCACAAATTCCCACCGAATCGCTTTACCAAAATAGCAAAACCTCGTTAAAGCAGCCGTTAACACAGCGAAATCTGTTGCTCCCCGATCCATCCGAGTGACCTAAGACGAGCGTCACGCTCTGTAATTTCGCGCGAACTAGACATTGCTCGTCGTTCTTCCGCCGAGTTACACATAATGCCTCGTAAACGGCGGCGACCCCTTGGCGACGACACGTCGCCGGCAATAAACTCGCAGGCTCGTTAGGGCGCCGCCGCCGCCGCCGCCGATCTCTTCTGCCAGTGCTCCTTCCACGGCTGCTTATGCAAATCGCCGGGGAGCGGCGCGGCTTACGTTTTCGGGGGCTGAGCTCAGCGTGATTTAATTAAATTCGGATGCTTTCTTTCTGTCGGCTGCCGCTGGGCGGGAAGGATCGACCTGATGGGAGTCAGAGTCGTTTCAAATTTTTAGCATGCTCTTTGTGAAGGTATCTTGGTAGAGGTAGAAAGGTCAGGGGGGGACAGTTCTTTTTAGATGAAAAATGCTTTTTTAGATTTTTGCTGGAAAAATCCATCAGTTTTGAGACAAACTTTTCCATAACTGTGTGTCCGTATAGTAGAATATCTCGAGACTACTTTAAGGGCTTTTGACAGGCTAAAGCTTATTCTCTTTGTTTTAATACAGATTTTTAATTTCGCAATCGTGTTTTTAAATTTATTGATTTTAATGTCTTGTCATAAATCAACTAAATATAAAGGACCAAATCGCTGGACGTAACAAAGTAATTCCAATTTATAAACGGCAAAACTATTTTCTCTGATCAGTACAATTGCAACTTTACTGATCAACAGCGGCAACGTCGAGAAACTCTTTCCCATATTTATCTAAAACTAACTAATTACTAAAATAGACATTTAAAATCTGTTTAAATGAATGTAGCAGCAATCCTAAAATTCCAACGAACTTATCCAAAAGATTTCTGCATAATTAGCGAACTAATTAAACACGACACTGCTCTCGCATATTAACTAATAATCCAACTACACAAAACCCCAATTAGAAAAGCAGTCGGAGCGGTCGGAAAAAAGCTCGACTATTTACGAAGCCATGAACGGTACATCATTAACCGCATGCGCGCGCGCGCATGCCAACGGCGGCTCGAGAGAGCCCGAGTGGCTTTTACGCCGAGCAAACTTTTGATCCCGCAGAATATATTTCGCGGGCCGGCCGTTAAACGCCGCGGTTCACCGTAAAAACCAAGGCGTCGCCGCACCGCCGCGTGAAATAAAACCGAGCCCTCGCACACTCTGCTTTTCGCCCGCGTATACGCGTACACCTCCGCGCGACTGTCCGCCCTATTATAAGCCCTGGCGCTCATTCTCTTCTCCGTCGTCTGGCAAATGGCGCGAGCGTTTTTTCTTTTTCGCAGGACTAATGTTCGTTTCGAAAGAGACAATTTCGATTTTATTCGAACGGTTATTATGTGCATATGTGCCGAGTCGGAGCTTTGGATTTAGATTATATTTAGGAGGTTGCTGTATAAAAATCCGTTCGAAAATAACAAGTCCAATTATTCCGCACAAGAATTCTGATCAATTCGAGTATGCTATTTACATCAAATTGAATTTTTTGCTTAAATTCTGCTGTATATCGCTCATCGAAGCACTGCAATTGATGTTGGAATTGAAAACTCTATATATGTTCATTTACAACGAATTATTTCTCAACGATTTTACAAGCGAAAAGTGTAAGCAATGATGGAATAAAATGTACGAAGTTCAAATGTTTCGGTGTAATTTAAGCTGGGTCGAGCGCTACGCAAATTACTGCAGAATTATTTCAAATTGAAAAGAATGATTCTTTAAATAAAAATACATCTTCTTGCCAAATCTTAGGCCAGGTTAAGCAAATATTTAAGAAAAAATTATTCAAAGTTCGGTATTTTCCGAAATTATTCAGGTTCTTATGGAAGTTACTCATTTTTAACCGGAAATGTATATTCTTTTGTCGACAAATTCTGCAGATATGAATGAAAAACTACATTAAAAAAGTTGAAAATGTGCACTTTCTACTGCAACAAAAATATATACTATACGACAAAGCAGTTTAATTTCAAAATTTGGAAGGTTGCAAAAAAGTCTGTAATTCAAATTTTCTTGTAAATAAATGGGTTATAGAATACCGTAAATTTTATGTCATAAAAGAACTTATTCTTAATATAAAAATTATTTTTATTAAACTATTAATGTTTATATCAATGAAGGCCTCGATAACCTAACAGCGACTTAGTATAATATAAACAAATAGCTATAGTAAATACTCAAATCATATGTGTATCTAAACAAAATTTTATTTTCGTAGAAAAAAGCATACGTTTATTTTATGTGCTTCTTACATTTTTAAATTATATATATATTTTTTTATTTTAAAGTGCAAGTATACGGGAAGTAGTATTTTATTGTGTTAATTTTTATATCACTTCGTTGACTAAAGAATCGCGCTCGACCCACCTTAATTAACTAGTTTTTACAGCACTTGCGTTAATTATTGAAACAGTAAAGGCTTTTCAAATAATAAAACTGTTTGTAATTCAATAAACAATTCACATTAATTGCTTTGAATTAAATTTTTTATTATGCAGTCCAGAAATCTGCACTTTCGTTCGCAACTATTTTTAATAAAAATTCTTCATTCAAAATCACGAAATTCAATACCGTTATTTAATGTAAAGTTCTTCCCCTCGCGCGATGGCGTTTTTTCTTCATTGATAAAACGCATTAAATTGGCTTTAATGTGGTAAAGGCGGCTATGTAAAAGTGCGGACCTGCGTTCCGTACCATCGGAAAATTAGCGGCCGCGCAGCGCGGCATTGATACCCTCCTGCATTTCAAATACGGCCATTATGCTGATTCGAGGCAGCCAAGCTGGGTCAAAGGCTCGTTGGGCAGTTAAATTTTTTACACCTGGCCCATCGAGCTTGCGGCGCTGCAGTTACACTTTTACGTATACTAATTCATTCTTTTGAAGCGCAGTGGAGAGCACCTGGCCAGTTTTTTTTTTTTTTCGAAAATTGGGATAACGAGAATCGGAATTTGTAAAGGGAAAATGGGGAGGTTGCTTTGGATTAGCGATTTGCAGAAAGGGTAGCTTTAAGTTTGTTTAATAAACTGCCTTGGTGATTGATATCATTTTTATTGAGTTTACGTGATGGATAAAAAGCATTATTTTGTTGTATTAATATATCTGTTGCATAAAAATGTGCAATGAGCCCGGAGAACCTTCTATATTGGCTTTAAAATTACAGTTATTGGGGCGTAAAGTATAAATGTTCATTCGAAAACAAATCACCCATTAATTGATTTTGTTATTGTTAACGCTTACCTTGTTATGAACTGTAAAAGTTGTTCCTTGCACTATTTTAACCAAAAATATTCGTAAAATTTTATTAAATTTTTGTTCACAAATTTTCTGTACACGCTTCAAGTGACAAGTTTCTCGTCGATAAACAAAACGTAACATAATCAAATAATCTACAAAACTTAAAGCTACAAAAAAATATAATAAAGATAATCTACGCAAACAGCGTTTCATTGTTAAAGCTTCAGAATCTCAAAATCCACCACCGAAACAGATCCCCAAGCCAAAGCGAAAATACACCTCTAAATCTTTCAACTCGATCCCCGCATCAATAAATAAATATACAAGCGAAATCCGCGCCCGCTCATTCCCTCGATGACCTACTTCCATTATTAAAAATCGAAAAATTAGCTCCCCCCCCGCGCGATTCCAAGACGTTCGAAAGAAGCCCGCCGCCGCGTCATCGCTCGCAGTCCGAGAGAAAATTCGAGGAGTCGTCGCTGGTAAATAATGCCGGGCTCGCGGTCGGCGGGATTGGATCTGAATAATGGAGAGCCGGCAAACCGAGAAACCAAAGCTCTCCGCGCGCCGTGCGCCGCTTGCGCTCCCGATGCTTTTTAATTTGTTTCACGCCCCGTGATGCATCGCCCTCGCGGGAATCTCCCTCTCGCGGCCCCGGAGATCTCTCTCCTTTATGCGGATCTAATCTCTGTGTATTATAAACGCCCGCTAGACCGGCTATCTTTTCAATTATTCCGAGGAGCGTTTCCCGGAGCGAGAAGCACGGACGGATGCGAGAAGGAATGCTCAGCGGTTGTGAGGGGTTTGTTTGGCAGGCGCGGAAGTCGGCTGAATAACGGACTTGCTTGTAAAAAATAAACGCTGGTTAAAGGTGTACGGGAAGGAATGGTTCGTGATGCTTGGCTGCTGCATAATTTTGAAATGGGGAGGAGAGAGGAGAGAATATTTAGTTTTACATTTAAATATATATCAACGATTTAATTGATAGAGCAAATAAAAAGCATTTATATCGCATATAAATTTTGAAACACACTTAAATATTGTCTACGCCATTTTCAGGAAAAAGTTTCACTTTGACGATAATGCTGCAAACTTCGCCGCCGCAGGTTGCAACTTTGTCCAAAGCTATAAAAGTCACGGTGGATGGACCCAGAGAACCGCGCTCCAAAACACGTGAGTTAAACTGAATTAATAATTCAAAGTTTATCATAAGCTCTTTACCTGAAAAATCTTCAATCTCCATCAATGCAAACGGCTCCATTTAAGAATCTCTCGACAATTCAGTCTGTTTTGCAGGTCATCAGGCGTTCCATCCGTTCCACTTCGGGCCGCGGCCGTTTCCCTTTGGACACCCGCAGGATCCGCTGGGATTCAAACTGTCCGGTAAGTGATCGCGATTAGATCACGTACGCACATATAGATATCACCCCACGTATCCCTCCCCCGCCCCCCTCCTTGCTCCCGCTCATCTCGGCACCTCGGGCTAGTCTGGGCTAACTGAATTTTCGACCCTAAGCCGCTACTGAATGTTGACGCGCTGTTCTCGGCGATCCCTCGCTTTCCCTCCTTTCGTCTCCCGCGTCATCTAATTTCTTTTCTTTGAAGCTGACTAGTCGGGGAAGTAATGTAGTGGCACGGGTTATAAGCCTGGCAGATTTTGTACTTCAACAATAGACGTGTTTCAAATGGAATTTCGATAAAAGAGGGTAATATTTTTCAGAATAACATAAGCTTATTTAGGAGATAATCTTTTACACTCGCGGGTTATTGGGTTAGTAAAACTTGCTCACTTTTTGCTTCTTGGAGGATCATTAGGTTTTTATATAAATAATAACATTTTTCTAATTAAAATTCTTTATTATATTTCTGCAACACGTAGACGTGCACACAATATTACATATCCTCAAAAGAGCTTCTACAAGCGTCAATTTCGAAGAAGCAAGATTGGCCCCTCCTAAAAATAAAGGATTAAAGAATTCTAATAAAAGACATATTAAAGCCACGTACGTCGCAACACTCGCCCGGGAAATTCGCTTCTCAAAGAGAGAGAGAGAGAGAGGGAGGGAGCTCGGCAAAGTGCGGAGGGGCGCCTACGCAGCGAAATACTTCTTAGGCGAAGGTATAGCTGCTCGTGCAGCTGTGTGCACGCCGCCTCGTCCCTGCACTCAAGGTGGCGCGCGAGGGGCGTCAAAATTGAGCGACGGCGGCGGCGGTGGCGGAGCCGTTCAAAATTGAGTTTTCCTCGGGCGGCGCCTAAGTGGAGACGAGAGCCTGATTAATCCCGAAGCTCCTCGCCGGGCGCGAACTCTGGCCTTTTCCTTTAAATATCCCGGCGACCCGACGGCGCTTATACGAGGCCGAGTCAAAGCCACCGCCGCCGACGACGACGACGACGACGACGACGA
>JAWWEM010000054.1:15482529-15493732 GCA_035582935.1 Ormyrus thymus | reverse complement strand
CCCGGCGACCCGACGGCGCTTATACGAGGCCGAGTCAAAGCCACCGCCGCCGACGACGACGACGACGACGACGACGACGACGACGAGGTTCGTGGGTGTGATGTAGAAATTTTCGGTCTCCCGGTAGGCGAGATTATGGATGCTGGAACGGCTTCGACGGAGCGATTGCTAGTTTATGGCCGGAATTCTTCATTTTCGCGTGATTTTATTACTTTTGTTTTAAGGTCTTAATGAAGGAGCTTGCAATTTGTAAGAAATTTCTTGTGGAAGTATAAAATTTGATCGTGGGTAAGGATACTACTCAGTCTTACAAGGCCCATTAACAATTTCACCGCATAGTTGTTTTAATTTTGTTTTACGAAAGGTTTAAATACTGTACGTATAGAAAAAATAATAAATCTAAAAGTCCATTCAACAAAGATTTAGTGGTAATAAATTTTTAAAGGCTTATTGTATCAACAATCCAATACTGAAAAAATTCAACTTTTCATTCTAAAATTTCAAATCGAGTTTTATTTGAAATTCATCTTCTTAAATGGTTTTAAATCCATCAAACCCTCGAAACTGTTAATTTTATGTTATGATCAAACTATTCTTATTTTTTACGTTTTCATTCAAATAACAAGTGAATACATGCGATTAGAAGGTGCGCGATCTCGTAATACTTAAAGATCCTAAAAAATCTGTCGCAAAATTCAGATTACTTTCAAATAGACCGAAAAATTAGCTAATTCTTGCACGTTCAAAAGTTGATTCCCCGGTAATTTCCGTACTCCAGCAGGTCATATCCGCGCAATGATTACGCAGATGCCGATTAAAAAAGGGGCGTCCAGCGAGCGGAGGAATTTTTTTCGAAATTCAACGGGGGCCTCCGCGTCATCTTCCCGCCCTCCGGTCGGGGAGACTCCCGTCCGGGGCCAAACATCGCGGAAAAACGTCCGTCGCGCGATGATTCCCGAGTTCCGGGGTGGGATATAGCCGCGTCCATACATATATACATACACGCGAATCCGATTGAAACTCGCCCGAGGCTCGAAATTTGATGGAACCGGTCGGAGGCGAGCGAGCCATTCTCCTGGGTTAGAGAGAGAGAGAGGGAGAAAGCCTCGGCACATATACCTATACAGAGGAGGATGGCGCGGTACTGATACTGGTGCACCAACAGTGTATTGTTTCGGCATGATAAGCGGCTTAACGGAGCTTCGTTCGAGCCATTCTCTCCTCTCCCCCTCCCCCCCCTCGTTGATTCCGTCGCCTCCCCCCCGGCGGCGCCACCCCTCTTTTGACCTCTCGCTTCTTCGCTGCCGCCGCCGCCGCAGCTGCTGGCCTGTTTTATGTCGTCGATTCTTTTAACGCTCGTCTTTTTTAATCAAGGAACGAATCTCCTCCGCGCCGGCTTCTCTCGATGCGCCGAGCGGGCTCTCGGAACGTCGCGGAATGTAATTTATTCCGCCCTGGGAGTTTTGGTTTTATTGTGTTTTGTGACTGCGCTCCGCGACTGCCGCCTCTTTCTTCGATCGTCCTCGGCTGCTGGTTGGCGCGAGCTGATTTTTTACGCGCCTCGTTCTCCCGCTCGGGGCAATTTCGTTTTTAATCGAGATGGAAATGATTCCCTTTTGAATCGCGCCAGATTTGCTTAGCCGGCTCCGTTCGCTCTTTCCGCGAGCAATCCTTTGCATCGCGTTGGATCGGGTGTACCGTCGCTTTGGGAAGAATTACGAATTGCAGCTTCTGCTTCGAAACGCTGATATTCCGACAAGCGCTCGGCTTCTTTTTAAATCTGCGTGATCTGCGCGCGCGAAGCCTGCAAGACCCAGGCAAAGTGCCGCGCTTCTTCCGCGACTCACGCGGAAGGTAACCCCCGAAAAGCTCATTTGCGTTATGTGCGCGCAGACGAGTCGACCCGGACTGGCCAGTGGCGACACCAGCGTTTTATCGACAAGTTGCCCGCGGGGCAGCAGCAGCCAGGTCCTTTCTCGCCGCACTTTCAACCCTTTCGCCGTGATAGTTCGCGCGGCGGCGCACAGGTTGCGCTCTCGTTCCGGTCGGTCACTTCGCCCGCCGCCCCGTGGAAAGCTGACGGGCGACCCGACGGCCACTCCGCTGAGAGAGATCTCGCAGGGACGAACGAGGCTTGGTTCTTTGCGGATTGCTTGAAATTCGCGGCTTCGAACTCGATAGATCTTTTTTAGTCAACTTATTTGAAATGGCTGGTCGACAGGGTTGAATGGTTTTCGTAAATACGGATAATGAGTAAGCCATGAGTGGTTCTTGCGTCGATAAAATCGTTTCCGAATTAGTCATTTTTTGTTATTAAAGAACATTGTAACTTGACGAAAACTTGTACAGTCCTTGATAAGCGATCAATAAATATAAATATCCATAAAACTCATGCTTCTACCGGATTTTCAATACTTTAAGACAAAGATTCTTCAAGGCGTTACAGTTAAGGGGTTAATAAAGCATCGCAACCTTAATTGTAAATATCCCAAAATCAAAAGATAAGACCGCGCTAAATAAAAAATAAACGCGCAGGAGTTGTCGAAACGTAAGCAAGGGGTCGAATAAAGGCCAGGGAAGCAGCGGCGACGGCGAGAGAAGTGCAGATGAATAGACCCGAGGCGAAACGGAGACACGGCGCCGGGAGCCCGAAGCTCTCTCTCTCCCTCTCTCTCGCTTTCCAGGGGTTGTTAAGGTGCCCATTGAGGTGTAACTAGGGGGATGTTATTAAATTTCGCTCGTCCCACACCTCTGCGCGCGTGCCGAGCCACCGACGGAGTCGAATTTCACGGCTCTCCTTCTCTTTCTCTCTCTCTCTCTCTCGAGCGCGACACCCGAAGGCGAGCCTCGCGAGAGAGTCTCGGCTGTTTTCTTTACGAGGGAACTCTTGGCACCGAAGATCCTGCCGTTATTGACCACTTCGCTCCTATTGTCCGGCGGAATTTTTCGCTGTGCTTTGAGCTGCCCGGGAAAGAATGAAACGGAGAGACTGCTTTGAGATGCGTTCGGGTGCTTTTTTTTTTTATTCTGATGGAACGTCCTAGGCGATTGTTAGTGTTTTTGTTAAGGATAAATTCGTCTCTTTTTTTGGGAGATTTGATTGGAACTTTTTATGCAAATAGCGTTCAATTTTGTTTTAATAAAATTTATTGTGCCGAACTACACGTTATCACTTCTAAAATTTAGAGAAAATGAGTTGAAAAAATTGAAGCTTTAATTATTTATTTAAAATTGTGTTATACTTTTAAGAATATTTAGCTGCGATTAAAAATTAAATAAAATTCTATTATATCGAAAACATTTCAAATATAACCCACACAACAATGTTGTAAGTGCAACAATATAATAGCGATTAGAATTGAAAAATATACAACTATTATCAGTAGGTAATTCTACCATATTGTCACACAACTCATATTCGTGCTCGAAATTTATTTTTAATTAATATTCAAGATTCATTTTAATGAAAACGAAGACAGACCGTACGTCGGATTAAGTAGAATTGAAGCGGAGCGGTTAAGATAAGTAACAACTTCGAGGAAAGTTGGAAGGGAAATAAATTTCGAAAGTGTCCCAGGCGTATCAAAGTGCCTACTTTGGATAATGAAGCGACGTGATTTCTCATTTTGAAAATTAATTACTACGGCAGAGGGTGAGGACTTGCGGTACGACTTCGGCGAGCGAAGATCGTCCAGAGGAGAGCAAACATTCTCATCCCTACTCCCTAATAATCTACTCTTTCTCCTCGGCGAATTCCCTTTTGTTCATTCTTCCCGCCCTTCTGCGTCCGCTTGCCTTTACTTTTACTTTTCGTCTTGTTTATTAGTTGGAATTTTAGATGGCAATAGTAAACGTTCGTCTTCTTTGCAGCTGCTGCTGATATTTTTTTTATCGAAAATAGCTCGACCTAAGTTCGATATTTTTCTGTTTACTTAAATTCGAATGAATTTTTCGAAGCTAAAAATCTCTGTTTAACTTTCCTTCATTCTTAATCATTATCACCCCTCCTCGTTGTTCGTCTATCTGTTTCTATACCCTCCAATCTAGACTCGGTCTCTCATCGTCTAAGGGGATGAAAAATTGCGAGCGCTACGAGATTTGAGTTAACAAGAGCGGCTATAGCAGCAGCCTCTGCTCTTTTCTCTGCCCACTTCTTCTCTCCTCTCTTTTTCTATCTTCCTCTCTCTCTCTCTCTACTTGCGCCCCGTGTCAATTAACCGCCTCTGGGGTCCCGGAAAAATCGCGACCCCTGTTTCAATAAGGTGGCCTTTACCTCATTTGGGGGAAGATTGTTAGGAGCCGTTCTATATTGCCGTCTCTCTCTCTCTCTCTCTCTCTCTTTCGTTCTCCCTTTCCACCATGTGCTCGCTTTAAAACTGTCGCTTCGGATCGCTTTGCACTGAATTCGCGACTTTTAACTTCGCCCTTCTCCTGCCCTGCCTTGTGTTCCTTTATTTTTTACCCTCGTTTTCGAATGACAAGCACTTCTGAACAGACCGGAGCTGGTCTTAAATAATTCTTTAAGAACTAGACTCTTTCATTTTGATTTAGGACATGATGATTTTAAGGGTTTAATTTGATAATTATTTAAACAAATAAAGAAAAAAAAATAATATTGAAATAATCTTTCTAAAATCGAGATCGTATAAAAACCCTGAGTAGAGTCTAATGTCGAGTCTATTACTCTCCTTCAATGGTAGTCTGTAGATCGTAGACATGAAAGGTCAGAGTGACTTCCTGTCCAACCCTTCAGAGTCACGCGATTGCTTTGAGCAGAATCTTTCTAAAAATAGTGCCTTCTAATGACGACTGTAATGTAGAATCTAAATAAAAAATAAAATGTTTATACCCTTAAAACATTATCTGTTCAACAAAATCATTAAATATGAAATTCCTCAATAAATAGCTGTAAATCCTGACTTTGATCGCAGCGTCCTTTAATTACTACAAATATATCCAAACTCAATATTACCTCTTCAAATCACTCAACAAATCAAGCTGCAAATCTGAAAATGATAAACAAGCAATTAAAAGCCATAATTACAAAGCCCTTTGTACACTTACCCCAGCGAAAAGTCGCTCTCAATCTTTCAGCGTCCACCTCGGCGAGTCGTCTGAAAGCACCACCGTACGGCCGGGCGGAAGTTCGCGCAAAGGCAGCCGCGTCCGTGTCGAATCAGTGCCTCTCTCGCCTAGGATCGAGAGACGCGGCCGGAGGGGGTCCTTTAAATTCGCGTCACATTTCAGGGGCCAGTCTTGGGCGCCCGCCCGTCTTTTAATCAGGTCTCCTACCCGGCTCCCGGCCGTCCGGGCGACGGTAACTAATGACAGCTCTTCGCAGCGACCTCCCACTCGGCTATCTCCTTTTATTCATCTTGAACGCGAGCGCCTACACTGTCGCCTCGTGCCCTTATATACGTACGGGAGCTCGGGGAGTATTTTTGGCGAGTGGACAATTTCAAGGCGGTTTTCTTGGGATTTTTAAGTATAAATAACGGTTTTACTATCTTTTTCTCATGCAACTTCACAGGTATGAATTTAAATAAATTACAAAGTAAATGTTGAAATTCGATTTCCACCCCTCTTGCGTTCCCTTAAAAAATAAATTCAACCGTCAGGCCAATCGTTCCGTCGAACGACTTCCTTTGTCTCGCGCATAAACGGACTCTTAAAAAGATCCATCAACTCATTAGCAAACAAACAATTCCAGCAGCACACGCGGGAGGAGACATCGCGCCAAAGCGCCTCCGCATCTTTGGCGAGCTTTTCAATTTTCCCTTGGAGCGCTCGGCTCCTCTCTGCGCGCACTCCATCCTCTCTCTCTCTCTCGGCGCGAAGAGCGTCGTCGCTTTAATACTCGGCGTTCCTTTCCTCTTTACACGTCGCTTCTCAAAGAGTGTACACGCAGAAGGCGCCAGCAGCAGTAGCAGCAGCAGCAGATGCCGCGCGTTTAACTCGGTCGAGTTTCCAGTCCCCGCCCGTTCTCATTATCGCGTCGCAGCGCCCCAAAGCGACGGCCCGACGATCTATAGGTATACAGACTCGAGCGCGAGGATCGCCTTCTGGAAGTCTCTTCGCCGTCGTCACCTTGCCGACGGATCGAAGCGGAAGAGAGAGAGAGAGATGTGAAGAGCGAGAAAGCAGCTATTTAACCGAGCGTGCGAGCGATTATGAGGGGAGCAGCGTCATCTCGCCGAGACGAGACGAGAGAGATATTAGCTGCCGGATAGAGTGGACTCACTTTTTCGAGGCCTCGGCTCGAATTCTTCGCGGCGAAGCCTTGCGCGGTGAAGAATGCGAGCTCGATGTACTTCGGAAGCAATGTGTTTTGGCGAGGTGCACTCAATTATAGCGCGACGATACTATTACTTATGATAGAAAATTCTTCCTCGAAATTTTCGAGTTCTTCTACATTTTCATTATTCTTGGGCGCTTTGGAAATCGATTAATGAAATTATTCGGATCGTCGACTAATTACACCAATGAATCATGGAAAGTCAAAATCTTGCACAATGCTAAACATTTCAAGCATCCCCTAATTCGTCAAACTTGACAAGCTTTATTTCTGTACATTATAAAAGTTTAACATTTTTTCCAGATTCATAATAATAATTAACGATACAGTCGCAAGTGAAAGCAGTAAACAAACAAATTTCTCGTAATCGTAAGTAGCTGCAGAAAGACAGATTTAGCTCTTAAGAGGAGAGCTGGCCGGGGTAAGGGTTAAGTCCTTGAAAGCGGGGAGAAGAGCTTTTTAACGCCTGCTTTGCATAGATCTGAATAGATAAAAGGCACGAGCGAGGAGAGGAGGGCGAATTAATTTATTATGTATCTTACGGTAACCGGACGGGCGGTTTTATTCTTTTTCTCAAAGTTACTGGGCTTTTTTTTTTCAGTGCACTTTCGAGGGTTTTACAAAAAATGTCAATTAAAGAGATTTAGCAATATCTGCATTAGTAAAAAGCTAGTCAACTGTCAAAAAACTAATAATGAAAAATAAAAAAGAAAAAAAAAAGATATTTTTACTCCCATTGTTGTTCTCTAAATTTCTAATAAAATATCCCGAAGGTACGGGGCATCTAGGAAAACGCTCAGTCGTTCGTCAACAAAGGCAGCCGAAAATCCAGCCACTATACGCCCTTGCTCCCGTAACGCAACTCGCCACAAAGGAGCGATCAGCGTGTGCCGGCGATAATACATCATCCCTTAAACTCACTCGGCGTGCTTGTCGGGGGGCGGGAGGGGGTGGGTGGGCGCGAGTCCTCGAGTTTTCTTCAGCCCCCCTCGGCAACACCTTAGCCGCGCTCCCGCGAGGAAACTAAGACACCCTCGCTCGGCGTTTAAGCTCGACATTTCTCAGGCTGCTTAAAAGGGCTGCTAACCCTTTCGCGGCGCGGGGGAACCCCTCCCCTCATTAGTCTTCATTTGTTTTCGGAATTATCGCCCCTGTCCAAAGAGCGCGCGCGCGCCCGGCACTCGGGGGGTTTATTAAATTGAAAATATGTTACCGCCTCGTTCCCGCGACCCGTTGAGTCTTGCCATTTTCTGTATCGGCGGGCAGAGGGCCCGCGAGGAGCCTCTCTCGCGTGCAGGTCATTAAAGGCAGAGGATCGATAAATATCACTCGACTGACGGCGGTAGGACGTGCAGCTTTCGAAGCGTTTGTTACGAATTTTTACTGTGCCTCGGTGACACATATTTCAAGTGCAGGAAAAATTGCAGTCTTATTTTACCCGGAAGCTGTCTATTAATTCTCGGTATGAATTTGATTAAATGTTCCGTTGAAAGTTTATTAATTTTTTTATTCAATACTAAATGAGTGAAATTAAAGTAAAAATCAAGCGGTTTAACGAACCCTTTAAAATATTGATAACCTATCAACGCAATCCACAGAAACCTGACGATTCCGAGAATAAAATTTCAAGTCCAGCGGAAAGAAAATGCACTTCCGCAGAATGCATCAACTAATTACCAAGCCTGCAGTCAGGCTAAAAAAGGCCGGGAGAGAGATAGAATTCTCTCTTTCACGTAAGCTCGCAAAAAGCCCTTCGCTATTTATTCCCTTATCAGCTTCCTTCCTCGAAAAGTCGGCTTCAAGCTCTCCCTCCCCCCTTTAAGCCCGCGAAGCTTTTCAAGTCACGCCTGTCCTCTCTCTCTCTCTTATCGTTTTCTTAATCCTGCTCGTGAAGTAGCGCCGCCAGCAACGACGGCCGTAACTACTAGCTGCCTTCTCTCCGGCATCAGCGGGGAGAGGAAGGAAAGAAGCACCGAGGGGCAGAGAGAGAGAGTGAGAGATCCCTACCACTCCGGGAGCTTAAAGAGAGCTTAAAAATTTCCCCTCCTCGGTCCGCGCGTCGCGCTATCTCTGTCGGGGGCTTTTTTCTGTCGCGTGCCACCGCCGCCACCCCCGAAAAGGGCTTTGCGGCCAACCAATCCGGCAGGCCGCAATCTCCGTCCGCCACGCCCACGCGCCAGTGACTCCGTGGCCGTCCCCACCCCCGGGCCCGAGGGCGCGAGGCGAGCCTTTCCCCAGGCCTTTTTACCCCCCGGACGAGCGAAACCTCGAAAAGCTCCCTTCCCCGCCGAGCCGAGCCCCCCACCCCTCCGAGCACCCCTGCCGCCCCTCCGCCGGCTCTCTTTTCCCGTCTTTCGCGCCCGGGGGAGAGAGAGAGAGAGCTTTTCCGTCTTTGTATGCACCGAGCTTGCGACTAGCTTCTTCTCTTTTCCGCTGCCGCTGCCGCTGCTGCTGCTGCTTCAGCATCGACGCGCTCGCCCTACCTGCATTTCTGGGCTTCCTCTTGTCGTTTATTTCGTTTTCTGTCTCTCCTTACCTGCACCTCCGCCTCGGTCGTGCTTAGTTCTACTCTATTCCCTCTCTCGCGGCTTTTTTACCTTGGGCTACATTCTTTATCTTTGGACAGCCGAATTTTCTTATCGCCTGCTTCCTCGTCGGCCTTTGACGCGAAAAATTAGTAGCTTTGAAAATTTTTATTTCCGCAAAAAATGATCTCCAAATTATTATTAATTCACGTACGCGGATAAGTAGAAACATCCGAGTACGTCAAGACGTTTTTTGATCGAAAAAAGATGAAGCAAGAAAAAGCATTAATCTGCTAATGCTAGCGAAATACGAAATTAACCTCAATCAAGCTCCGTATCCACGTAGAAAAAAAGTCAGCAGGCCTCAAAGGGTTAACTAAGTATTTCCCTGTTTATTCCGCGTTTCCCTTTTTTTCCCTTTACAAAACGCCCTCGTTCTCTCCCTTTCGCAGCTCTTTCTCTCTCCCTCTTTTCCCGGTGTGTTCGCGCGAGATTTTCCTCTGTGCGCGCCGGTCGGGCTTTTCCACCTGACGGTATATGGTCCGCTTCGCAGCTTTCGGGGAATTTTTTTAAACTGCCCCGCGCAGACGACGGTATAATCTGCTATTGATCATGGTTTTCTGAAAACCGATATTGCCTCGATTAACTGGAGCTTTTCTCCTCTCCCGTGTCCTCCGTAGCCGCTTCCCGAGCGCACTCCGATCGTCTCCCGCGCCAATTCGCCTTTCTCTCTCGGCTTTTCGCCTTCGCTCATTCGCTGCTCTCGCCTCGTTTCTTTTTCTCCCCTCTCTGTTCTTTCAATTGTTTCTGCTTCTTGGTCGAAATCGGCACTGCTATGGCTGGCTAGCTACTGCGAGCCGAGGCAGCTAGTTTGGGCTTCTCTATACTTTATTTAACGGGGGCTTATTTTACTTTGTAAAATTGTTCGTGCGATAATATTTTGCAGGCGTATTTTAAGATATAAATAAGTAGTAGCTTCCCATCACGATATAAATAACGAGTTGAAAAGCTTGAATAAAAGTCGTGTCTGGCAAAATTATGTCCTTTGTGCCGGTGAAGTAGGTCTGCTAAAATTTTCACGTTAATACGGTATTTTGAACTTTGTCAAGTACTCGGGGCGGTGCGCGGAGGTGCGAGCGTTCAATCGCGAATTTTGTATTAATTATTTACAATACGAATGGACTGCGATGCGGTGCACTAAATTGCGTGCAACAGACTGGACTCGGTGGGTGAATTAACCATAAATTTCATGATACTTGTTTAGCAAGTATTGACTAAATTAACGCCGTACAATAGCTTTTTATATATAATCAAGAGTTAGACGAGGTGTCGAAAGTGAAATTTAAAATTTGGATATAACTCGCTCTTAATTAAAATAAAGACGTTTAAAAGTGTGCAGTCAACGACCTGCTTTCTTTTTTGCTTGTGAAAAATGTATCACAATCAAGAGGTTGTAAATTTGTTACTGAACTGCTATAGTTAATTACAAAACATCGAATCCTTCTCGTGAGCACATATTATTTTATAATAGCAAGGATAGTTGTAGGACATAACGTTTCGAAATCTTTGTTCGGAGGACATTTGGGTAATTTTATAAAAAATAAAAAAATATCTTTGTACGCAAATAATTTTACTTGGAATTATTCATGCAAATAAAATCTCAAAAATGAAAATAAAATTGGATGCGTAAAGCTTCAAATTGCTTTTTCTAGAATTAAAAGATTTTAATTTATTCGAAATTTATGTGAGTACAAAGTTGAATTCCAAAAATTCATCAAAATAGCACAGAAATTCGCATCCCCAGAATTCTTCAATTTACATATAAAATTTCAATTTCAAAATAATATAGTTTTTTTGTAAAGCAGTAATTTCCAGTTCTGGAAAAAACAAATTAAATCCATATTATTTCTGGTATCATTTTCCTTTGAAGAAAAGGCAATATTTATAACTTTTCACGTTAAGAACCTAGTTCGAGACGTCATACCCTATAAAATTCTGGTTATCTTCAAGCATAAGTATCCAAAAGCTTATCCCCAACTCTGAGTCGACTCCGCGATCTGGAGGCCAGATAATTAACCAAAAACATCAGTCTTCTCACATCCAACGCAAAGCGTTTCCAAGCAATTCCCACCTCCGGCAGTCCTCCACCCCCGAAAAATGCCTCTTTCCCCGCCACTCCGTCCTCTGCCCAGAAGAGCAGGACCGTAATCTCAGAGGCGTTCGCAGGCCTGCAGCACTTGGGCCTGGAGCAAGGCGCGGCTCAAGGTTGGGGCGGTCTGCCGCGCGGCGCTCTGCCCCCGCACTGCCTTCCGCCGCCCCCGGGACACCACTCGCACGCGCATCCGGCGCCCCCGGCCGCCGGCCCTTTTTACCGGAAAGGAGA
>JAWWEM010000054.1:15463379-15475234 GCA_035582935.1 Ormyrus thymus | reverse complement strand
GAGAGAGAGAGAGCGCCGCTCTTTTTGCCGGCCGCGCCGGGGAGACGGACGCCGCCGCGCTTCTCGATATGCGGAGCCGGCCGGGGGCTTTCAAAGCTCTTCCGAGGCTCTTTTTCGAGAATCTCCAGGCGGAGGCGTCGAGGGGCGGCGGGAGGGGGGCCTACGTATGAAGGGACGCCGCCTGGAATTTCGCTTGAGAGCGGCTAACATGGGTTCGGACTACGCCCGAGGAAGATAAGGTGAGTCGCCCGGGCTTTTATGTTATTTAAAGCCCGAGCGAGATGTCGGAGCTTGCTTTTGAGGACGGGCCGGCTTTTAATGCGAGAGCTTCGCTCCTTTTTTTATGCTTTTGCAGATGTCTTGCCCGCAGCTCTGCTCGGCGCTACTTGCGGTCCGAATCGTATTATCGCGTCGAAAATTATCAGATCTATTTCCAAAGCACCTTTGGTTAAAAGCGTGCAAAACAACGTCTGACCCAATTCGATCATTTCTACTGCGATCGTTCGCCGCGCCAATCTCTCGTTGCCCGTTTCGCCGGGCAAAGAAAAAAAGCAGAGCGCCTCTGGGTGGAAGCGCGTAAAAAATGCAGACGTCGCAGTCGCCGAGGACGGGAGGCGGAGGAGGAGCGGAAATGAGAGCCGGTGACGTCAGGAGGTGGCGGCGCAGCGGCCATCTTGCGTGGTAACAACGAGACCGAGTCCGCGCCACTCATTACCCACCAACTGCACCCAACTCCGACCGTCGACACCTCGACCTTTCCCTACCTCTCTCGCTCCTCTCGCTTCTCCTTTCTATGGCTGCACGCTCGGCGCCTTTGTTTCTGCTGCTGCTGCTGCTGCTGCTGCTGCTGCCGTTGCTTGCTGCTGCGAAGGAGTCGACAAACATCTCGAGAGGTGCACGTATAGAACGTCAGCTCTTTCCGCGAGGACGGCTTGGCTTCTTTGTATGCGGAGCTTCGCTCGCAGTGTGAATGATGAATTGGCTGGGAGAAAAAGCTGCAGAATTTTTGTATATTTTTTAATATGCATGAGCTTTTGAGATTGCTTCACTTTCGTAGGCAGGTGTTTGCTTGGAAGCCTTGCTTGGTTATCGGACTGCAAAAATGCTTAGTCTTGGCTGTCTAATCAAAAGAATTACGGATTCTTCTTAAGTTCGAAAAAAAATACCTTTTGTTATATTCAAATAAAGTAATTATTAAAAGAACGTCAAAAGAACAGGCTGCATTTTACGAAAATCAATTGACAGTCAAAGTACTGCACACCGTAAAATTGTTCAGCCCTCGAGTCCGCAGACAAATCACCTCCCCGAGCGTCGCGGGCCGAAAATTTTCCAGACACGCATTACGGCCGAGAAAAGGCTTCGGCCTCGCACAAGGGCGACTTTCATTTTTCACGGGGCTAACCGAATTTGTCGATGCGGAGCCGCTCGGACAGCAGAAGAAGGGAGACGGCGCGGGAGGTGCGAGGCGGCGCCTGGTGGGATATCTAATTTCGGGGGGCCCTTCCCGATAGATGCGAGACGTTAGTCGCGGGGAATCGGCCCGGCGGCGGACGACAAGCCGATAGTCGCCGCTATCATTTATACGAATTACGAATCCCGGGACGGCGGCTCCCTGCGCCCGACCTCAGGGGTTACAGGGTCGTTTGTTATTATTAGTTTCGGGGCATCGCCTTGTAATGGGCCGGTAATGCTGCTTCTTGCCCTTGTAAGCTCCTCGTTCCTTCTTTTTATCGCGCTCCTTAGTCTCGCATACGGAGCCTCGGCTATCTCGGTAGATTGTTTTTCGCTGGCTGAGCTCCCGGTGATTGATAATTGCTACTGTTGGATGGGGCTTTGGGCGAAGAGTAAAACTTTTTCTTTCTACAAGTATGAATTCTTTAACAAGTTTTTCTTTAGATTTATGTTTCGAAAATACTTTGGCGTTATACTTTTGTGAAACTTGTGTTTCTATTTGAATATAAATAAATTAGATCTTAATTCTTAAACTAAAATTTGCAGCTGCTACTGTAGGCGACAAAAATCTACGGAAAAATAAGTATAATACTTCACGTTCAAAAATTGATAATAATGCAAAATAAAATATTGACAAGAGACATTAATCTTATTTTTAAAGCTCGCTTGAGAGATTTTCAATTCTTAATAAAACTCTTTCCCTTTTTAAAAACAAGAAATTCGAACGAATAATTCAAAATTATAAGCTCGCAAGCTCCCAAAATAAAATCTCGTCAAAAGACGTTATTACGCAGCGTAAGAAGCGAGAAAAAAGTCTCTCCCGACGTCGCCGGTCGCGGAGGAGGAGTCGACGCGCACACTCGCGCGTATCCGCGCTTCCCGGTTATAAACGCGTCTGGGTGGGCATATTATAACCTCGCGATGCGGCTGCAAGCTGGAGCCGCTCTCGGAATTGAAACCCGCGCATAAGAGGGTCGCCCCGTCTCCTTCTCCGCTCCGGGCCGTTCGTCATATTATGTTTACTCCTGCTGTTTACAACTGCCGAGTCCCGCCGTCTCTCTCTCTCTCTCTCTCTCTCTCTCTCTCTCTCTCTCTCTCTCTGCACCCGGCGAGTGATTTGATCAGGAGGCGCTCGTTTCTGAATTCTGTCGATTTCAAGAAGCTCAGTAGTGCACCAAACTCCATTTCCGACTCATAAGGCCGCGCTTTTCTGCGAGCTTTTTTTTCGGATGCAGGAAGAGTTTAGCTGCTGAGGTATCGTTATGAATGTATGCGTATTTTTAGTTGAGTCGTTTAGCTGGGTTGTTGATTTATTATACAAAATTATATTATATTTCATGATTATTTTAACGTAAACAAGGATGACCAAGCTTTTTTAATAAATATGTTAATATTATCATAAAATCATAAAATGAAGAATTCCAACTTATCTTTATCTGGTCGAATTTTAAAAAGAACTTTTAGTTTAATAACAGAGATAAATGCTCTTTTTTTAGATATTCAAAATTAAAATTACAAAGGGTACTATAATAATAAGAAAAGACTGGAATAATGGACTTACACTTTCCGCAATTCTTACTTCCTCGTTTTCTTTAATTCAATTCAGTCCGCGTCGTTATTTGCTGAGGGTAGAAAAATAATGAAAGAAAAGAGAGTCGAGTCTTCTTCATTACTGACCGGGAGATATCAGATTTAATGATACCGTAAAAAAATTTTTTCTGCTCGCGTGACGCGTTAAGCTCCGGCGGGAAATCGACCTTAACCTCATTAAGGATCTTGGGAATTTCTTTTCGCCCGGTGCTCACCTCTAATGGGACTTGCGCTTTTAGCTGCTATACCGACCAGAATGAAAATGTTGGAAGCGCTGCTTTTGATTATTTTCAAAGTTCTTCCTTGGCACCGAGTTCACTGGGTTTTAACATCCATTAATTTTGCGCGTAAGATTTCATAAAATCATTTACATTAAGAAAACACACGACAGCCCTACAAAAGTCGGTAATCCAACAAGTGATTTAAAGCGCCGAAACTTGGAAAGGGTGAGATTGCAGCTCGTGCAAAGACAATAAAAAAAAGTCCGGGGGGGCTTCGGGGAAACGAAGACTTAGTAGCTCGGTGGAAGGGGAATCGGATTGTAGGCCGTAAATATCATCTGCTAAATAAAGCTTCGGCTCTCCTCGAGCGCGCCCGCGGAACTTCCCCCTCCCGGCCCTGCGTATTTACACGCTCGCGGGTTTTGCGCGCCGCGAGAAGGGAGCGCTGAGACAAAGACTCAGCATCGACCGGCAATGAGGTATCGATGCTGGGGATTACGGGGGGTGGCGACGGAGGAGTAAACACGGAAATTTCGGCGGTTGCGCAGTCGTTATTACGGATTGCGGCGGATCATTTTTCTTACGTGCACGAACTGAAGGAAATGTGTTGCGCGCATGATCTTATAATAACGTTTTAATAAATTACTAAAATCTCGCGTTTCTACGAAGAACATCATTTTTTACGTCACTGGATAAGTAAAAAATGAAAAAAGTTATTTTGTGATAAATAAAGGCTTTCTCCTCGCAAAAAATCTGACTGCGAAGTAGAATCGAGAAAAAAAGAGAAAAAGCCAGAGCACTGCCGGAAAACCAACAAGCGCGACAATCCTAAGGAAACCGAAAGTCCGCGTGCAAGCGTCAAAGTCGTCACTGTCGGAAGTTCTTTCGTCCGCGTCGCGGTGTTGCTCCGATTTCTCTCTCTCTCTTCTCTCTCCCTCGCCCTCTGCCTCCGTCTCTCTTCTCTTTCGCGCGCCATTAAGCAGAAACGTTTGACTAACCGAGACAAAAATCCGGCAACGACATTTTTCCTTCCTCCCTGCGCTGTGTGTCTTTCGGCCCCCGGGGGAACCTGGAATTCCGTGCGTTCCTCTTCCCTCCTGACGAACAAAAGACGAGGAAAAAGAAAAGGAGAGAGAGAGAGAGAGTGTATACACGCGCGTCTTTCGTTTGTTTCAAGCGTCATTTGTTTGGCTGCCGCCGGAAGCGGAGGGTAGCGCCAGTCGCGTCGCTCTTTTGGCCTCTGTCTCTTAAAGCTTACGCGACGTGCAGCTTCAAAATTGTTTCCGGCCGATGGAATGACTATTTTTTTTTTAAATCATATTTCGAATGTTTTCTTTATAATGTTCGTTATTTTATGATTGCGTCCGTTGTTGCTGACTCGTAAGGTTCCGCTAGTCGAAACGTTTTTATAAATATTTTAATCATTTAGATATTTATTAAACTTTCTTACGCGATCTCTTCAGTAAATTTTGCCAGCGAAATCTCTTTAAAATATATGAAAAAAGCACAATAAAATCGACAGCCGGCCAGCCCGTGAATTAAAAATCAAGAAGCTCTCCGAAATAACCGCATATTCCACGAAGACGCGCACGACGGACGGAGAAACGGAGAGATAGCGCAAAAACTAGGAGACAAAGGGAAAGAAAGCGCGGAGGATGGAGAAGGATGCGGGAGATAGAGCTCCGCTCGATGTGGGGTAGGAGAGCGTTCCGAAAGGCCACATTTGAATGCCACCGGATGGGGGTGGCGCTCTTTCATCTCGGCTTTGTCGCAGCCTCTTCCTCCGGCGCCTCCCGCGCCCCTCTCTCGCTCCGTCCCCCGACTCGTCGCGGCGAGCCTTTCGTCCTGCTCTCGCCGCCGGGACGACGATCGCCGCGGGATATGCGACTGCCGAGGTGCTGCCCCCGGCAGTAGGCCGATGCTTTAGCGAGGAAAGGATTGCCTGCCTTGGATCTGATCTGCTGACGGAAATCCATGTTTTGAGCGAATTCGACTGTGGCAGGCAATATTTAGTGGAAAATGGTAGTTATAAAAATGCACGAGTACGTTTGTACCGTAACGATGCCACTGTTTTTATAGTGCAAACAATATCTTTCCGCGATTCTACAAATCCTTACATTGAATCAAAGGCCTGCCTTTCCTAATCGCAATAATCATCCTGAAACAGACAAAGTAGAAGAATCAAGAAAGCGAATTAAGGAACAAGACTAAAAAAAAATGAAAAATCGGAGCTCAGCAACCTTCCCGAAGTCAGGGGACCTGGCCGAGGGCGGAAAAGGCGAGGAGTGAAGCGAGGAGATTTCTTTCATCAGAAAATAATTAAGCTTTTCTATGGAGATGATGGATTCGGCAAAGCTGCCGTTCGTTCAGTCAACGTCAGAGGTCGACAATGGATTCAATGGATGGAGTTTCTCCTTTATTTAAAGTAGCATTGTGTTCTCTCCTCCGTAACGTTCTATTTTTCTCCTTCTCACCGCACGGCTCTCCTTTTTTTCAGTCTCCCTTCGCGTCGCGCTTTCTCCGAAGATCGGCAAGTGGATCAGTCGAGCCGCTCCTAGGAGGAACTAATGAAAGAGCTGAAATCCGCTCCGTCATTCGAGCTGCTGGATCTTGCTTATCGTTTCCAAGATTTCGCGACGAATTTTTTCAATTTTTTTTTTACATTTCTCGCCAAGTCCGATCGATTGATCGTTCTTTTTTTAGTTTAACGCGTTTAAACAATTTAGTGGAAAGCTGCTATTCAAAATACATAGTTTTACTAAATGTACAAGATGATAACACGATGTAATTGCAGATAACCCCTACTGCATTTATAAATAGAACGGTTCGATTGTATTTCTGAAAGGGATGACGTGTAATCCGATGCGCAAATAATTTATAGAGAACGCGATACAGCCTCATCATGTTCATCACAGTATTGACAAATAAAGAATTTCAATTAAAAATAGAAACGTTTGTAAATTTTACGTAAGTTTACGTTTCATTGCGGTGTAAAACGTATTAAAATTATATGTACATTTTTTAATTATAACTTTCCGCGCTAATGTTCCTTATGCTAAATCAATTTTCCTTACAAAACTTTCTCTCACGACAGTCAGATCTATTTTCCGTCTCGAATCTCGAAAATAAAAAAATCAAAGCCTCGGCAAACAGTGCAGAAGCGAACCGTCCCCCGATAAATAATCCCGAAATTCCAGACGCGACGTGGCCGATCTCCAATTCTCAGCGGTTCCTCGTCGCCGTTTAGCGGCATTGTCGCGGACGGCGGCAGGTTTAAAAAAAAGAGTCCGTAGGCGGGTGGGGTTGGGAGGGGGGGAGGGGGGCGGAATATATTCTTCGAGCGTCGCGCCAACCCTTTTCGCGCCCGAAAAGCGGAAGCCGAATGTTGGCTCTCGCGCCGAAGCAACGGCTGGTATTATTCCGAGCCATTTGTCACCGCGCGGCACGACGTCGACCCCTTTCGCTTTCTCTCCGGCAGCCAGCCCTTCTTCCTTAGGGTCTTGTCCTTCGCTCCCGGCCTCCCCCCTCCCCCGACTTTTTTTAACTTCCTCTGGCTTCGTTACGCTTTATTATTCGCTCTCGCGTGCTCCGCTTCCTTCGAACGTTTGCACTTTCACGCTCTTATCGGAGCCCCCCCGCCCCCTGTCGATGCTGTTCTCTCTGTTTTATCCTTGTGTTTGACGATTCATTTGCGACGAATGCACCGCTGTTCTATAGCTAAATGTTGCAGCTCTCGATGACGTATGCATTTTCCTTAATTTCCCGAGGCTTTGCTTATTCCAGTACAGCGTCGTTTTACACAATTCTTATTCTTTTCTAAATTTTCTTATACATTACATTATTTACAATTCGCTTCGTTTCATCCCCTCTAATCCTTTTTTTTTCACTTCACTTATTCCCATCTCCACCCGCGACCCTCTCCTCCTTCCATTTTTTATTTGTCTTACTCGCGCCGCTCGTTCCGTCCTCTTCCTCCGGCCTTCCTCGCCCCGTCCCGCAAGCGCCGGGGAGAGTTTTCATAGCCGCGAATCGTCGCGCAATATGCCGACAAGGGACTTACACTGCTGGCGCGCCTTTCTTTCGACACCCCTTTCCTTTTATTTTGTATACCAGAGCGAAGGAGCAAGGAGCGGCAAATCGGCCGGGGGGATTTCGTGCGTCCCACCCACGCCCTCCCCCGACTACTCTTCTCACCCACGAAGCAGCGGCTGTGCGACTTTATTTTTACAGGGGCGGGCGGGGGCAGCGGAAAATTAAACGCAGCTGATCCAGATTTTCTGGAAGCTGAAATATCGGTACGCTTCGGGGGGGCGATATTAGATATATTATAGATTGCGTATCAGAGATTTTTGTAATTAAATTTTTTACGATGTTAAACATTTAGAATACTTCAATTTCTCTCCAAGCTTTTCCCATCCATTTTCCAGAACGGATGTGTAATAAGTGCGGAAATTACAAAGACGCGAGGGAATCGCGCTTGTAATTACGTAATTTCCATCTGTCCTTAAAAGCGCTTACAAGCATTACGCTGGAGATAATTCACGCCGCCGCCCGGGAAATCTTACCGTCTCCTCGGCGCAGCGGCAGCTGCAGTGGAAAAATCCGCGCTCGCTCAGACGCTCGTTAATCGTCCGGTCGTCTGTTTTTTCAATTTCGGCGCTTTGTTTAGCGCGGTGTGGCTCGCACTTAAGAAGCGCGAGGATCGCCCTCCCCGCGCGTGCACGCGTACACAGCGCGTGCCAGCGGGCGGGTGGATCTAATCTGCTAAAAGTCTGTTTAATTATGAGCGGTACCGGAGAGAAAGAGAGAGAGAGAGAGAGAGAGGGAGCCCGAGAGAGCGCGCTTCTGTTTTCGGACTTTTCCATTAGCCGGATGAGTCGTTAGTCTTTTGTTGACTTTTATTGGGGAATGCGCTTCCAGCACCGCGCTCGCTCGCGGCCCTGTCTAGCCGACCTCCTATCTCCCGTCTTTCTCTTTACTTGTTTTTTTTTTTTTTCGGTGCTCCTGCTTTTTTCCCGGCTTCTCGCTCTTTCGGCCGCGCCGCCGCTGCCTCTGCCGCGACGGTTCGATTAATGCGCTAAGCTGCGCTGAAAACAAGATCATTTTTTTGTTTTTCTCGAGTTTTCTAATTGGATTCGGGAGTTGCGCGGGAGACTTTGACTTGCCGAGGCTAATCAGTTTCCGGTCGCCGGGAAGCACGCTGCTGTCGCTCGGTCTTGTTGAGTCGCCTCGCGTTTGCTCCGCGATTTAACGACAGGTTTTGATTTATCGGCAAAAGCCTTACTTAATATAAGTAGAGATTTGAAGAAGGTTTTTTTATTTTTAATGGTACTTTTGAATACTGATGTACTTTGTGCTGATAATATTTTGTTTTACGCTAATTCGTATTTAACCGTCTCGACGGTATTATTTGCTAATCCTTGCAGCAGATGGATAAATGGAAACTCGGGCAAAAACCTCGGGCACATCGAGCGACCAAACGCGTATTTTTCAAGCACAAAACGGCCCGAGCGCCTGCGGGACGGAGCTAAAAGGGCAAGTTTAAATCTCGTGGCAATTAAATTTCCGGGACTCTCGAAGAGAGCGATCCCAAGTCCGGGGGATAACTTGGGACAGGATGGCGGATGGCGGAGCCGAGGCGGCGCTCCTCAGCGCGAATCCGCCGGAGCAGGTCCATCGAATCGACTGGAGGGTTAATTTTCTGGTCAGTTGGTCGCTTCTGGCTCTCCTGCACGGCCGGAGGGGGCCGACGGGGCCCCGCGTAACAGCCCCTACTTTACCCCTACATAAATATCCGGAATTAGCCATTTCTCCTGTCTCCCGGGCGGCGGAGCTCTCTTTCTCCTCTCGCTCCTTGGCCATTTTCCTCGGCACTGCATGTGCGCCGAGGGTCTGCACGATCACTTGACCGATTAAGGACTGCGCCGCCGCCGCCGCCGCCGCCGCTACTTCGATTCGAGTACTCGCTCCGTTACGTCACGGGGCCGTGAGTGGATTGACGTAATTGAGCAGAAAACACGAAATGCTCCGTCTCCTCCTCTTTCGGCCGCTTTCCCGCTCTCTGACTTGCGCCGGGCTTCCGCGGGCGGCGAAGGTACTTCCTTTCTTTGAAACGATTCAGTGATCTAATTGAACTTGAGCGGTCGCTGCACCTAAAATTATCAAAAGTGCTTTTTAAATTTTAATCCAGATACGCGGGCAGTCAGCGAAAGACGAGGATAACACGTTTTACCTCGAACTTTTCATTATAGACAATCTATTGAAAAAGAACCGTGACCAGAAAAAAATCCTCACCCGGCTAATCCACTTGATGTATCAGCACTGAACCTGCGAGCTCGCAGCTAACGATCCCAGGGCTTTATCCTGTACATAAGACACGAGTCCGCTCGGTTGTACAGGATGAAGGTATCCTGAGATTTCATACAGGAGTCGGACTTTTTGAAAGGGTTAAGAGGATCACCTGAACTAGACAAAAGACCGCTCTCTTTCTCTCTCTCCCTCGCTCCGGGTCCTCGCATGTATCCGGCTTAAGCTGGACCACAGTTTAAGGAGCTTTAGCTTTTGTTTAATCCCGGGTCGTCCTGCGCGCTCCGCAGGACCAAAAACGAGAGCCGCGGTGTAGCATATAGCTCCGGGCAAGAAGAAGAGCCTCGACTGAAATGGTTTTAGTCCGAGGATGAGATTTATGCCCGGCGATTGCGATACGTTTTTCCGCTCCGCAACCTGCCTCTATTGATGAATGCGGGAGCGGGACGATTGTCGGGAGGAGAGCGGAAGTAGCTTCGGTAAATTATCTCGCCTTTAATGCGGTAAAATCGATGAGAAGTCCTCTTATGTAAATTTCAGGAGAAAGGTTTCCTCTCGCAAAAGAAAGAATAAGTTCGTCATTTTTAGATCGGAGCTTCATCTATATTTGCGTGCGTCTTCTTATTACTCCAAGTGCCTGAAATATTTATGCAGTGACCTGCTTTTTTCCGGTCTTGCCTCCTTTCGAGGCACGAAATGTTAATTATGAAGCGAGGATGCTTAAAAAAGGCAGCCGGGCTGATCCGAGTCGAGGTAAAAAGAGAAAAAGGAAGCGGGCAATCGATCCACCCTCTCGAGTTTTCTTCTTAGCGACCATTAAGATGGTCTATTATTTATCCATTCCCCTGGTATATCTTTAGTCTTCGAGGCGCGTCTCAATCTTCGCAGCTCGCTTCTTCCTCCTTGCCTTTAGTTTTGTTTAGCTTAATGATTCCGCTATATATTCTTGCAAGAATTTCTTATGATTTTGCTTCCTTTCGACATTTTACAATCAACGAATTTTAAAAACTGTCAAATTATTCGACAGCTTTTCGCATTGAAAATCTAGGTTAATTTCAAACCCGGCGAAGAAAAACTTGCCCAAACTTACCAAAAACAAATCCCAACCCAATCCCGATACAAGCAGAATCATCGCCACTCCACGAACAACCCGACTCTCCCAATCACGTCGATCTCCGCCGCCGAGAGCGCGCGTCTTGCGCAGTTTTTGCGCCGCACTCGGCGATTCGGCGTCGCGCGCTCGCCATGAATCATCGCCGGCCGGCGCGGCGGAGGCGGAAAAAGCGGCGCTTTAGCGCCGACTATGAATACAATATCGAACGGGCCGCCCCCGGAGGTGGATAAAACAGGGGGAGCGCGAGATGAAGTCGCGCGACCGACGATAAAAAGAGAGAGAGAGCCCCCGCGTGCAGGGAGCGGGCCGCGCACCCGAGAGGAGAGAGGCGCGCGCGGTTCGAATCCGCTCGACGGTCGACGCCCATCGGGCGTTTATTGCGACGACCGGACTGATGAAGATTCCATTGTCTTTGATGGAGTCATTGTGCGGACCGGTTGGGTTTGGGTTTTGCGGCGTGTACGGCGAATGATGGCGGGGGCTAATTTCGATTGTTTAGGGGCGAGAGGAGCGTTTGCGAAGTAAGTTTATTGATCGATGGTGCTTGGACATAGTTTCGTTTGAATCTCTTGCTGGGAAAAATTAACTCGTTGCTAACAATTAATTGACTCTTTCCTGCGTTTGTTTTTATTTTAATGAATTAAATTGAAATATATAAAGAAATACACAATAACGAAGATCGCAAGTGCGGATGACTAAATTTATCAATGATTCCGTATTAATAAGTAAAAAGGTTATTTCGACAGAGGACGAAAAGACTGAAATAATTTAATGCCACGCCAAAATGTATTGCTCTTTCTCAAGAAAGCTAAGCGAGCATTCCGGCTTTAAGTTCTTAAAATCTCTTTCTCATCTTCCACTGCCAAAGTTAATTTCTATTTTTGGCCCGAGAGCTGACATCGAAAAAATCTTTCAGTCCCTTTCTCTCCCGTACTTCTCCAGTCCTGCTTCCCCTCGCGAATTTTCAAGAATCGGCTAAGCCGTGGCAATCGGCTCGCGAGAACACGACAAGACTTCTTCCTACGGAAACTCTCTGCCCCGTGTCCGTGTGTGGGAAAATTCGAGTCGCGGCCGTCCTTTTCTCGAGCGACGAGGAGGAAAGTTCTTCTCCCCCCGCCCCGCAGTCCCACATCTATATCCCGGAGATACTCCGGGGGATCGGGAGATCAGCC
>JAWWEM010000054.1:15449098-15463279 GCA_035582935.1 Ormyrus thymus | reverse complement strand
CCTGTATTTGAATACGGGGCGCAGGCTCCTTTTAAGTATCCCGCCGCCGTCGCTGCCGGCTCCTTCCCTCCGGTGGACTACATGCATTTTAACTACCGGCCAGATGCTCGGGCTCCCACGCTGCCCCGTCGTCGTCGTCGTCCTCGTCTGGCGTCGCCAAGTTTCTCCGACTGTCGCTACTTTCCGCCCGAGTCTCCGAGATCCCCGCCGATGTGGATGCGACGGCGAGCCTCTCCTCCCCTCCCGGGGATATAGATGCATGTGGGATGAGCCGAGGAAGGCCGAGTGGAATGCCAAGTTTCGACTGTTTTTTTCGGGGTAGGCGCCGAGTGGAGTCGGTGGAGACTTCGCTGCTGGGATTGGATGGTGTGGGGTTGTTTTAGGCTGGGAAGTTGGATTTTAATCAGCTGGTTAGAGTTGGCTAAATTTTTCAACAATTCCTAAGATGATGTTCAAAATCGAAAAAAATGCACAAATATATGAATTAGTTTATGGCTCGTGCAAAGTTCCGTTTGAATTCTCGGTTTCGGCTCAATAAGACCGTTTTGATCTTTCGATGGAACATAAGAGAAAAACGTTTCAAGCTTCAGTTTTCAGGCCCTTTCCAGAACACGTTTAAAATTAAAGAGCGTCTGCAAACACTATTCTGCGTCTACTCTATTAAAAAATAAAGAAAAAAAAAAATAAATTATGAATAGAATTAAAATCAAAGCTGACCGCTCCTTAGCAGGCAGCCGCCAACAAAAGGTAAAAAGACAGGATCAAAGTGGTATTCTAATTAAATCAAAGCAGCGCCTTTCCCGGAAAGCTCGGAAACGCAGAGAGGAAACAAAAGGCTACACCTTAAAACATTCTCCATCGGCAATTCCGCGCAGCCGAGCGCCGTGGACCAAAAAAAGGACATCGAAAACCCCCCTCTCTCTCCCTCTTTCTCTCTCTCGGACTCCGCGCGCAGTCCCTCCTCGCGAAATGCTCGCGCGGAAAAGGAAGCTCCTTATCGGGCTCTCGTAATACAGACTCGCCGCGAACGGGGTTCGCAAGCAGCAGCGAAAAGGTCCGTATAATCAGGAATAAAAAGCACGAAAGAGATAGCGAGCTCTCTCGGCTAACGAGGAGCAGAGCGGAAGAGGAGCGAAATCTCTCAGGAGGAGGAGGAGCAGGAGGAGGAGGAGGAAATAGTGTTGTAGCCCGTACGAGGGAGAGAGAGAGAGAGAGAGTGGGTACCACCAGAGGTTGGGTCTCTGGTTGGCCGCGGCGTCGGCGGCTGCTGTCTTGGACAAAATCAATACTGCGGGCACCCCTCGCCCCTTCCTTCCTTCCTGGCGGCTGAGCTCGCGCCGGTGCTCCCTTCTCCTAAGGTCGGGCACCCGCCCGGTGGGGATGACGGCTGCAGATGCCGCGTAATTACCACCCTCAAGACACGTGTGGTACTCGCCTTACCTCCGCGCGCGGGGAGGGCCTGCCGCCCCTGCGAGCACGCGAGCTCTCTTTCTCCCGGCGAACGTCTTTAAAGTCGCGCCTCCCCCCCTCCCCCCGATGACGCGGGACTTGACGGAGTTTCACTTAGCTCGCTCTTAGGCAGGCAACGGAGACTCTTACCTGTGTTCTATTCATTTACGGGGGAGTGCCGTGCCGAGAGGCGCGAGCTGTTTCTTGGAGTCGAGGGCTGCGTGGATATCAGATTCTTCGCGAGGCGGTGCTCGGCACTTCGGCGATTCTAATGAATAAACGATGCTTCTCTGCCCTCATTTGTAAGTCAGCTCTTACTTCCCTCAATCTCCACATTTATTTACGCACTTGGATTCAACCGGGGGCTGCACGAGCAGCGACGTCTGCTCTCTCGGCTTCTTCGCAGTGCAGCAATGGCTTTTCCGATGGCTCTTTATTAAAAGTATAACTCGCGACGAAGTTCGCTTCCTCCTCGATGGCCTCGGCGCTGCGGTAAGCTTATCCTCTCCGCCGGTTTTTCTTTTTCTACGTGCGCTCTCTTAATGCGTCGTTCGTGCATACATGTGTCTCGATAACTGTGCGCGATTCCGGATTCTCCTTTTTGCCTCGATCGCTGGCTCGCCCTCCTTGGTTTTTCTATTATTAAAAAAACGCGCCTGCAAGCTCTTCTTCTAAGGGTAAACGAAGCGAAGGAAACGAAATAATAAAAAATTTAATTAACGCAGAATGTCTTGACCGGTTCTCTGACAATTAAATTTTGGAATTTTAATTAATTTCTTGAGCGCTTAAGGAGTATGGGTTTTTGGACGAAGATTGCAAACTTTTTGTATAGTCTTAAAAAACCTCTTTATGTAATAACAAAACTGAAACGTGCAGTCTCTCAAAGAAAAATCTCACATTGAGAAGGTTTAAAAAAGTGTCGAAAAACTTTGCTCCGCAGAGAATTCCGCCTCGCGTTCAAAAAGCAGAGCCCCACGTCTCGCGGAAGCTCGTACCTTAAATTATGAATTTCCCTTTGCGGATATATACGGGCGGGAGAGCCTTAAAAATCGTTGCCGGCGACCGGCTCTAATTAGAAAAATCTCAAAGGCCCGCGCAATTAGCGGGGAAGACGAAGAATTCCAAGTTCGTTGACCAAAAGGCCGAGGGGCTTCGCCCCCACCCCCTCCCCCCGCCCCCTCGATAAATTAGCATTCTCCGGTTGTAAACAGGGCCGTATCGGCCACCTATGGCATGCCGCCGGCCGGACATTGCGAGCATAGCTCTTCCGCGAGTCTGCCTTCCTCTCGCTCCGCGTCCCCCCTCCTCCTCTTAGCTCCGCTGCGGAAACTGGCCTTATTAATATCGCAAGGTGGATGCTCGAGCAAGACGCTCTGCGCGCTAAGAGAAATGGACGAGAGAGGCTGAAATTTATGGGCGCTGGAATTGTTCTGGGGAAGGAGAGTCGAGAGATTTTTCGGATGTATTGTTGTTGAAGAAGTGAGAGTGTAACGATAAGCCTGAAGTGATAAACTAACAAGGAGGAATTACTATGTGCGGGCCGCGGATTCGATTTAAACTTTGAAAAAGTTTTCGGATACCAAAGCATGAAAATAAAATCAAAATTTTCGGTGCCAACACCTCGAAGCGGTTGAGGCACATAAAATTTGAATTTTTTTTCATATTTTTCAACTTTTCTCAAAGTGTAAGCCGAATCCGTGAGCCGCAGATAGCAGTATCTCTTTGAAGGTTCAAATCGAAGTCTGCGGAAAAGCTAAAAAGATTTAATAAAATAGAAACGAGAAACAAAAGCAAAAAAACTAAAAATTTAATTTCTATATTAGCAATTGAATTTCTAAAACACGTTGCATCGAAATATTGCTTTTCAATTTCTTTGATCGACCGGTTGCGCGGCTCGAATATCGCGCGAAATACCTTGAAATTCAATTATCAGCATTACACACGACTAGAACCAGCAATTTGGAATCGCGAGTAGAATCGCCGGGCATTCGAAAATCAGCGAAGCTTGAAATTCGATTCGAAATCAGTCGTCGCAGCGAGCCATTAAGCCGAAAAAAAGGCTCGAAAAAAAAAGGAGAGGGCTCCGCGTCGGACAGGGGCATTATCGCGCGTCCCTTATAAAAGGAGTCCCTCGCGCGCGGGGACGCGTAATGGCGCGAGTCGGGGAAGAAAGGGTAGCTTGTACAAATGCGCGCCGGGCTCCTAAATCAAGCAAACAGCCGGCCGAAAACACGGAAAGCCCGAGGCAGTTACGCCGCGCCGGCTAGTCATTTGCGGTCCCCGAAATGTTCATGATCGCGCGCGCAGTCGCTGATTTTTGGGTCTGCCTGCCGTTACACGCACCCCGAGTTTTCTCCTCCTCCCGCGTGCTTTGTGTCCTCGTTATTTATGGCCGCGAGAGAGGGAGAGAGGGAGGGAGAAATATAAGCGCCTTTTTGCCGCTGGCGGATGCAAGCCCGAGCTTCCGGGCTAAGTTGCAGCGAAAATAGCTTTTTCTGCCGCGAGAGAGCAGCCAGTTCTTTATGAAACTGGAATGCCGAATGAATGGGGTTTGCTGGGAGAAGGTTGGGGCTGCTTTGTTGCGAAAATTTTTGATACTTTATTTTTTCGGGGCTTTTTGTTTGGCTGTAACAAATGGCTTTGGCTTGAATACCAGCTTGTTAGGAATTGAAAATTTTATATTGCTGTGTTTTCAGGAACGTTACAGTTTCATATATCAATTTAAAATTTCAAAAGATTTATGAATAATTTTTATTACAGAGTTGAGATTAAAGCTTATAGATTATCTTAAAATGCTTGATAATCATTGTTTTATTTTTCATTTCCCAATTATAATTGAGATCATATTATCAGCGTCCCCAATTCTTTTTACCAGCCTTCCATAAATTCTACTTGACAAAAAGCACCTTAGCTGCATAAATAAATGTCCGAAATCTCGAGAAACCCCGCACCGGAATTCCCCGGCAAACACACTCGAACTATTCAATCAGCGGGCGTTCATTCATCAAAGAAGCGGAGGATCGGGGTTACAAGCCTCCGAACTCTCGGCGCGCTCGGCCGTCTTGGGTCTCGCGGAGACCGGGGCACACGTACCCGACTAATCATACCGCCATTTCCTTTAATATCCGCAGGTGGCCTGGCGGTCGCTGCTCCTGGCCCGACGCTCCTTCCGACGAGGGGGGGCGGCGAGAATTCCAGACTACACCGCCGCCGGGCGACGCTTCCGCCGTCTAAATGTTTCAAGGAGGTGACTGGGCCGCCGTTTTCGGGGCTCTGTGGGAATTTGGAAAAGTTGCCGGGCTCCCTTGGTGAATTATAATTGTGATGGATAGATTTTAAACGCGCAAATCGCAAATCTTTTACGAAAATTTCTACATGTATATCTAATAGAATGTAAATAATCCATCTTTTTTATAATCGAAAGCACATGCCGAAATGAACATAATGTTGAAAAAGTTGAAAAAACTAAAAATCAGCCATCGCAAATCCGCTCCCCCCCCCCTTTTTCAATATATCGAATTGTCGATTTCTGCATGGCCGTTCGTGACGGCCGGATAAAAAGCCCAGTTTTCGCGGCGCGTGTTTGCCGAGCTGCGATCAGAGAGAAGATGGAGCGCTGGGAAATGAGCTTTTTTTTCCCCGCACCAGGGAGTTTTGGACGGTGGCGATTTTAATGAGGCTGCAAAACGAGGCCGTTTTGTATCGCCGAGGCGAAAATAAAAGAGCGCTGCCAATGAATCGAGGGAGGTATTATTGAAAAGAATTGGTTTGGGTGAATTTTCCTATCGATGGCTGATGTTATTTACGCGCTGGTAACTGTTTATTGATTCTTGATTTGTTTGCGCTAAAAAGATTTCATTTTAAAGTGTTTTACTACAAATGTATCTTCAATGCAGAGTAGAAATTTCGCGTTCGAGTTTAATTTTCAAAAATACTTTATAAAAACGCTTGAAACTGTTATTTTAACTACTGAAAATAATTGACAGTCTTCAAAGGTTTTGCCAAACAACGATTTTCATTCAGCATCGTAAAAAAATAAAGAGATTCATTTCGTCGCGAGTGTTTTTCTTTTTGTTTTAAATCTTGAAAAAATGATTAATTCCAACCCCGTCGCAATCGACCCGGAATGCAGCACGGCAGGTATCACCGGAGCAGCACCGGGAAGAAGCAGAGACGACGAGCGGAAAACTGCGCAAGAAGCCGGGAAATTATTTGCCCGCAGGGTCCGGTTCTTTCGCGTCGATAGCTCGGAGCGTTATAACGACGTGCGTGTGCCGCGCAAGCGATTTGGCCAATGTGACACGTCGCTGAAAGTCCCGGCCGAGTCTTCGAAAGAGAGAGACAGAGAGAGAGAGAGGGAGATGGTCATCGGTCCTTTCAGCGGCACGTATTACACCAGTTAGCACTCTTGCAGGACTTGCATTTCTTGCGACGAGTCCTTGAGATCCTGCCGGACGCTCTTTTTTTTTCTTTCTTTCTTTCTTTTCAGTCGAGGAGTTTTTTTATGGTTTTTTTTAGGCGAGTAAAAGTTCTTTTTCATTTCGTGGTCAGAGTTGAAAAGATTTGAAAAAAGTTTGGACAGGAATTTTTTCACGACTCTTGTAGGTATTTGAAGTTGTTGAACAGAGAACTGCAGGAACTTGAATGAAAAATTATTTGTAATACTTGCATTTATATTCAGAATTTGCGCTTTACTGAAAACTTGAAATACGTTTGCAAGAAATAAAAGTAAAAAGGATTAATAAAAACCATCATCGTAGCCTTACCCTCGAGTTCTCAAAATTCCCAACAGAATCCGCAAACAGCCCTCAGCCAAGAAGGCTGCGAAATCGATCGAGTCCCGATCCGTGAAGTAAACACGCGCCCGGCGGAGGGATAAAAATTTACCGCCCGGGGGAGGCGCGCGCATGCAGCTCCTCCGCGATCGGGAAAAGAGGCACTGGCTTCCCAATCTAACGAGCGTATCTACACGCGTAAACAGCCCCATCAAACCCGAGACTAAATCTCCGGAGCTGGAAATCCCCCGCTGATCCTGCGGGGGTGAGCCGTCCGCGGCAAAGAAGGCGAAGAAGGCTGCCGAAGGAGGATCGCGGCGGGTGGGGGGAGGAAACGGCTGCTCTCCCGGAGCGGGCTTGATTTAAACGGTTCAATTTGCCGCGGCTCGATTGCCAGTTTAGCGACTTATCGAATTTGAAAGTCGAGGCGGCTCGCAATCTTGACGAGGACGCGTGGGGGACCGACGTTTTCCCGTTGAAAATTAGCCGCCAGGATCGAGGCGATCCATTCCTTACTAAAATTTGATCAAGGGAGCGCATCCTCCTCGCAATAAAAAGCATTTCTCCGTCTAGATTTTTCAGCTGCTCGGAGCTCTTTTAAAAAAGTCAGGCGACACGGGGCGCGAGAGAGCGTAGGAGGAAGGAGCCAGCACACACACAGCGGGGTGAAATAGTCCGCTCCTCTCGGGGTTTGAAAATGTGACGACGCCCCGGCGTCGAGATATTAAACTATAAATCCTTATCCCTCGGCAGCGTCTGCGGACCACCGCCGAGGAAGCCACGTACGTCGAGGATGCCTGTCGTCTGCTGGCCGAGCTCCATCTCTCTCTCTCTCTCTTTCTCTCGCTTTTGCCGCTGGCGCGTTCTCGGGGGCTCGCCCGTGGGGGATGGAAGCGCGAGTCTCGCTTCTCTCCGTCCCCGGTTTTAGTGCCGACTTTTTTTTTATCGCGCGACGCGCCCCGGATTTTCTTATTTACGCCCGTGGATCGTTGCTTATTGCCTGCCGCCTTCGGAGTGCCGCCGTGGGTGTCGATTGCTCTGATCGAAATTTCGACGATTATGGCCCTGGGAGTATATAGGATCTCGATCCTCGTACGGTTTATTGCCTTTTCGACAAATGCAGCCCCCCTCCGAATTGTTTATCCCTTTAATTATTCCCAAATGCTTGAAGATCAAAGCACCCGGCGCTTCCCCGTCGAAGATTAACCTCGGAGCACTCAGGACAAAAAAAAGGGGCCATCGGCACAGCCGGGCGGAGAAAGAATCGTTCAAAGGCTTCGCCGTTGTCTTCGCACCTCTTCCGTAATTAGCGCCGGGCTCCCTCTTCTATTAAAAATCCCCTCGGGCCGGCCTCTAATGAAAGCCCGCGTCGGCGGGCTTTACTCAGCCGGCGAACTTATCAGATCCGTATCCAAAGCGCCTCGGTCGCTGCAAGTCCAAGGTGTAGCGTTACCCGGGCAGGGCAGAGAGAGAGAGAGAGAGAGGGGAGGCGCTAATGCCTTGAGAGGGAGCTTTAATTAATAATTGCGCCTCCCTCCTCGCCCCCCACCTCCGTCGTCATGTGTGATGTAACCGAGGAGGCGAATCCCCGTTAATTCTTAATCTCGCCTTGCGCGAGGATTAAGGCCGGAGAGCGCGCGGCCCTTGTGCGCGCGGAGAGCCACCCGACGCCGAGTGGCAAATTATCCTTAGCTCTAGCCGGCGGGAATGTCGGAGGCGAGGCCTGCGCGGGACGTGTGAGCGCTTTCTTCTAATTTTCTTCCGAGGACGCCGCTTTGTCGACTGCCGCCGCCGCCGCCGTTGCTGCTGCTGCTGCTGCTGCTGCTGCTGCTGCGGTTCGTTAGAGGAGCGCATTTATTCTTAGAAGGTCACGTCTGCCGGGAGCGAAAGATTAAAAGCCTTTGTAAAATGCTGAAAGTGGGAAGCAAGGACGGGTAGGTCGTTTTAAAATGCATTATTTAGAGCAGGGTTTTCCTGGTTCCTGCAAAATTATCAGACAAGCGCCTTTATTAGTGAATAGTCGTTTTAAATAGTACAAGATACAAGCACAAGAAGGAGAGAAGCGTTTTAGGAAAAGTGGACTAAACTCGTGAGCAGCTCGAGGATAGTCTTTAAATCAGGGTGAAAATTACTATACTTTGTTATAGAATGAAATATGTCAATTTTTGATATAAAGATTCTTCTTCTCATTACTGGAAGCCCGCGGCAGCTTGTCTAAAACCGAAGGACGCCGCAGCGTTCCCAGTCCCCACCCTCCCGTCATCTTCCTCCGTCATCGGCCCTAAATCACGGCTAAAAAACCTCGGCGAAGAAAATGGAGAAAGTAGACGCCTCGGCGACCGCAGAGTCGGGCTCTCGCGTGCACTCGGCGAAAGGGTTCACGGGGGGCCGGAAAAGCGTGTCCCCGGCAGCTGTATTCTTCTCTCGGCCCGAGTCTGAGGATTCGACGGGAGGGGTCGCTCCTCTCTCTCTCACTCGGGCTGTCAGGGAGATAAATCGGCTCCGGCTTAATTAAATCTTCTTCCGCGCCGGACAGCGCCGCGCGGCGCCCAGGCCTGAGGGTCCAATTGTTTCGAGGATATCAACCCTGATTTAGGGCGCGAGGCTATTCCCCGAGCGGCGAGAGCTCTTCTCGGGGTGAGGAGATGACGAGTTCTTTCTTGCCGGAGTTCTTTGTAGCGGGTCGTGTCTTCCGGCGCTTGAGACACGCCGAGGATTTCGACGGCTACCGGGACGATAAGCTTGCGATAAGTCTGTAATTTGATGCAGATCAATTTTCTAGGGATAAAATACAGCTCCTTAACCGTTTAATTAACGTTGTTTTTACTAAAAGAAAACCGAAGTAATGTTTTAGATTGCGTATAGCATAGTTTGTTTGCCAATCGAGGAAATCTTTCATCCAAAATCCGATGAATCCACAACATCCTTGTCTCCTTGTAAAGGATCTTGAGGATTCCGAGTATCAAGGGAAGAACCCTAGTTCTCCGCCGGACATCTCAATAACGCATTCACCGTCTGGAACGCCGTCGGAAATGTAATCTAGAAATATTCTATTTGCGTAAGATTGATCTATTTGCATTATTCAACCAAGCCATTTATTTAAGCTACTATAAAATCGTATATAACATTCTTTTCAAAAAAATGATTCCGCTAATCCTGACAAACGAGAGCCGAAATTACATTCCATTGCACACCTTCCGCCCTCAAAGGGCAAGATATCACGATAGCACCGGGCGAGTGAAAAGGGTAAAATTTCTCGGCGCATCCGAGAAAGTTGGCCCTCCAGTCGGGGCCGGCAATCGCTCCTCTTGCGAGAGAGAGAGAGAGAGAGAGAGAGAGAGAGAGAGGCCTCCGGGCTGCAGGCAGCCGCTGCAGGAGGAAAGCGGGAAGGCTTTGGCGGAGGAACAGCTTTTAGATGACTCGCGGGTTAAGGTGCGAGAGGGGGGAAGTAAGTGGGCGGGGTGTGTGCGAGGAGCGCACGTCGATAGAGCGGCGCGCCGCGGAGGCCAAGATACGACACCGCTGCAGCCGCTACACCGCGCGCCCGTAAAACGGGGCTGAGGAAACAGCCCCGGGAGGAGAAAGAGCTCGCCGGCTCCCGACCCCCTTCTCCCGCGGCCGTCTTCCGGCATATAACGGAGCGAGAATTTCGCGAGGGAAGACACTTTCTTTCTATTTTTCTTCCTCCCCCCCCCCCCCCGCCGGCTCTTCCTTTTGCGGAACACGGCAGATGTTACACGCCGACGTATGTATATAGAGAGCTTTCTTCCGAGCTTTTCGAGCCAGCCTGCGCGGAAGAGGGAAGGAAGCACCGCGCAGACGGAATTTTTAATCGCGAGAGTACGCTCTCTTTCTTTCTTCCTTTCTTTCTTTCTTTCTTTCTTTCTCTCTTGCAGGCTTCCACGGCCGAGCAAAGAGTTCGCTGCTGATTTCGAGTGCCGGCCCTTTTATTCCTGCTCGCGACCCTTTTTCTCCCGGCGCTCGGCGAGTGTCAATTTACATGGATCTTCGCGCCCGAGGAGCCAAGCTTTTTTAGTTGATAGTTTCCATTGGAATTCAGGAAAATGCCCTCCGAGAAGAAAGGAAACGTTTCTGCTTTTCACGCCGCGGCAGAATAGCGTCGATTATTCCGAGCGGTATTAAGATGCAGCTTTAATAATATACGATAATCGCTGGATGGAAAATTTTTAAATTTAGAAATGTTATAAAAGCGTTTATTCCGTTAATTAAGTGGCGTGTCAAACGTGCAGATACATTGCACACGTCAACGACATGTGTACACAGTCCCACACCCCATCGAAGCCAAAAAAGCTCAAATAAAACTCCTCGCCCGTCCATAAATACACTCCGATATTCAAGAGCCTCCACCCTTCCCTCGGTTTTTAACTCCTCGCTCGCACTTGCGCACAATTTCCTCCCACCCTGATCGAACAATTTTACAATCCAGTCAATTTAAGAGGAAAATTTCAGCCCCCCCCCCCGCCCGAATCGCCGCCCGGGCGGCAAAGGAAATTCGATGATTCGCAGCAGGTATATGGAAAAGTTCGCCGGGGGGTTGTTATATAAGCGCTGTTTGAAAAGCTAATTGCGGCGATGCATTGATTGCGCAGGACTTTGTAAGGGCGCGCAGTTATAATTTCATGACGTTCAATTTAAACGCGTGTTTACACGAACGCGAACGCTTGACGCCTTGTTCCCTCCGCTTTTCTACCTGTCCCTCTCTCGTCCACTTGGTGTAAACATTTACCGTCGAGTGCACCCCGACTGCCCGTCCGGCTGATGCCTCCTCTCTCTCTCTCTCTCTGCCTCCCTCGACGAAAAAATCTCTCGAAATCAATTATGCGCGCGTCCGTCATTATGACTTTCTGCTTTTCGACGAGCCCGAACTCGATTTATATTTGTAATGATAGTATCCGCGTTGATAAGCGTCAATTATATTCGTTGGTAAAAGAAGCTTCACCAGTCTCTCGGTGGAAATTTGGCGACCTACTCTCTCCCAGGACTTCTATCAGGCTTATTCCCTACAGTCTTTATTAACTTCGTTCGAAAAAAAGCAGATCGTACAGCAGTCCCTCGTCGCCGGGTTTTTTCCGACAACATCCGGCGGTATGCAGGCGGCTCGTCAAAATAACAGGCTCGCCGTAGCATCGGCGACACCGCGGCATAGCGGAGGCGGCGCAGCCGAAATTCCGGCTGGGCCGCTCCTCTCTCTTCCTCGCGCCGGGGGGCAATCGATACGCCGATAGCCGTCGCTAATCACAGCCGACTCTAATCAGCTCCCTACTAATTGCCATACCAAGGGCACAAAATCCAAATCAAGACGCGCGCATTTCGCGCGCCAATATTCGCCGGCCGCTGCGCACAATTAGGCGCGTGTATGCGCGCGCGCGTTAGCGTACGTCATAAACTGAGAGAGAGCGAGAGAGAGAGAGAGAGAGAGAGAGGGAGGCAGAGCGTATCGGTATTCGGTTAATTATGATCCTCCTGTCCCCCGGCGGGAAGGGGGCTGCTCTGCCCCCCGCCTGCATGAATTCTTGACACCTGGGGGCGGGGGCGGTGTTACGTCGGCGTCCCGTGCCAAGCGGGCCTGTCATACTATTGCTCCGCGCGCGAACGTAGGCGCGAGGAGCGAGCTTTTCGAGCCAGCGAGCGACTCTCTCTCTCTCCCTCGCGGACTGGCTCCGCTAAATAGCCCAGCTGCGATTGGATTTTCTGATTTGCTTTGCTTTTGTTCGGAGGTTGGCGAAATGTGGAGGCTCGATGGGCTGGTTGTACAATAAAAATTTCTGCCAGAGGCCAGACGCTTTTGGGGATTTTTTCGGCGATTTTTTTTTTTTTTTTTTTTTTTTTTGATCTGGTGAAATACTATACTTTGGGGGCGTTTGTGAAAAATGATTTACGTATCACAAAAATGAGGTGTGATCGTTTCTTGATTGTTGATTGCGATTTAGACAATGGCAAAATGTGAATCAATAATCAGCTGTATTGGCTTCAACATTTTGTTAAATTTTCTGTTTAATGTCTATACTGAATTTTTAGATAAAAGAATTATTGGAGGAAGCAACAATTTCAATGAATCTGCATAGAGTACCTAAAAGTTAATGTGATAACACTCGCATGAAAAAAAAATTGCCATTTCTTAATTCGTTGCCAGAATCGGTTTTATTGGTTTCTTCCATTACAAGCAAATGATATTCTATTATTACTCATTAAATAATTTTTATTTTCTAGTTTTTATCTCGACGTGTAATAATTACTTATACAAACGTTCCACTAACAGCTAAATAATCCTTCAGCACTGTATTAAAATCGATCAAAAACAATTATCGCAAGGCAACGTCAATTCGAACGAATACAAATCCCCCGAGAGCTCGAAAATAATCTTTCAGCATGGCAGCACGGTGCTAAAAATATCAATTCCGTGATTGCTCCGGTTATCGTCCGCTGCATCCTCGCCATTTCCTTATACAACCCCCTCCCACCCTCCCAGGCCCGCTCGGCGGCGTTGATTTATGCGCGCTCGGAGAGGGGCTCTCGAGATAGAAAATCGACGAAACGAAGCACCTCTCTCCCGTGTGCCAGACGCACGAGTGGACTTTAATCACGCTCCGCGCGCGCGGCTCGGCAGTCGACGGCGACGGATGAAAACCAAAGTCCGAATCTAACAACACGGCGGAAGATGCTCCGCGAAAAATATGCCCGACCCTTCCATTGGCACGCCGGCCGATGGGAGAGGAGAGAGAGAGAGAGAGAGAGAGGATGGCTGTATTTAATTAAAGCCCCCGAGGGTCCGCTTGATCGGGCATCAATACGCCCCGGTTCTCAACTCGCTGCTACTTGTTGGCTGCTTCTTCTCTCTCTCTTTCCCGGCCGCTCCTTTTTTTGCGGCAGTGCATCCTGTTTTCCTTGCTGCCTTCATTATTAAGCTGGATTATATTACGTACAAAAATCTCGCTGTCGCTTTTTTCCCTTTTGGTCGCTCTTTTCTTTTTTTTTCTTTCAAGCCTGGATTCTTTGGCCTTTTAGGGTCGATATTAATTATAGATGGAAAGTTGTACCTTGTTTGATACTGCACGGATGGATTCTTAATTAAAATTCTAATATTTGGATAAGGGCGCGTTTTCAATTTAATTTGAAAATAATACAGCGAGGAGCTCGTAACTGAATTTCATCAATAACTTTTTTATCGAGGCATTCTGATGCAGGTTAAATAAAATTGTTTCCACCAGAGACGATACCAAAAAGGCTTGAAAAATTCTTGCAATTTTTTCGATTATAAGTCGACTTGACGCAAAATCCCCAAAAAAGCGCCATTCGATCGGCAATCTTCGTACAAATTAAACGTTAGGAAACGCCGCAGCAGAAGCATTCTGAAGCATCCCGAGAAAAAGAGCGACTCGAACTTTTCCTTTGACTCCGCAGACAATCCGACAAGCCCTTGACTCGTGGAGGGAGAAGAAAAGCCTTTGCGGGTGGGGGCAGGCGATTAAAATGAGAAGAATTCCCTCCGGCAGGAGTCTTATTAGCGATTTAGCGCTTCGAGGGCGGAGGAGGCGGCGCAATCATTCGAATTCTCTCCCCTCGGCCGTATTGGCTTACGGGGCGCCGGGACCCGGGAATTAAAAATCGCTAAATTCGGTTAGAGGTATATACGTATACGCGCGGCTGCCGCTCCCCTCGCTCCCACCGCTCGGTCAATCGACTCCGCGAGCTTTCGTCGCTTTTAAAATACGAGACGACGGCCGGAGGAGCGGGCTTGCCGCGCGGATTATATGGCCCTGTGGATCCGGTGCCGCCTTCCTCTTTGCTTTTTTTTGAGCTTCCTGCCGAGGGTGATTAGTCGCGATTATACGCACTTATTTCAACGAGTCGGTGACGAATGTTTCGACCTTTATGTTTAAACGTGGACTTATAGTAGTGTAGGAATTAATTCATTCGTTGACTTACTCCTCAGAAA
>JAWWEM010000054.1:15416719-15431216 GCA_035582935.1 Ormyrus thymus | reverse complement strand
TTTCGAAAATAATTCCCTCCTCTCGGCCACTCGGCAGATCTTCATTCGGCCTTCTGCTCTCTCTCTCTCTCTCTCTCTCTCTCTCTCGGCGTGCCCGCGCCATTCTCCGCCCTCCATTATATCCGCGCGCGCGGCACGGCCGACTACTCCACTCAACTCCATTATGCCGCGCGTAAATCCGCGAGGCGCGTCCGTCCGCGCGCGTTATCTTGTGAAACGGCAGCCCTCTCGCCGCGCTGATAAACGTCCTCGCAGAGAGAGAGAGAGAGAGAGAGAGAGGCGAGGAAAAACGCGCGACTTTATGCAGATTCTACCGCGCGCGCGGTAAACGCCGTTTTGACGGGCTTGTTGAGCGGCTTTTTAATCTCCTCGTTGACTGACCCCCCCGCAGGGAGTGCCGCTCGTTCTTTTTCGTAAATCCACCGAGGTAATTCCGTGTTTTTGAGGTGGCGAGTTGTTATTGCGCTGCGTTGCTTGCTTTATTTTACTATGCCTCGAGTTCGTTTACTTTGCTCATTCGATTATTGTATTTGCGTTGAAGATAATGTTTTTGTAAATTACTTATCGAAATTTAATAATTCAAACTTACATGAGTAGATATAAAAAAACTTGAATCTTATACTTACCTAATTTGATTTACTCTTGTTTATAATGCGTAATTTCTGTATCTCATAATATATTCTTGTATATCTAGATGTCAGTGGCTGGTTAAATAAATAAATTAGGTAAAAATTTAATAAATTGTAGTTTACAGTCAATGCTAAATAAAAAAGCTAAATGATGTTCTCTCCAAATGATTAATTTCAATTTTGCAATAAAATAAGAATAAAGAGTGACTACAGATTAGCTAAAAGGAAGAATAACGGTTGGGAAATAAAGGAGGAAAATAACGTGTCATTTGATACTTTGAAATACACTTTATTCGACTTCGGTCAAAAACTACGATAACAATAGATCGGTAGATATGTTTTATTGGAAATAATCGGCAACCGATATAACGTACACATCGTTTAATTATCCCCGCGGCCTCGGCATGCAAGGGCGAACGTAAAACTCCAGCTGAGGAAGAAAATGCAATTCGACAAGTATGCATTGTACCGACCAAAGTGCGCCGTGTATTTCATACTCTTGCGGCGAGATAAATTTCGATGTAAAACTCGCGAGTGACTTCTCGCTAATATCGAGGAGGAAAGGGCTTTCAATTTTCTGCTTCTTCGTTGATTCGTTCGCGGCCCTTCATTCTTTTTAGTCCCGCGGCTATTGCGCTTTATCTCGTACGTATTACTATAAATTTTTTCTCGGTTATCAGTGTTCGTCCTTTTAAATTTACAAATCTGATAGCCTTTTTGATTTCGTTTATTCGTCGCGTTTATTGCACGATTCCCGCGGCAGCAACGTATGCATCTTTATAATTATGCAATAATAAGAAGCAATTACATATACTATGAAAACATAATGAGAAAGTAATAACTCGTCACGTGCCGTCTCGTCGGCTTCTGCGCCATCCATTGAATACATCCGAAAAGAGATTCTGAAAAGATCTATCCTTTCGCTTCGTTAATTCTTACACTCGAGATCCTTTGTATGAAGAAATCATTACGTTTCACAAATTTTGCACAGTTTAAAAAGAAAAGAAAATGTTTAATTTTACAATTTGGAAAATTCAAATTCCCCTTTCTTAAAACATAGATCTTTTTAAAATTGTTTTCTCTCAATGTATAGAGACCACCGGTTCAATCGGCTTTCTCATCCCTGCTCAATAAATCATTCACTTCGACGGAAAAATTTGCGCTCATTACACGTAGTACCTATGCAACTTAATAAGTATATACAATTATGTACAAGTCTTTTTGTCTACTTTCATAAATCATTTTATATATTAATTATGTATATATATATCGCTCACCAATGTCGATGCACAAGCACTTGTTTAGTCTTTCTCTCTCAAAATACTGACGAACGCACGAGAGCAGCGCAAGTCAATTGTTCTCTTGCACTGATTCAATCACACTTTAAATATTCATAAGTGAGAGCAAATGCCTTGTCATTGAGGTGTTCAGTTCGCACGTAAATTAATCACCGGACTAATCGAGATTCAAGTAATCACAATTTACTTACTTTTCTAATATCATTCTCTCTCACTCGAAACGATGTCAAAATCTTAGAAGCATATACCGGCCATCGCTCAGGCTTTCTATTAAGGTCAAAATCTGCGCAAAGAAACCTCGTCGTAAATGATAAATATACAACCCAACGATCAACATTATAATTCTTTCAAAACGTAACTCTCACTTCCCCGGACTGACGAGCAGCCCCGGGGGCGACCGAAAACGCGAAAGCAAAATAAAACTTTGAGCAAGAACCGGCACAGATTCCCACAGTATTGCCTCGGATCGCGTTCACGGTACGTACGGCGGACAGAGCCAGGACTCCGGCGCCTCCGTCTGCTGCATGAGAGCTCGCTGCTCGGGCTCGTCCTCCTCGCTGTTAATGCCCAGGTCCCGCACCGACAGCGGCCCGGTCTCGGTCCCTCAGTACGGCCGCCAGACGTTGTTGTCGGGCCTGACCTCCTCCTGGACGCGGACGCTGCAGCTGACGTCGGCGAGGGCCCGGTGCTGCTGCTGCTGCTGCTGCTGCTCCTGCGCCGCCTCCGCGCTCTGGAACTGGTTGTTGTAGAGCTGCGAGTAGAGGATCGTGGGGAAGACGCTCGGCGCCGGGAAGTAGTTGCCCGCCGAGCAGTTCTGGCCGAACGACTGGTCCTGGTCGTGGACCGGGCTCTCCGTCGTGCTCGAGTCCGTCGAGAGGGAGCGCGGGGAGACGTAGTCCTGGTACCTCGGCGTCGTGCCCGTGCTCGACATCAGGCTGTTCAGGTGGTCCAGGGGGTCGGCCTGGCCGCCCGGCGTCGTTGTGTCTGGAACTGAGGGGAGGACTGGCATTTGTATTGCGAGGGAGGCATTCGCTCAAATTTTTGTCGCGGTGCGCTCATTTTAAAGGAAAGTGTGAAAGAGAATAGAAACGCTTGCGTTTAGTATAAAGTATACGATTATCTAAAAAATTTATTACCCTTCAAAAATAATAAACAACACGATAAACCAATTTTAATGAAAATCGTTTGGAAACTTATAAACTACTAAATAAAAAATGGTACTTCTATAATCCTACCCAAAGTGGCCCCCTCCCCCCAAAAAAAAACACTCACTCGAAGAGACGGTGGAGAAGGCGTCCTGCTGAGCGGCGGCGGTGTTGGCGTTGGCGGCGTTGGCCGCGTTGGCGTTGGCGACGACGTTGGCGGCGGCGTTGCCCGCCGTGGAGTCGGGCGCCGTCGGCGTGTTGTTCATCGCCGCGGCGCCCGCGAACGTCGCCAGCGACGCGCTCGTCGAGGAGGACGGGGGCGGCGGGGGCGGCGGCGGCGGCGGCGGCGCGAACGGCGTCTGGGCCGCGCAGGAGGAGAGCGGCCCCGGCAGGTAGCCCGCGTAGCCCGCCGTGCTGCCGTAGCTCCAGGAGTTACTCGCCGTGAGGCCGAACTGCGACATGTCTGCAACGACAAGTTTAGCGCGGCGGTTGGCCTGAGGGAAGATTTGGAAAAGGACGGTAGCTGAATCGGGCGCTGATGAGGTTGACCGTCACGGCCATTATTCATGGTGTAATGTATAATTTAATTACAGTTCTTGAAATTTGACAGAGTTCAATGTGCACTAGCTATCTGGTTAAAAATGTAAATTCTAAATTTACCGCTTTGCAGACTGGCAAATATGTGTTAATAGCAAATAGAAGCTTTGCTGAAAAATTGTTTTCAATATTTTGAAGAATTTATTAAAAATGATGAAAAGCCGCTTCTCACTGCTCATTCCAGCTCGCCCGCTCATTTTCTACAAAACATTTTAGTAACTTCCGTCCACATGCGCCTGCCTTATTTGTTTACGCTTACCTACACGAGCGCATATCGTCGACAGAGAAAGAGAGAGAGAGAGAGAGGCAGCTAACGATGAAAGATCAAAGGGGCAAGGGTAATCTCTCTTTCGGGCAACTCAAATAAGCGAGGCAAAAGGCCCGACGCGACCCTAAATACTGCTGCCGACTACCGCATCCTACCACTACCCACCCAGCTCCTTCACGTCGCGGTCGTCCGTTCCACTTCGAGTGAGAGAGAGAGCTGATAATTTTTTTGCCCCGCTCCGCGCATCTTTCCCGGCGAATTTTTATCGGGCCGCGAGAGCTCCAAGTGTCATGTATACCCGATGAATTGTATCGCGGGAATTTTGCAGCCCCGAGAATAAGGGACATTCCTGCCGGGCGTCCCTTTTTTTCAGCCGGCTATCGGGGAATGCGACGCTCGGACGTAAGTCAATTTTTGTTGCGCTTTTTACCGCTGTCCTTGTAAATATGGGAGCCGGGAATTTTTGTCCGCCGGCGCGGGAGTTTATTTGTGTTGCGGGAAATATTTTATCGGTCTTTAGAAGAGTAATAAACGCGAGTGGCCTCTCGGTTAAATTTGGATTTGCAGCTTAAGAAAGTTAGGTTTTAAATAAAATGAATGCCATTCGATTAATCCGACGCTTAGTACTTTAAAATAGCCAAAAAAGATTGTTTGAAAATTAAGGCATCGTAATATTACTTATATAAGTTGCTGACAATAACTTCTAAAGTCCATAAAAAGTTTATATATCCGAATGCTAATAAAATATACTGATATTAAATTTGACTAAATTTACTTGTTCTAATAAAGTTATATAAGTCCTTTTCGACAAAGACGTGTATAATAATATGCGTGTAATAAGTACGTGCGCAAGTAACGCGAGCGAACCTAAATCTATTATGTCGAGTACCCTACTCTTCTACCTGTTATTATACGTATACATATATACATATATATTACCCACTCGACCCTGAGATTCGCTCCGTCGAGCTGCTCACGCTGTACTTCCGTTACCGCAGAGAAAGACACTTGAACCTATAAGTCTAATTAAAATATTGCTAATCAAAATCCGATGCAATTAAAAGGTCTGAAATTTTTAAAAAATTTCAATGTCAAACTTGTCAAAAAGCAACATCAACCTTAAATCGGCTCAAAATATACGAATCGGAAAGAATTTTGAAAGTTACATTGTAAAATGTAAAATTCTCCCTGCATTTTCGACGTAAAGCTCCCCTGCAACCTACGAGCTGCCTGCAACTGCCGGAAAAACTAATAAGCCCATCTGCAAATCCCCGGCGAAACGATCGAAATCAGACCGGAGCCTCGCATCGCATTCTGCCGGAAGACAAAACGAAGTTGCGACTCCTCCGCAACACTCCGCGCGCGGCGAGAGTTTCTCGGAGCTCGCGCAGCGCCGCTGATGTCTATTATCGCGGCATCTCTCTCTCGCTCCCGTCGGCTGCGCCCCCTGTAATATAATATTTAATCTAGCTTTGAACAGGCTTGCGGTTTCCGGCTCTGCGAAAGGCTCCTCTCTCTCTCTCTCTCTCTCTCTCTCTTTCTCCGCGTCCGCCCTGCGTATACATAATGCGCGCGTGTGCCTCTGTGTGTGTGTGTGTGTGTGCACGCATCCCGGAGCGAGAGCTTGCAAAGGGAAGCTGCTCGCGCGGAGTTCTGCTCCGCCGAAAAGCCGCTTTTCACCTTCCCCGCGTCTGCTCTTTTTTCGTCTGCCTGCCGTGGGGAGCTCGAAATTTCGATAATCGAAGCGGGGCAGCTTTGGTGTATTGGGATTTTCATTGTTTAACGATATAACTTTAGTTAGATTGGCACGGTCACCGGGGGACTGCTCCTTTTCTTTTTGCGAAGTCTCGGCTGCGGGCCGGTTTTATTAAAAGTTCTCGGCGGGCTGCGGATTACGGGAGGCGACGGCAGTAGGATTGATTATCGAGCAAGTTGCGGCACCTTGTCTTTTTTTGGCGCGCGCTGTTGAAAATTCAAGTTTTCTTTGACATATTTCGCTGTGTTTAATCTTCGTACGGGTTATCAATATTTAATAATGAAGCTCCGGTAAAATACTTTCGTGGCAGTGAATTATTTTTACATTCTATAAATATATACCCGGCTGGAAATTTCACGAGTTTCTTTTACCCATTTCACTAATAGTTGACCAAATTTCGCCAATCTACAAAAAAATCGCCAGAAATTGGCGAAATAATAGTGAAAGCTTCCAACAGGGATATTTTTACATATTATAAATATTTTCAGTATTCTTAAACTATCCAGTCTTCTATAGAATATTATCTTATTATATAGATTAACTGTTCTATATTTATATATAAATAAACTTTTATCTATGGGTTGAACAGCTAAAACAAATGTCTACCTAAATGTATAAAAATGCGAAATGCTCACAAAATTTTCTTGTCATTTTTAAAATTTCAATTGTTTGCATTTAAAACAATACGCAAGGTTACTTTTTAATATTGAACCGTTTTAACTTGATTCGAGAATCTTTCTCAATTTAGTACGGGCTTTAAATTAAATTACTATTAATTGTACACTTACGCCATTTACACAATTAACAAAATTTCGCCCAATAATTCCGTCCAATTATTTGCTCTCCTCTGCATTAGAACTCAAATGAATAGATTAATCATTTTCGTCGCCAAAAAACAACAAGCGTACTCCTGCAATAAAACAGTGCATGCAAAGCGCTCGGGCCCAAAGTATACTCACTCTGACAGTTGGTGGGCATCGCGTGGCGAAAGGAGGAGAGCGGGTCCCTGGACTGCAGCGGGTTGGGCAGCGGCTGCAGCGGATTCGGCAGCGGCTGGAGCGGATCGACGAGCGGCGAGGCGAAGAACGGGCCGCCCCTCTGCGAGGCGAAGGCGAACGCGTGGAAGGGCTGCTGCTGCCCTAGAAAAGGCAGCACTGCGATCAACCGTGCGCCTGTCCGCTGGACCACGGACTCTCTACGTCTCGGAATCTGTCGTTGCGGCACAGGCTACCGTACCGAGCGCCGCGCACTCTTTTGCTCGGGGACTTTTTCAGGGGGTGGATTGAGTTTTGGCAGGAGGTCGCGAGAAATTTTTTCTTTTCGAGGCATGTTGAATGATTAATGATTTGGACAAAGAATTTTTTTTTTTGAAATATTTTATTCGCGTTTTATTCAATCCTTCAAATTTTTTCAATATTTCTCGGCATGAAAATATTTAGTTCTAATAAATATATGTTGTAATCTACAAAGGGCACTCAACAGACTTACATCTGCAGAAGTCAGTTTAATTTTTAGCAAACATTCACTCTTCGGTCTCACCGCACCCCTCTTTTTCTACTCGTCACACGAAAACGTCAGAAGAAAAGCCACCCCGCAGCTCGGGGATCGCGCGATAAAAGGAAGAAAAGCGGCAAGATAAAAGAAGGCGTTTAATTGTAGGCGCGTAACGGCGAGAAAAAAAATGTCCCAGGGAATCAGGAAGCGGAAAAGGGTGAAGCGGCGGCAAAAAGGCCAAGGAGAGAGAGAGAGAGAGAGACAGAGAGGGAAAGGAAAAAAAGCGGAGCGAGGGACGCGGCGATAGTGTTGGGGGGACGACACACGTTTTATTTCCCTTTCAACGGTGTCGGCAACTCAATTAAAGACGTCCCAGTGGCGGGCTCGCGCCGTCGCCCGTTTCATCGCGACACAAAGCCGAGAATTGACAGAGCCAAGGGGAAGATAGAGCTGCCCGGCTCGCCGAGAGGAAAACAGTTATTTTATTAAACGGATGGCTGCTGGCGTTTTTATTACTTCGTTTCGCTGGCAATTTTCGGTGATGGGAAATTTTTATTAAAGGAGCTGCTCGCGTGAAGTAAAAATAATACTGCAAAAATGAAAATGACTTGTGGATTGTAAAATAGTGAGCTTTGAATTTTTTTAAAACAAGTTAAATTCCGCCTTTTTAAAAATCTACCTCCCACACTAGAAAATAACGAGCAGCCGCATTAATAATGATTAGGAATTTTCCTCCCTACAGCGTTCCGAAATGAAAGAATGCCCGCCACCCTCTCGAAAGCCGAGCTTATTAAACTTGAAACACTTAGTTAGGCACATAGTAGAGCGGTTCAACTCGAATTTTCCTCGAGGCTCCATACTCCGCACAATACACACAGAAGCTCCCTTAGCTGAGACACTCGGCGTTAACTGCGTGTCAAGTCACCGGAGACAGAGCTTCTCTGCGTCGTGCATCCAGTCGCCAGGCAGACGTTGCTTACGCATACAGGGGCAGCTCCCTCTCCCCCTCTCTTCTCTCTCGCCTCGATAATCCAATCGTAGCCCCTAATTCTAACCCCGAGGCTCGGAGCCCGAAATTCCCGCCGGTTTGCTGAATAGGGAATCGGCCCGACACAATGCCCATGCATGAGGAATACGTTTGCAGGAGGAGCTGCTGCTGCTGCTGCTGCTGCTGCTTCTCTCTCTCTCCCTCTCTCTCTCTCTCTGTCTCTGTCTCGCTTTTGACTAACGAGATCCGGTTAAACGATCGTCGATTCCGATACTGCGCCGCTGGGTTTGATCGCCCGAACCTATCCTACGCCTGCAGTCCCCGACGGGGCGAGGATGATAATGCCGAATTTCCCGGTTAACTTCTTGATCGACTCGAGCTGTCGTCGGTTATTTCGTTCGGGATCGAGTTCGCTGGCTGGCTCTTTTTTTTTTGGAGAACGACCGCCGGTCGCGAAGGGGGCTTCGACGGCTTTTTTAGAAAGTTTTCCGCGGTTTTTGGGAAGGGCTGGATTAAGCAATTAAAGTTTTTATTTTTTGAGGTCTGACTCCGAAACTTTATTGTTTAGAGGCATTACATTGTGAAAAAAGATAAGTAACTATGGTATTTGATTGTAAAGAAATTTATTAAATAAATTTATTAGATTCTTAAATTTACTTTGTTAAAAAATCTTAGGTGCAAAAACGTTTTTACGATAATACAGTGATAATCCATAATCGAACGCTTGATTATTCCAAGCATTCGCCGGCAATTTATCTACCGATAATACCATAAAAGCTCATCGTCCGCCTAGGCGTTCGCCAAATGACCTCGATCATCAATCGATAACGTTCCTCGCGCCTGACGGTCCGCTTGGCGAAATAACCGGCGCGCTCCATCAAAAACTCCTTTTTAAGCTCGGCACATACATTTCGCGGGACAAGTCACCGAGCGATCGCTCTCCTCGATCCCCGGCGCGTCGCTTCCGCGCAAACACGGCTCCCCGGGCCGGGAGAAGATTACGCCGGGGGTTAAAGTAGCGTGGAAAATCGTCGGCGTCGCGATTGCGGCGGATCCGCGAATGAATTACCGCGGGCTGTTCCGCGCGGGGGACTTGATAAATTTAATAAATTAGAGCCTTCAAGCCCCCGAATTTATCACGCAACGAGTCGCCCCTACTGCGGATGCGAGCGCAACGCCAGCGACGAGTCTCTCTCTCTCGAAATTAACTCTTCTTGCACTGGCTACGAGCGCGTTTGATTTGTGTCTGCGCTGCGGAGACTTTAAATTTATAGGAACTGCTTGATTAAGTGGTATTTGAGGACGGTATTAAAGGTGTGAGTGTAAAGTCGCGTGATGAGTAGTTCGTTGACTGGATCAATTTTATAATGAAAGGTAGGACTCATTATTTGGGAACTGATTTATTTTTTATAATTTCTGGCACATTCAAATCCTTTTACAGTTTTCATTATATTGGTTTTTATGGTATTTTGTAATAAAAGTTTCGAGATTAAGAAAATTTTTAAATAATCAAATCATTTTTTATTATTATTAATTTTCGTTTATAAAATAATTAAATGAAAATATAATCAACGATTTGTTATTATAAATGACCGATTTTTATTTCTTATTAAATTTTCATGTAACCAGTTTTTTTAAAAAAGAAAAATAGGCCCGTTCGTAAAGACGATATGTTTTAATCAAGAATTATTGTAAAAAGAATACGTAAAAGGTGTATAATCTTTCTAAGCAGCTTATTGATTTCATCGGTTCCATCCGTCGATTCATTAATGGCCGTGAGACAATTTCTCGCGGATAACCAGCTGCTTCCGACAGCTTCTCGTTTTATTTTATTACTATACTTTCTTTGCTACTCTCTTTCCGCTAGTTTTTCTTTCTTTATTTCTTTGTTACGTTGGAGCTTATTAAATTACTATAATTATTTTTTATGCAGTACATTTACAAATGACTTTTCAATCTTAAACATATATGTAAAGTGATATATAAACGAAGTAAATTATAAATGACACGTTAGTAATACTTTCACCGAAAATGTACCTTTTTTAAACATAAGAAATAGTTGAAGCTATCCATAATTTTACGTAATATCTACGAAATCCAATTTAGATCCATTGTTTCCTCAATGATCCCGATGTCAGTGCATCTAAATTTTGAAAATTCCACGCGAAAATGCAATTAAAAAGCCTATTTAGAAGCTCACACATTCCTTTCCCTCGGCAGCAGCTCAAGCCTCGGGCTTCCCCGGAACTTTGAATTTTTGACCGTAGGATCGATGCCAGGGATAAGCGTCTGCTGGCAAACGAGTTCGGCATTCGGACTTCGGGGAGCCGGAGAGAAGACCACCCTCCTCAATCAATTTCCTTGGGCCGGGCGACGGCTGCCGGAACGAGAGAGAGAGAGAGAGAGAGAGATGGTTAAAGGGTTCTCCGGCTGCGTAATGAATTGCTTGTTTAATTAATTACGGGCTGCCGAGAGTGGGGGAGTAAAAGCGGCACAGAATAGGAAAGACGCATCCATCCTCGCGTCGAAGATGCAGGGGTAATGTGCGATCGAGGCTAAGGGAGGCTACACCGAGTGGACTTGAATTATCTTGGGCTTTTAATGGATGCAAAGCCGCCGCCGTATTTTCCGTTCTCGAAAGAGATGCAGATTGTATTTTTGTTCAGGAAGCGCGGGAATGCTGAAAATGGTTTATCGGGTGCTGTAAAACGTATGGAATCTCGCGTTTTAATATAAAAGTAAAAAAAATGTAGAATGATTGCAGTTTTTCGAGAGACGAAAAAACTGCTTTCAACTCTGACAGTTTCAATATATTTTGGAGTTGTTAACTTTGGGGCAGGCAATGTTTTGAGCAGTGCCTTGTTTTATAACTGCAAAAAATTTTATAGTCAAACACAGTTCAGAGGCTAGTTTTAGATTTTTGTTCAAAGTGTCTTTTTCAACCTTTTAGTGCAAATATTACAAATATTCCACGTTAAAATATTTTTAATAAACGTTTTCTTTCTAAAGATTCTTTGTGTTAATGCGTATTGCACATTTAAATTTTTATAAAATAATGGAATAACTATTATGCATAGTATAATTAATAATTAGTCATTCAAATACCACGCACGAAAGCAAACCGAGCCGGAGTCTTAAAAATAATCATTTTTCAAGAATCGCTAATCCAACAGCTCGAGAGCAGTTCCATCTGACGATCCGCAAGCTCGTTTCTCGCGCAGCGTCACCGGCCAGAATAATTTATACGCAACCGTCGGCGACTGCGCGCGCCGCAGACGTTGTTATTCACGGGCATCGCGCGGAGCCAGAAAGCAAAGGAGAAAGAGGCGGAGGAAAATTTCGGCTGCTCTCTCTCACTCTCTCGCTCTCTCTCGATAAACCAGAATGTCATAAGAGAGAGAATTACGAGCACTGGGTGGTCCGCAGGCGCGGCCAAGACGGCGGATGTGGTCGGGCGCGAAGCTACACTCCGCGAAAATCTTTCGAGAATCTTTCGAGAGAGAGAGGGAAAATGGATCGAGCCGAGCTGCCGAATTATTAAACGCATTTGCTAAGCGGTGTTATATGACGCTGCTGCGCCCTGCCGCAGAGAGCGAGTGGAATTCTTTCCGGTATTTTTAGAGCGCGCGGCGGCAGCGCGCGAGGAGAGCCGCGAGAGACGTGTCAACAGTCGTAATTCTTTTTTTCCCTTTTATGTAGCCCGCGATGTTTTTACGTCTGTAATATTTAACTTTTTTTTCATTTCGACATTCGGCTTTGTTTGGATGGGGAACGAAAATAACCGCGAGCTTGGATGTACTTGTTGGACTGAATAGAGTATTTTGATACTACAAGTTTTAAATCAAAGTATAATAGTACGAATGAATATAAAGACATTTGTTCAAATTCTTGGCGTTTTTTTAGTTAGGAAAAGTAACTAATATACAATATTAAAATGTTGGTGATTTCTAAAGAAATTTAAGTTAAACACCAGTCTAACCGGAAGGTTACTAGAACCTAAAAATACTGTTAGACTACAAATTGATCATTTTTTTATAACCACGCCACAATGTAAGAAAAATAAGCCGCTTTAATCTAATAACATTACCTGAAACACCGAAACCCCTTGGTTACAGCTCTTTTGAATCATTGAAGCCAACCGTCCCGCAGACCATCAGCCAGAAAAAGCCATCAGTATTCCGCCGCGCAAAACTCGCCGGCGACAATAACCGCCCTCCGAGGCTAAGCGCACGCAGCCCCGCGGAGGCCAGGCGTTATAACAAGCCGTGCATTATGCAGAAATGGGACGACGACGTTTAGTCACCGCCCCTCTAATTGCGCGCCCGCCCAAGGAGGTAAACTTGGCGCGAAGACGACGGAGGCGAGAAAGCGATAGCGGCCGGCGACCCTTTATCAATGCTGGCTGCCGAGGCACCGCATCTTATAAATAATGGCGAGCGGAGGAGCAACTTTGGTCCGTCGCCGGCTTCGGGCGAGGAGGGAACCGCATGCATGAGACATCGTCGCCGGGGGGACGGAATTTGCAGCTCGCTGTTGAAGAGTCGAGGCCGGAGGTCGGGGAAGGTGACTGGGCGGTGGGGGACTTGGTTCGGCGAAAAAATCTTTTCTTCTGACGGTACCGGTGCATTTTTCTTTCTCTTGTTTAGCAGTTTTCAACAGCTGGGGATGTGGTGTGGTTGTCTATTTTAATATTCATTTTTTTTTGCGAATAAATAAGCACTGTCCCCTGATTTTTTGAGAGTTTTCACAAGTCACGCACACCACTCGTACAATAAAATTCATTCCATGACAATAGCAGCAGGTAAAAATGACGAATAAACCGGAGGTTCGAATAATAAAGCTTTTTTTACGAAAATTGAGAATATTTTGAGATGGCCGAGGACTACTTATCTTATTTATCAACGTACGTCGTTAAATCGTCATTTCTACCCGCTGCCAGGCGCAAAACAATAGCACCAATTCTACGTATAATTATATATATAAATTGAAGTAAAAATAATAATGCTTACAGTGATACTCACTGGTCTTGGATCGGGGCTCGCGAGGCCCGTCCACCGTCACCTTGATGGCTTTGGTGTAAGTGGCGACCTGAGGCGGTGTCGTCGACACCGTTATCGTCAGCGTGAAGCTCTTGCCTGGACAAAAAGAACAGTTTTTTTACTTTATGCCTGTATTATTCATTAGTACTTGTTTGCCAAGTTAATTGAGCGCATTGATGCTTAGGTAGAACAGGTTGTGGCATTGGCATAACTTTTGATTGGTACCGTTGCTTGTAAGGGCCTCGATATTGCCTTACTAATCAGAATATTATTTTACACCAAGCTTGAATTGGGGACTTTTATTATGATTTTAATCTTTTGTATGCGTAATTCGTTCACTGTAGAAAGTTGCTGATTCCTTTCAATACTCAATAGAAATTTAGCAGAGCACGACATCTGTTCGGTTTTTTTTCCTAACCTTGGCACAATACCAGGCCTACATCTGATTGAATATCAAGTATTATATGGAATAATTGAATAAAATTCATACACTTCTTTTTGCAAAAATATATGATTCAAAACGTAATAAATGAAGTTAGTTCTTCGATTAGTATCAGGGACATTTTTCCCCTTACAGTTTCGCTCTCGATCGAGCAAAAAAGTCACTCGCCCACTCCGACTTCTTAACCCCACAGCGGAATATTTCAAGCCTCGCTCGGCGATCGATTAAAGAGCCGCCCTCGCAATGCCCATTAAAGTTTCGGTTATAAATCCGCGGGCGCAGCAAAATAACGGCCACCGCGGAGCCTCTTCGTACGTAAACCGAAAAAGCCGCGGGAAAGCAGCCATGATAAAGCCTTTACCGATGCCGAATTTTCGCTAAACAACGCTCGGCCGGCCCGGGAGCGGCGGCTTTTTATCATAATAAAAGGGCCGTGCAGCTCGCGCGGACAGACGGTCCTGCAGGCGCAGCTGGCGGCGCGCGCACTTTTCCTCCTCCCCCCGTCGCTCTCGATACATTACCGTCGGCTAACTCGTTTAACGGAGTTTCCGCGCGGCAGATAACCGCGTTTGCGAACTTTCGAAGCGGCGCTATTCACCGGCAAAGCAGTCGGATCGCCGAATTTCGCGGGGCCGCCGCCAATTTTCTTTCGACGCTGTTGTCATTTTCGCTGGGCCGCCGGGAGAGGAGGCTGACGGGCGGGGGAGTCGAGTGGCGCGACGTCATCGGCCTGAAGTTTTGCCCTGGGTAGATAGAGAAGCTTGGTATACACTGAGAAAAATATCTCATTAAAAATTAGTATACTCTATCGTAATCGAAGGACAAACTTGCACTATCCTGA
>JAWWEM010000054.1:15397252-15416619 GCA_035582935.1 Ormyrus thymus | reverse complement strand
GGATAGTGCGAGTTTGTCCTTCGATTACGATAGACTATACTAATTTTTAATCAGGTATTTCTCTCCGTGTAGAAAAGCAAGGAAAATTGCTACTATGTTTTCTGTTTGGTAATAGTATTAATGGTGCGTAACGCATCAAGGGTGCAAAATAAGTGATTCCGGCACGAGTCGAGTTTGTCGATAAATAAGACGAGTGCAGTATATTAAATAACATTTTTTGAACAGGGCATGAATACTTTATTACTAAATAATATTGATCTGGTAAATCATAGTATTGAAGTAATTAAATGTATTTATAATCCATTTAGTGCTGATTTTAAGAAAAGAAAATATCAAAATTTGAAATATTTTGTAAGTATATTGACTATAGTTTTGTAATAAAAAACTAATTGTAAACAATAATTTAAGTAATGAGTCTCTTGTGTTATTTGAAATTAGTACCCTCTTATTTTACAGGAGATCCCCTTACAAACATAGAACATTTATAAAATAATTTCAAAGCTCGAATACTTGTCCCTACATCCGAGCGAACAAGCCCTCCAAAAAAATATGAACCACGTTAAAAACTTGGGAGCGGAACCCGTCGCGAAGGCTCGCCTCGAGCTGCCGCCAAGGTTGCGCGAAGCGGCGCCGGGAATCGATAGGGACGTAAAAATCAGGGGAAATCGAAGGCGATAAATACTCGAGAAAGTGGAAGCCGAGGGCGTATCAGAAATAATAACGGGCCGAGTGTCGAAGCGGTGGCCACACGGCGGTTCGCCACGCGAGGATTCCCCGCCGCCGCCGACGCCGCCACCGCCGCCACCGCCGCCGCCGCTCTTTCGCGTTTTGCACGAGCAGTCACGCGATGCGCAGCTCCTACTTGGTGATGTTTATTCGATCTGCGCTTTATGCCAGGCTCGTATAGTCTGGCGCGATGACTGCGAGGCACTCGGAGGCGGAGGCTAAAAGTAGACTTTTGTTCCGGGGACAGGCAGGTTGGGAGATTTGCAAAATTTAAATGGGTTTTCGAATTTTTTTTATAAATAATGATAATGTTTTTGTGCTGAAATATTAGAATATTTTTATTTTACAAAATGGGATAATTAATTTAGATCGCTAGTCAAATTAAAAATTTTAAATCTTATGGGGTTTTCATTGTAAATTTATTAATGTAGGATTACGTGCAAAGATTAAATCGCTAAAAAATAATATCAAAAAGAGCACATTCCACGTATTTTTTTAAGAAAAATAAACCAATAATCTAAATTCATCACTGCTCGCAGAAGCAGACATTGATATTGCAGTCGCCTATACACGCACAGTAGATAACATAGACAAATTCTGCCGATGTAAATGCAAATTGAAACCGAAATGTGACAAACCGTACACATCCCGCTGAAAGGAAGAATATCGCTGGCCCAAGCAGACCCGCGCGCCAAAAAGCCCAAAAGCACCGCGCGAGGGAGCACGAGGCGTGCAATTTAAGCAAGCCCCAAAGCTGCGCGAGCCGGGCGAAATAGAATAATAGCGGGGTTCGAGAGGCGGGCGCGCGGCGCGTCTATCGGGACGCATTTAAAAAGCGGGAAGTTTTAATGGCAGTTCTTCGCGACTGGTACCGAGGCTGATACTCCTGCCGGCGCGTGCGCCGCTCAGACTGTACGTGCGCCGGCTTTCCGACAAAGCCGAGGAGCCTGAAAACAACGCCGCGAATGTCCGTCGGGGCGAGAGGGAAAATAAGGGCGGCCGGGAGGGAGGCGAGGGGGGCAGGATTGGCGTTTGCGTATAAGTTAATAAGGAGAAAGTATTTGATTTTTTCGTCATTATCGAAATTGTAAACATTTAAACGTTTGTTAACAGTCTGGCGGAAAGATTGGACATTAAGTAGAAATACTTAAGTGTGGTCAGACGTCTTATTTACTAATCTAAAATTGCTGTACAAATAAATCCCCGACGAGCCTTCTTCTACGAAGACCGTCAAAACCATACCCAAAAAGAAACAGTCGACGAGGATAAAGGCAAACGAACTCGGCCTCTTTGAAAGCGGGCAGGGCCGAGTCTTGATAAACGCGTCGGGCGCAGCTGCGGGAGTTCGCGGCCGCTCGGCTCTCCTTAACACATCGGCGATCACAAGCGGCAGCCTTCCGCGTATATCAATCGCTCGAATTTATCGCAATGCATACGAGAGCGGCGCAAGGACGCGAACAAAAGATAGCCGCGCAGTAGCCGGCCGCTAATGACGCGCCGCGCGCACGCATCCGCATGCCGCCTATTGATCAATTTCAATTTTGGCTCCGCGCTCGCGAGAGAGAGAGTGGCGGCAGCGGCGCGATTATGAGCCGAATGCGATGTATTGGATTATCCGGGCCGTGTTCCGATGTTAGATTTTTCTTGGATCGCGCTCTCTAGCGTGAAATCGATTTCGAGGGCTCGCCTGGGACGCCAAAGCTCCGCTTTTAACGGCGCCGAGCGTTAAGCTCATTACGCATGAGAATTGTTGCCGCTCGAAATGGAAATTCGAGTCACGTGTGTTCCTCTCTCTCTCTGTCGCTCGGCTGCCGGGAGGATAGAAAATTATGTTAAGCATCGCTGTTAGAGCCGCTGCCTGAGTTTTTCGGATTTGCTGCTCTTTTTTTCTCTCCTGGCTTAATGAGAGTTTATGGCCCCGTCGGCTCCTTTCTTTTTTATGCTAATTCAGGGGTTTCCGCCGGTACGCTGCCGCGTGGTTTACTGTATTTAACGGCGGGGGAATAACACGGAGTTTAATCGATTTAAGTCGTTAGTCGAGCAAGCTTGTTAATTGCAATGTTATATACTGTCGTGGAATAAAAGAGTTTCGGGAACGCCGGATATTGCGCGGCGCCCTTCGCTGCGGGATTGTATTGTAAATGCACAAAGCTGCGCGTTGGGAATGTTTTTCTTACATGAGGTTCGACGATGTAAATCATCACGCGTAAAATTACTTTGATTTGCGTTTGAACGCATTATGTTTTGAATCGTTGGAAAATCACGTCAGAACGTTAAATCGAGTCCCGTTTTTTTAATTCAAAACTAAGGTGCTTTGCATACGTAGAGAATTGAATTATATATTCAAAAAGTTTACCTGACGCATCGCTTCTCAACTATCTCATTTTCCAGATATATTCTCTAAATCCAAATTTCATTCCAACTGACGAAGAAGAGTGATTAAAATTAAATAAATTAATTGAAAGGTAGTAAATTGCACAGGCCGAATTTAAGCGTGGCATCGTAATATTAAACTTGGCTCTATATATAAATGAACGATCTTGTTAAAGGTTTATGCGGGGCTCGCGAGGATATGAAGGTGATCCAGACCCTTGGAAGGAGATACGGTGTTGATGAGGCCGGTATTATATAGATCGTATCGAAGCGCAAAGACGCTGAACGAAGATGGGGTTAAGATGAGAATTTGAGGATGCGGTTTAGCTGCGATATTGCCAAGCCTTCCGAGTTTCATAACGAACCTTTGGCCGAACGTTTAATCATTATTCAGGGAATATATTAAATTTAAAAATCCATTAAATTAGTTGAGCACTCTTCGCTGCGCAAGTTGAAATTAATTATTTTTTCAACTTTTACTCTAACTCAATAAAAAGACCAAAAACGTTTCTCGCTCCGAACGCCGAGCCTCTTTAAATTCAAGTCAAACTTCAGGCCCGAGTCGAATCAATGCGGAGCTTCTTTCTCGAATCGGGATAATTAGACCGGGAGAGAGAGAGAGAGAGGCGAATCTCCCGAAATCGGCCTACCATCGAAATTCCAAAGACGTCGGATAAACTGTGTAGGCAGTTCCACTTGGTGCTCCTCTTAAGTCCGTGCCGCGGGGAGACGGAGCAGCGCGGCACCCTTTTCTCGGCGCGGAGCGTCACTCATTTGTCTGGGATTAGCTCTCCTCGATTGTTTTCGTTGGAGCGCCGACGGAATTAACATAAGCTCGGATGAAAGATGTATGCGCCGCCCCGGGAGAAGAGGCTGAGAGTGGAGGAGGACGGAGTTAGGCGGATAATGCTTGCTTGATTATTCTCCATCGGCCTGTTAATGATTGCCACCTTTGAGATTGCGACGAGGTCGAGAGCTCAGGGGGGAGGGAGGTGACTTAGTTTTTCGCTTAGTTAATGCATAGCAAAGGGCTTCAGCTTTTACGCACGACAGATTTATCGAAAAGAAAAATTGTAGATTCTCAAAAATTCGGAAAAAGCTTGTAAGAGACGAATTCAAAATAAAAGCACTTACATAAAAAAGGACCCAGCAACTCCTTAAAAATCATCCTTCGACTTCAGATTCCACTAAAAGACACCGCTCTCATCTCTCAAGCAATTGTTCCCCCACCGTCTATCCCGGCGAAAATAATTCAGATCTTCGGGGAGGCTCGTTTAAAGGGACAAGGTTTCATCAGCGCGCGCCGCGCCGTCGAAATTCCCGCGCTAATAACGTTAATTAAACCGGCAGCAACCTCAATTAATATCATCGCCCCGCGCCGTTCCGCCGGAAGCCGCTGCTCGCGCTTTCTTCGCCACGCCTTGCGCACAGCGCCGCTTTCTTCATCCCTGCTTCATGCGCCGTTACTGATAACCGATCCGTGAACGAGAGGGAATTCGTGGCGAAATTCTGATGAAAAGGTCGTTTTATGAATTAGGTGGGTAAGTAGGGGTTGTATTTATTCGATGCTTAATCGCGTGTAAGAAAATTTACTTGTTTAGGTAAACGAATCAATGAGCATTTTAAATTAATAATAAGCTCAGCTCGAGGTTATGTTTCTTCAAAAATGATTTTTATTTACTAATAAAAATTCAAAATCCTAGCTTGTGTTATTGTACGTTAAATAAAGGCTAATAAATTGTTTTCAAAATAATCCAGATGCTCGAAAATACTAAAAACATTAAGACGACTCAAGTGAAATTCTCCAAAAAACAGTTTAAACTCGCGAAAACGAATGGCCAGCATTTCCCTGCAATCAAAGAAAATGACGCCAATCCCACCTAAGACGGTACAAGTTAACCGGGAAACAAGCTCCGACACCCAACGGCCCCGTCAGTGCGTAAACGAGGAGGCAGGAGGAGAAAGGACGGGAGAAAGGAGTTTTCCGGGTGTCGCGCGCGGACAAATAAAACCCATTACCCAAACTCCCTCGAGGTTCCCCGCGAAGACGTCGCCGAGGGAGAGAAAGAGAGCCCCTCGCCCCACCCGCCTCGGCGGCTCCTGGCCCTAAAAGCACGGCGCGGCGACTTCTCCCCGAGGATCGGCGAAAAATGAGGCTCTAACCTCAAGACTCGTCCGCGATCTGCTTTAAGCGTCGCCCCCTTCCCGAGACGGAAACTTTCCAGGAGACGGGCGAGTTTTGTGAATGAATCGGCGGGAAGGCGAAAAGCCGGAGGTTGTTAACGCCGAGCTGCTCCGTTTACCGCCGGCTGCGGGCTTATAAGGATGTTATTATTTTCGTTCAATTAGGCAAGCGAGGGTCGGGACCCTGATTTTAAGAGGACTGCAGAGAGCTCGCCGATTTCTCATTTTAACTGGGACTGTGATGATTTGGATTATTGAGATGCGATAATGAGCCTGGGAAATTCTTTAATCTTTTTTTGGGATGAAGAGTAGATTTGATCGATAGCTTCGACAAAAGGTGAGTTGTTAAACGTATTTTTAAAGTTTAATATTACAAAATATTGTTACAACTATATTTATTATCTTTCTAAAAATCACTTACAAATGCTTGAAATCATATAATGAATTCAAGAAGAAGTTAACCCGTGCTCCATGACCCCAAAAGTTACGGTTCTCCCGCAAAAGAATTCACGCTCTACCCATTTTTCCCTTAAACAAAGAAATCCTCCCACTTCGTTACGGAAGACGAGGATGAACAAGAGCCCGACTCACCTCTGCCGCTCCTGCCGACGAACCTCAGGTCGTTGAATTTGGCGACTTGATTCTTCATGAGGGCGGTGGAGTTGCGCAATTCGGCGCAGCAGTTCTCGTCGTTGCCCGCCCGGACGGTTACGAGGGTGCCGTCGCCGACGTCGCCCAGCGCCACGACTTTGAACGCCACGGGCAGAGTTTTGTTGGACCTCCAGTGCGCCGGTAAAACGGTGCAGACGAGGTGCGGCGAACCTGCGGAGAACTCGAGCGTTTATCCCGCTCTCGCGTTTCGCGCGACCAAGTTTCTTATTCGAGGAACTAGCTCGGGGCCCTCAAATGTCAAGGCAGCTGAGGGAAAAATGATCGAGAGCTGAGGTATTGAATTTAAGTGGACCAGCTGCAAAAGCGGAAAAGAAGGGAAGCAGCTGTCTTTAGAAAACGAGGAAAAGCAGCAGCTTCGACAGAGCGAGCCTCCGAGAGCGTAATTCGCCTCGAGAACACTGACCCGTCCTGACGAGCTCCCCGGGATGCTCGCTCATGTAGTCCCCGAGCGTCCTCTCGGCGAAGATGTCGCTGGTCATCTTGGTGTAGGCGTCGGCGAGCGGCGACACGCCGCTCTCCGGGGAGGCGGCGCTGCCCGGCGCGGAGGCTCCGGTGAGCTGCATCCTGGACTGAGCGCTGGCCGCCTCGGCCGTCTGGGCGGCGACCGTGCCAGCGGCTGCGGCGGCCCCGTTGCCCGAGCCGCCCACCGTGGCCGGTTGCTGCTGCTGCTGCTGCTGCGGATCGGTCGCGAGGCTGCCGACGACCGAGGCCGGCAGGTTCGCCGAGCGCGTCGTGGTGCCGGGGTTGCCCGCTACGTTTACCCCGAGGCCGGCGCCGTTGCACCGGCCGAATATATCCATAGGCCCCTCAGAGCCTCATCGCTGACCCGGCGCTCCTGGATGGCCGGCCGCAGGGCGGAGGGTCGGGGGATTAGTGGACGTTCATGGCAGCGGGTGGGAGAGCTGCTTCTGGGCACTCAACTCTTTGCACTCGTTTCTTCGCGGTACGCGGTAATTTTCGGGGTAATTTTCGGGGTGACTGGCACGGTTTTTTAAGGTAGATTGTCTAATTGAAGAGTGTTAGCCAATCGCAGCTTTTCAAGAAGCTTAATCTGCAATCAGAAATTTCATTATGGTTAGAAGGATTGGTTATTGCGACAGAATTTCGTACTCTTCTATTTCTGACCTACACGACTAAATGATGTCCTAAAACAAATTTTAACGACTTTTAACTGCTTTTGTGCTACACTTATCGGTACTAACTTACATCATTCAAATTTTATTAACAATGAAAACATTAATTTTCTATCAAAGTACTTTATATCGTTTCAGAATTATTTCAAATAATCTCACGGTGCGAAATGGCAAAATATCATTGTCTCAGCTAGAGCATCAGTACATTGAATCATTAACAAATAGTTACTATTTATCAGCTTATAAGAATATGATATTTGTATGATAAAAATTGTATTAGTTCTTCTTAGTGAACTAAATAATAAACATCTTTCTCTCAATCATTACAAGTGGTACTAATGCTGAAAAATCCAGCAACATTACTCTGTAACAGCCACCTAAATCCAAATTCATAACAAGAAAAACGGCCTGCTCTGCACTCATCGCATACCCACTTTTTCCCAAGGGCCTAAAAACGCACAAGAAGAACGTCGCAGCTAATGAAATTCACAGCCTATCCCCCGGCAAAGAAGTCAAGGACGTCCCGACGGTGGCGGTTCTTTCCACCCTCCACTCGAGCCCTGCAATTCGATCCGTTCAACGAAACCTGCCGCCAAAAAGCCCTCGGATCGCGATCGCGCCGGGCAGTGCGACTGCGTGGCGGTTTTGCGTCCCCATCTGCATTGCGCGAAATTAAACCAGGCAGTATTTTCGCTGCGCAGCTTCGGAGCAGTCGGACGGAAGAAATTGCCTTCCTGCTGCGGTGCAGGCTAAAATATCACGGCGTCAAATGGCGCGAAAAACTTTCCTCAGCAGTGGAAGGCGAAGGAAGCTATTTTTCGGCGTTTGACTCGTTCGGCGATATGTTAAAAAGGATGCTTCGCTACGAGTTGGAGTTGGCGACTTTGAGTAAAAATTAATAACAAGAGAATCAATTTTTCTTTTAATTCAAATTTAAATAACGAAAATTTACATCTAAATTTATACGCTTACAAGTACTATAATTGTATTATACAATGAAATTGCACGTGTTAGAGAACAATAATAATGCTGTATTTTACCAATTCTAGCTTAAATTCATTAAATTACAATAATTAAGTTTCCACAAGAATTGCAGTTGAAAATCAAATTGGTTTTACATAATCGTATCAATTGAACTATTTCTGTTACATTAGCATATTTGATTGTACAATATCGTAAAAAGAATAAAGCAAAAAATGATGTATTTGCTTGTTCAAAAAAGAAAGATTGAAAGCATTTACTAACGTAATACTTGGAAATTGAATATTTTAAAGACTGTTAGATCAAAAACACAATAACTTACAGTATTTGCGACGCGACGAGAATATTGAAAGGAACTCCTTAACCATGATTTATTTTCACCCAACCGACAAAGAAAACCAACTCGACCAATTCCCCTCTCCAACTCGAACTCTCCTCCTCGTTAACACGATTTTCCGGGTAAAAAACCGCATCGAATCTTCCCGTCAATCACGGCAAGTACATCCGAACGCATCTCCATTACGAAATCCGGCACTCGGCGCTATAAAAAAGCCTTTGCAGCGCGGATCGACGCGTCCGCTTTTTCTCCTCTTTTCGCCGCTTACACGAGATCGTCCCGTCGCTCCTTTTTTATCCGTCGCGTGTCGGGCTCGTCGTGACGTCACCGTTCATTCAGTAATTTTTGCGCACGTCAAGCGACGGGGCGGCGGCGTGACACGAGGTGTGTATACCCACGCAGGGCGAACGAGAGACAGAGGGACGGAGAGAGAGAGAGAGAGAGAGAGAGAGACGGATAGAGGGCGAGGGAGGAGGGTGGGAGGAAAAAATAGGGGAAAAATAGGGGCGAAAGAACGAGCCCGAACTGCCGGGCTTGCCCCCACTGCGCGCTCGCTCACGCACCCAAACGGGGGACTACCGCGTGTCAAACCCGGCTGCCGCTCTCGGCAAGTGCACGTGGCCGCACTGCCTGCCGATGCCGACGGACAGGTGTGGGATCGAACTTTTTCTACCGGATGCGAGATTCGTAGGCTGAGTGGCGCGAGGTTAAGAGAGAGATTTCTTACTCTCCTGCGGTTGCTTGATCAAGCTGGAGGTTTTGGTGCGTAGTGGATGCAGAACGATTCGGTACGTATTATGATTTTTAACTGCTGCTATTTAGGCGGTACAAGTTGGACGTCACCTGACTATGAAGATTCCTTTGAACCCTTCTTAATTGGCAGTGGTCCAAAAATAATGATAAGATGCTTTTCACGAACTGCAATTGATTAAAAAAATGTTTGCAAATTCAAGAAATAGAAATTTTTGTTAGTAAGCTTCGATGTTGCTGAATATTATGTTTTCTTATTCAGGACTGATTTTCAAATTCTCGAACGAGTGCTTTGAGATACCACTGATATTCCCGAAGAAATCAACAAAATCTGCGGAAAAATAAGAAAGCAAGCAAACTCTGTGCACTCGTTTTTCTCAAAAAATAGTCGTCACTCGCATAATTTTGCACGTTCATTTTCATTAGAACAATAGCCACAAGACCGAAGGATAATCGAACTTTCCACCGACCTGCGCAGCTGGACAAGCAGCGAAAAACCCCTGCCGAAAAACCTGGCTTTCTTTCGCCGACTTGACGACGCGGCGACAGTTTTAAGATGCCCGCTTAACTTTGCATTCAAATCTCTTGCCGCGCAAGAAAGTTCCTAAGATTCCAGAGTCGAAAAACACACTCCTCGGCGCCTCCCTCCTGGAGCGACCAGGACTGAAACCCGAGCCAGCATTCGCAACTCTCTCCCTCTCTCTCTCCTCGCTCGAGCGAAAAAACAAACGGCGAGAAATCACGGGCACACGCGTCTTTCGCGTTTTCACTCTCTCGGCGGGCACTTACAGGCTTGCACTCTCGCAGGAGAACGCCGGAGAAAAGTCACTGTCTTCCCGGGCACTGTCTTCGCTCGGGGGAGGACTCGGCAGTTGTGCGCGCTCGGCGGGTCGGCGGTTAACTATAATTTGGAGCGATACGTGTGAGGCAACAGCCGTTGACGCACTGGTCCATGCCTACACACGCAGCGCAGCATCCCTTTGCCCCCCGTTCTCTCCTCTCGGTTCCGTTTTCCCCTCCATCCTCTGTCTCTCTATCGCGTTCTCTCCGTCTGGTACCCCTTCTCTTTTTCGCTCCTCTCTCTCTCTCTCTCTCTATCGCATGCGCCCCCGCCGCCGCGGTCGCTCTCGTTGTTTCTCTCTGTCTTTCGCTTCCTCGTCTAGCCTGCCGCTGGTCAGTTTTGCACCGATGCGGTGGCCGGTGCCGCGCTTCTCCCTCTCTCTATCGGCCCTCCCTCTCTATCGCTCTCTCGCCGCCGCTGCATTTTTCCTTGTCTAATACGAGAGGCGAGGCTGTCGCGCGAGCCGGGGACCGGATGCTCGGTTCTCGCGCCACCCGTCTGAGGTGCAGCCTGTCTTAAGACCCGGGAATGGGAGGGACCGGGGATAATTTCTTTTTTTTCCTCCGGCTCGGTGGATTTAATCCGCTGCTTCTCGGGATTGATTTCCTTCCGAAGTCGCGCGCCGGGTGGAGGCTCTGGTATTGATTTCGAAGATTTAGCAGGGAAGCTGATGGGACAGGCGACAATTCAACTTTTATACATACATGCTGATTCTAAGTAATGTTATAAATTAAAGAACCAAAAAGCCAGCTTCTATCAAACCGTGCATTTATGTAATGCAAATTTGTAGTAGCAAATCAAAGGCTGCAATGTAGAAGATAAATTAAAAAAAAGAGTATTTCATCAAGCTCCATAAAGAGGATGGTAGTCTGCTTGAAAAGATGAATTTCCGATCGGCGTGTGCCGGCGCTTTGATATGTCGCTAAGCAAATAAAAAAGTTAAGCACGAAGCCGAGAACATCCACCGACTCTCCGACCACCAATAACCATATAATCCAAAGGCAGGAGGAAAAAAAAGGGAGAGCTCAAAGGAAAGTCGCCCACCCTCGCGAAAGAAAACACATCGCAGTAACAATTTTGCAAAAACCGCCCGGGCCAAGAGGACTATCCGTTCCCGTCCGCAGTCCGCGCAGGCAGACGAGGAACAAGGGGGAATCCCATCGCGCTTTAGCTCCCGTTCCCGATCGAGGAATACACACAGGCGGCCAGGTGGAAGCCGGGGACGGGATTCGATATTTGCCGAGCCGGGCAAACAGAGAGCGAAAGCTCTCGCACACGTGGATGCGCCCTGTTTGATTTTCAAAAGCGAAGTCGAGCGACCCCCATCCGAGCCGGCCGTTTCCTCGCTCCGCGCGGCGCGGCGCGGATGCGTCCGCGTATCGTTTCATCTTTCGATTGATTCGTTTACACCTCGTGACTCGGGCCTTTTGATCAGCGAGCACGGCTGGAGGGATTTATTTTGGCCCGGCTGCGATATCAATTAATATCATTAGCGAGAACGCGGGCAGTCCGAGAAGGTTTGCGCGTCGGATTTTAGAATTCTACGAGACGCGAGTGTAGAAAATTGAGTCGAAAGCTACCGAACACTGAGAAGCTCGTCGAAAACGATTAGCCACGGTGCAAAAAAGCAGAGCGACGGGGAGGCGTTAAGACTCGGCCTCGCGAGCGGGAAGGCAGGCTCTCTCCATATATTGACAAACGAGCCGCCGGCCCGTGCGGACGCTCGCGTTCGACGAGATTTGAATTATCTCCGCTGGAGCTTGTCAATGCAAATGCCGTAGCTACGTGCAATTACCGCTCGTCACGCGCCCCGATCGACGCGGATCGACGCGCCGGGCCGTTTCGCCCGAGCGGACGCGCGCACTTTCCTGCCAAGATTGCGGACCGCCGCAGCCTCTCGTTTTATCTCGTTTTACCGCCGGAGGGAGGTCGTTGATGGCCTTGGATTTCGAAAAAACGGCCAGGGTTAAGACTGCGGAAGCTCGAATCGACGTGGGAAAATTTTCTTCGACCTGTACATTAACAGGCTTTATAAACCGAAGCTCCATCCTGCTGACTCCTCACCGTATTTGCACTCGCACTCACAGCTCCGAAACACAGCCCCCGAACAAGTCCACTTATCCGCTCGAAATCCCAGCGCAGAGCCCCGATTGATCGGCGCAGCAGTTGATAGTCTCTCGGCCACGTGGTGCGTGTGCCCGTAAAAAAGCGCGCGAACCCGAGGGGGAGGTGGGTGGGGGAGCTTTCATTCAAGCATCGGTGCACGGAGAGCCGCCGCGAGTTTTTCCATCGCGACGGGCCACGTGTCAGGGCGGTCCCCCTCGCTCACTCCCACCCCTCGTCAACGGGAGAGCCGCGAGTCTCATTTTTCTCCCTCTCTGCCGGGCCGCCTCGCTCTCTCTCGTCCGGCCGATTGTGCGCAGTTTTATTGCATCGGCCCCCGCGCACGTGTCGCGCACTGCCGCTGCGCTGCCGAGGTGCCCCGCTGGGCCGCGTTTTCTGTTCCGTCGGTCGGCGGACTGTCGCTCGGATTGTAGGAAAGGGGCCCGCTGCCGGATGGATGGGAAATTTTGACGAGTGCGCGCCGTCGATGAATGCGTAAATGCTGGACTTACGTTTGTACGGCGGCGTGCCTAGTTCACTTTTACCGGCTCGGACAACGAGCTTCTCGCACTTGATCGATCGCGAATAGCTTGCCTGCACCTGCTTTTACCCCGAGGACGAGACTCTCCTCGCCAAGAATCTCTCACCGAAATCCCCCCCGGAGCTCGCGGAAGCCCTCGGCCAGGAAAATCAGAGGGTTTACAGCCGTATATTGATAATCGGGCGGCGCGCGCGAGGTTATATCCACCGGTGTGCGGTGCACACGCACGATTGTACGACAATGCCTGGAGAACCGAGCACTGAGGGCCCGCCGTATAGGAAGCAGCAACAGCCCCTCAGGAGCCGGGCCGCCATACTCCTCCTCCGGCGCTGTTTTCCGCTCGCGTTCTCTCTCTCTCTCTCGCCTCTGTCTATATTTGGCCTGTCTCCGTCTCTCTCTCTTTGCCTCCAATGGTTATTGCCCCACCGAGCGCGCCACCCCCCACCAGCGAACCGCGAGCACTCGCTGTATCAACCCCTCGGAGAGAGAGAGAGAGAGAGGGAGAGAGAGAGAGGGAAGCGGAGGAGGAAAGAGAAATGTTTATTAATGCACTTGGATTTATGGCGCGGTCATCGCTGCCAGACTTTTTTCTTCGATTGAGAACGGCTTCTGCTGGTGGGCGATAGCATGCTTTTGTACAGAATTCGTATTAGGTAATGAATAGTACATATTTTTATGATGATAATACGTTGAGGTATTAAATGCACTGTGGTGCAGAAGGTATTGAAAGGAGATAAATCATGTAAGACTTATTAGTTTTCATTTTGAAGAATTCAGGGTTAATTTTTTCAAAAATTGTATACGTACTTTACACAAATTTCAGCACTTCTGCCAGTTGTAATTAATTCTCGAGATATTTTATTTCTTTCTATAGTTTAGAAAGTTTTTATTAAAATAAAATAATTTCATTATGAGCTGAAGTTTATTAAAGACTTGTTTAAAAAATTTAATTAAATCTATGGTAATTTAATTACCTTGTAAAATAATTGAAAACCTACGACAACAATTCAATGTCAAACAATAAATATCCCACCGAATGTCCTCAAGTAAAAAGTTTAATTAATTTAATAGTTCCCGGGAACACGAAACGTCCGAACGAGAAGCCCTTACCTCTGCGACAAAAGCAGCCCCGATAGAAACCGAAACCGAAAGTCCCTCGCCTCGCGCGAAACGGGGAGCCCGCGTAGAAAAAGACAAAAAGCCCCACGCGAACGAAGCCCAGTGAGCGCGGCGGGGGTAATGAGGAAAAGAGAGAAGCGTTGTTTCGCGCCGGTTAGAGAGAGAAAAAGTGCCCCCCTCCCCGGGGCCGCTCGCGTCACACGTTGCGTGGGGTGGAAGGGGGTGGGGGGGGACGAGTCGCCGCCGATTAGGGGGGACCTCGCAGGGGGATTCACGGGCAAGTGGGGGAAGAGGGGCGAAACCCCGAACATGTGTAGCGGCGGCACTGCCTCGAACGGACTCTCGGAAAAATGATTATTACCGCCGCCGGCACCGACTGCCCAGTGCGGAGCTGACTCTGCAGCGGTGCGGAGCTTCGCGAAAAAAGGGCAGTCCGCTCCGAGGGCGAGGATTTCGATAGATTTCGGTGCGTTGTTCGTGCATGCAGTAAGGATATGTCAGGCGACCGCTGTGTGAATTAATATCCTTTGCGACGGAGGCTTCTAAAACGTAGCTAAATGCAGACACCGGCTTACAGTTTGGCAATTACCCTCTTCTCGAAGCGATAAACTGATGCGCCGTTTAAAAAAGCAATCAAGAAACACGAAAAAAAAAAAGATCATAATCGACCAGCTGCACGATGTATATTTAAAGGCTTGATTGTTTTCGTACGAAGGGGAGGAGGGGGAGGCGAACGCGGCGACAATTATTCAAGGGCGAAATCGTAAACGTCACAGGCCGCAGAAGCGTAGGATTGGATATGAGTCTCAACGAGTGGAGCGAATAGTGGAAATGTATCATTGATCGGAAGCCTCGCTGGCCGCTTGCGTTCGACCGACGGTCAAATGCGAGCTGCTGCTCGCCGTCGAAGAGATTGCCCGTCCGAGCATTTTAGTAATTGCCGATAATATTAGAGCTTCGGATTTTTCGCTCCTCTGTACATCTTTATTTTATTTTTAGGCTATACGCGATGTAATGCTGCCTACCTTGGGGGAACAGCTTATGACTGCATATCGGAATTTATATCTGAATATTTAAGGCGTTTATTAATTTTTTTCAAGTAACTATAATTATCCTGTCAACGATAGCGCAAGATACTAAATACAGCAGGAGCGATTTTTTTTTCAGTAAAAAAAATCTGGCGAGCTATAAAAACCACATGATTTTATTACTTTAGCTCCTAAAAAGTAAGAACTAACCGCATCACAGTCGCGAGAAAAGTCTGCCAAAATAATGGAAAAGCAAGAGCGCCCCGACACCCCGGAGCAGCCGAAGCGGCGGACCCCAGAAAAGACTATACGCAGGCCACGAGAAAAGCCATAAGCGCGGGCGGGGGCGGCGGCACTGATACGCGGGAGCCGCGACTCGGTCGGCTTCTGGTCGAAGTGGGGCTGGCCGCAGAATCGCGCTCAGCCCGCGACTCCCGCCACCTCCTGCCAAGGAGAACGGATCTCTATCGCGATGCTGCTCTCTGCTTTTTACCGCGTGATCGGATACCGAATTGTTGAATCGGGATGCGGAATCGGGTAGCGGCTGGGGGAAATGTTGTTTGGAAAATTTACTTGAAGAGTTGCTATGTGAAAAATACTTACTCTGGCTGAGTAAAATGTTATAGGTAACCCGTCCAATAAGTGTTGCTTAAAACTTTGGGAATATTTATTCACTAGGTTAATACAGGTACATTATACGTATGACTAATATGATTACTGAACCTTTTAAGCAGTTTACTTATAGCATTTCCGTCCATTTTAATAAAAATTTTCTCCGCATCGTATTTTAGCCTGATGCAGCAAAATATTCTACTAGCTTCGCGAAAACTCCCAACAAAATCGCCAGCCGACACATCCAAAAACTCCCTCGAAAAATTCCAATTCGACACTCGCTCCAGCCGAAAATCCCAGCCCGGGTCCAGCCAGCGAAAGCAATCAAGCTCGCTCGCGAAATAATCGCAGCGCCGCAGTGTTCATTACGCCCCAGCCCTCCCTCCCGCGCTGCGGCTGCTCGAGGGCGGGGAGGGGGGGAGCGACGAACGTCGGCAAGGCGAAAGTAAGTCTTCGCGCGAGGGCGGCGCTGCGGCCTGGCCTGCCCACCACCTAAGCTCCTTCCTCCTTCCTCCTCCGCGCGAGTCTTGCGCCGCTGAGGGAAAGAGGTTTTTGCGGCGAGAGGCTCTTCCGAGGGCCGGGAGAAGAATGAGGCTCGGTTTCATAAAGGTGTGCGTGAGATATTGATTTTGGGACGCGTCGAGTTTGCGGGGATTTCTGATTGTTGGCTTTGTGGAATGTAGAAGGGTCATAGGTAATGGCTTTCGGCGAATGGTTTTGGAGACCGATTGATAGTTATTTTTGATAAGATTAGATTGAGGAGAGGTAGTTTTGAATTAAAAGTTTCTTTGAAATGAAACAAGTAAATTCAAGGTTGAATTTATAAAATTTCGCATTTTGTATGAGACACTGAACAAATGAATTTATATTTTCGATTCAGCTAAAAAGTTATTATTTGAAATGTACGTTCTACATAACTTACCAACCCTTTCGCAATTTCGAATTAAGTTTTTACACAAGTTGAAATAAAAACAGTATACAATAATCTTCTTAAGAATCAACGAGGTAAAAGCATAAACCATTTTCCAATCTTCAAAATACTTACCTCCGTTCGTTATAAAAATGTACGAAACTAAGGCAATTAATTTCCACGAACGCCAAGGGCTCTTCTCCAGCTTTTCTACTTTGAATACAGTTGCGCGAAGAATGCTCGGCCAGATCAAAGTCACGCCGATCCTTAAATAGAGAAATCCCCGGAGGGATTACGGCGTAAGTCCGGGGAAAGTCCAAAAATTCTTCGGAATACCGCGCGAGAGTCCAGAATAAACATTTTCCCGAAAGGTTAATACCGGGGATAAAGGATACACCGGGAAGATGAGGGAAAGAGAGCTTGCGGTTTTGCTGAATTGAAAGTGCCGAGGTGCTATGTAGATGGGGGCGCATAAAACGATGAGCTGAATTTCTAATTTCTCTGCGAATAGCAAGTTTCGTTTTCAACATACTTTGGATTTTCATTTTTTTTTCTGTTGATCTGGTATATACGCAGGGTGTATGTGCGCAGATACATCAGTTTTTAACAGTCATATATTATTCCAGAACGATTAATTACTAGCAAAATCTGCACTTAAGTTAAGAAAATTATATAACTTTTTTAGTTATATTAGGAACTAAATTGTAGATTTCAAAGATTGCTAAAATAGTTTTAAAAATATATGTATCTGTTTGAAAGAATGAATAAAATAATTAAATTTAAAATATTAACAATTTCTTACAAGTCTTTGTATTATCTTTGTGCAAATAAAATTTGTTACAATCCAGGAAAAGTATTTATATCACGTTGTAATAAAAAATAGAAATATTTTCTAATTCGAATTGAATAAAAAAAAATTGCTCACTATTTAAAAAATAGGACGAGAGCCATTATAACTATGGTGGTAAAGCTCACTTTTCAAGCAGAACTTTAATTAAGTTGAAAAAACAATGCTTGTTTACCATTTGAAATGCAAATTTATTCATCGACGATTAGGATCGGCTGGGCAATGTTGGTTTAGTATCCCGCCCGCTCGTTACCCCTCTCGCAGTTTTTGTGCGATTCAAGCCGCTGAGGGGAAGCGACATGATCGTTCGGCGCTTTACTAAGAGGTGGCGGCACTGACGCTTTTTTCGAGTTTTTATCTTGCCGCATATTTTCGGCTGAATGTGGAAGCTTGCAGTTGCAGTTTGTTTGTTAATATTTATTTATAAACGTTGAAAATTCACTTTTGAACTTAGCAAACATGGATTTCAAAATTCTATTTAGATATATTAACTGATAAGTGTGTTGAGGAAATTTTGATTTATACTTTTATTATTTATATAATTTTTTAATTGAAATTTTAAAAAATGTAATAAGACAGTACATTGCTTCAAAATTAGAAAACTTTATAAATTGAATATTGTTTTATACTTAGATTAATTAATTAGATATACACTTACCAAAAACTGTTATTCTTTTATAAATTATTTATAATTTTATATCTTGCTTACTACTTTTTAGTTAATTAGAAGAAGCAAAAAATTTATTTATAACATTGTTTTGAAAAAGATGATTAATGAAAGTTTTATTCTAAAAGCGATTTCTCGATAAAATTTTTATAAATTAGTGTTTTCCATCGTTTTCGTTCAAAAAAGGTATATATGATCTTCCAAAAATCTTTTGAAATTTGATACGTTTATATTAACATAAAAACCATTTGATACAAACTAATACTTTCTTGCAAAATGAAACAAAAATCTCAATACAAGAAAATTTCTAAGAAAATGAAAGGTCAGTTATTTTGAGGAATGACATAATTTAAATCTCCAAAAGTATTCACAAACACTCTGAACCCTCGACCGTAAATATGAAGAAATCCAGCAGCGAAATCCCGAGATTCCGCAGCCCGTCGAGAATCGGGCAGCCTCAGTCGGTCAGCTCGGCCGGTCGAAAAATCCCCTAAACAAATAATCGAATAAATGTAAACAAGCCCTACAACCAGCTATCTCTCTCTCTTTCTCTCCGTCCACCGGGGCAGCGGCGCGTAAAGCGCGGCAAGCACCCTCCGCCCATATATAAATGCATGATCCAAAAGCGAGTGGCGGTGGCGGCGAGCGAGCTTTGCGCCGCAGAGCTGCGCGCGAGTTCGAAAATCGTGCAATTTGTCAGAGCTCGAGAGCAGCAGCAGCAGCAGCACTTCGCACACAGCGGCCCTGTACACAGAGAGAAAGATACGTATACAAGCTCGGCGACTAGAGGCACGGTGTTTTGTTCGCGCGCGCGATGGACGCGTCGCCATAGCGACCGGCGGTTGTTTATTATTGCGTCCAGCGCCACGGAGGCGGGGGTGTGTCGACGCGGGGGGGTGGAGGGAGGAAGAGAGAGAGAGAGAGAGTGCAAAGTGTGTAGCGATGGCCGGGGGTGTCTGCCGGTCAAAAGGGTTAGGTGAGTTTGGCGAAGCCCGAAAGGGTAGAGGGGAAAAAGAGAGCGCACACGGAGCCCTGAAATCGAGAGAGTAGCTTGAACGATGGACTCGCAGCGCCGAAAGCCCGCTGTAAAATACCTGTTACGAGTGGAAAATTGCGAGGCTTCATCCGGGTCAACTTCTCGCCGGAGTCGAGCTTCATTTTTTTAAGTCAGTCAAGATTTTTTACTGCTTTCGGTTAATTTTATCGAAATTTAGAGATTTCGTTAACGTAAAAGTCGTTTGCAAAGGTAGCTCGGATGGAAAACGTTCTGAACAAGTTGAAAGCTACTGATAGAATAGATAATTTGATTTATATCCGTAATAATTAGTTTCTTTTTTCTGTTTTCACTTTCAATTCCGACCAATTATTATATTCACTATTAAAAAACTTCCATGTATAAGAACATACTGCTTTGCTGTACATTTGAGAATCTTTTTTTGCTCGCTACACGCCTTTATTATTTGTAATAGATATACGAATTATTGGCAATCAATATCAATACTCCGATTTAAAATTCTTCACAATTGATATATGAAAGATGATA
>JAWWEM010000054.1:15384677-15397152 GCA_035582935.1 Ormyrus thymus | reverse complement strand
TTTTACTAGGTCCTTCGAGCAAATACTCCTGGAGGGAGCAACACGAGAGATAAAAAACGTGGTCAGTCAGTCAGTGAGGACAGTGACTCAGTGAATGTTTTAGTATCTCTTTCTCGCCGAACAGGATTGGTTGACAGAGACGGGCATCGCGAGCATGCGCAGTTGAACCTACAATTCACCGCGCATTTGAAGTACTAGGGATTTTTTACGGCGCCTCGTTTCTTTTTCTTTCTATTTAGGTTAGGTTAGTCACGGATCGCAAAACTAATACGTTCAGTTTCATTATATGCTAGATGTTGAAATGAAAATTATTACTACATAAATTACATTTTACTATAGTTAAAGAATACCGTAGTAAAACAACCTAGATATTCACCATGAAAAAAGATAGAAAAAATTTATTAGCGTGATTCAAACTAAGGGAACGAAATTAGCTAAAGTTTGTTCCGTCCCCAAATATCTTTGAGGAATAAAAAATATTTGAATCGCGTACCTTCTCTGTTATTATCGTTTTATTTTGACTTCACTCGGCCGTCACCCCTTTTATATATGTACACCCATTTCTTACGATTTAAATACAGCGCGCGCTGCTCATGTAATTATAAAATTTTTGTAATTCCTATAATAATAATATAATAATACTAATAATAACGAGCTCTTTAATTTCTTCCTTACGTCCTAATAATTAATTTAATTGAAAATTTCTCCAAGAAATAAAGTATCTTTAAATGCGAAACAAAATCTTTAGCCAAACCCGTGTATGAGATATAGCGCTCCAAGAGATGTGAGAATATTTTCGTGGCATAATTACTGGTTCAACGTGGGACGAGTGTTGGGCTGCCATGTGGCCGAGGAATTAAAGCTCCCTCGCAACGCGATTAGTCAACGGAAATCGGAAAAGCAAATTGCATTCCCTTTATGTTTCGCTTAAGGTGCAGATGCACGTGAGCGTGAAATTGCAGGGATAATTTGCTAACTTATTGATTGCATTTCTTTTTTTAAAATGCAAGGTGAAAATTTTGTTTCTCCCTTGTTTCTTGCGCTCGAGGCGATTTTAACTATCAGTTTAAAAGCAAGTCTGAAAATTTTCTAATAAACACGAATGATGAAGTACCTTTTCCAACCACGATCTACCTTCGTTAACTTTCGCCAAAATTCCCGTATATCCAAACACTCTTACGTCTCGAAATTTTCCCTTTCCTTCTAAATTTATCAAAAAAAGAAGGAAAAAGCAATTTTAAATAGTATCAATCCGAATTTCTCGAGCAAGCCAGCCCGCGACATCATTCGCAAGCTTCCCCCAACCTTCGGTGCAACAGCTCCGCTCGCCGCAGCCCGGCGGAATCGTCCTCGGGACTCGGGCGGCCTCGATATACATACGCGCACGTTAGAGCGGAAGCCGCCTGTCCATCTTTAAACCGAAAAGCACCGTTCCGCCTAATTGGCCGCTCCGCGGACGCGCGCAACGTATATACACGTGCGTACGCACGCGCCGATCGCGCGGTAGGTCGATTTTTACGAGCGGACTCGCCGCTTTGTGCGCCGGCAACCGGCGCGGCCCGGGCGATTATTTTCTTTTGCGCGTTTACGCGCGCTCGTTTCATGAACATTCTTCGCCGCCGCGGCGGAGACCGGCTGCGCGCTCTGCTCTCCTCGATCGGTTTAATTGCTTTTCTTACTTAAACACCGCGCGCGTCAGCTTTTCGAGAGAGAGAGCTGATTCTTGATTAAACAAGCCGGGCACTGGGCTTTGTTTGGCTTCAGGGCGGGAGGTCAAAGGTATTTTCTGCGCGACCAAGTGGCTATTCTTTTTTACGCGCTTGATACGAGGAAGCCAAGGAATCGGAGGCAACGTCGCCGACCAGCGGTGCGAAATTGCAGCGACGATCGTTCAAGGAGCTCGGTCTCTCGGCTAGCCGGTCGGAAGTGCTCCGCATCGGGGGCCTTAGCTCGCTGATAATTTACTCTTTTTCGGGGTTTCCGGGCGAATCGGCCCGGGCTAATTTACATGTGCGGAGCAGGCGGCCGCAGGAGCCCCGGATCGGCTAATTGCCGGTTAACCGGTTGGCCGAGCTCGCTCGGCAGTTCGTTGCAGCCGCGCGCCGCGCGCGACTGGCAACTGTCGTGCGTACGTCAGTGCAGACGCAGCGAAACGCCTCTGCTCTCTCTCTCTCTCTCTCTTTCCTCCTCCCCCACCGGCGCTCGGTGTGTTATGGCTTTGGTTCTCTCTCTCTCTCGCTCTCTATCTCGCTCCGGCGAGCCACTTATGTCGTTAGCCGGACTTAACGAGCCTTTAAATTGCGCCTAATTAATGCTAGCCCGCTAGGCGAGCGAGGCCGCGGGAAAATCTCTTTGGAGGAATCGGACATAGCCGGCCTTTTTCTGGGGAGCAGTTTTGCCGCGGTTACGTTTCGTCGTATCGTTCGGTTTTGATGCTCCGATGCTCGACGGTTGGGTTGACATTTTTCTCCAACGATTTGCAGACGAATAAAGGATTTCGCAAATAATTCGAAAATTGGAAAACCGACGGAAGGCACAGATGTTTAAGCTAAAATTGCGAGAACCAGTATTTGTAGATTTTTAATTGCTGCAATAATTTTTCGAAATCTTTTTTTCGCTATAAATTTTAAGCTGTTGAACGTTTTTTGATAATTTCTTTTTAATCTCACCTTTCTAATAGAACAAATTAGAATACTCTTGTAATTTTTCGTTTTAAAACTATAGGTGACTGAAGAAACGTCGTTTTTTTAAAACTTTAACTAACACTATGAAAAGTTAAGCCTTAAGTTAAACGAATATTTTATCAATAAAAACATACTCCAAAGTTATACAAGAAAATTCGTGACCCAAATGTCGCGTAATATCCACGTGGGTAAACACTAGCGAATATTTCAAGGTCTTACCTTTAAATATATATGTAATCAAATTTGTAGAGTATAAAGTAAGAAGTGCAATCATTTTCCGTAATATAAAATAAAAAAAATAAATAAATAGTAAAGATCGGAGGTGAGGGTAATAATGAAAGAGCATCAAGAATTCTTCTAGAATATTTTATTCAAAATGAGATGTTTTGAAACGTCAGACTCTTGAAAGAAAATTTTTATTCTGCTGTACCTATGGAATACACAACTGAGCAGATTAAATTAGGATCCAAGTTTCCAAAATCCTTGAAATCAGGATCCAAGACCACTTCCCTTAAATGCTGCTTTATGAATTCCAAAGCAAAGATTTTTAGCTTCGCAGCTCGAGACATGTGAGACACGCGGAGATACTTTATCACATTTTTAGGCGTAATTGCATCCATGATAGTCTTTTCACAAATAGACTTCAATCCAGTTACTGAATACGTGTCCGCAGCAGCAATGAGCTCTTCGACGCAACTTTCGACATCCGTCGCTTGACCTACGTAAATATACTCCAGCACCTTCTTAAAAATATCGCACGCGACGTTCGAAATTACTAGCTCGTTTCCCCCCGCTGGTCTTTTAAACATTTCGGCAAAGTGCGAGCTGCGAGCGGATAGTACAGCTTTGTGAGCGTGGAATTCTATTCCCTCGACAATAAATTTAACGTCGCTGAATTTCTCTTTCAAGAAAATTTGATGGTAGTCGGCGAACTCTTTTAAAGCGTTGCACTCCACGTCGCTCGGTCGGAGTTTGCAGGTGACTCTCACTTTCATCGTCAACTTCTCGTCGGGGGTTAAGCACCTGGCGGCGTACAAAATGGATCTTTTAACGAACGACTTGAAGCCGACGCCTTTTCTCGACATTGGAAAATTCGCGTCCTTGATATCTCGCTTTTTTACCGTGTCCCTTCTGGCGTTTATAATTATCAATTTTAAGAATGAAACCGGAACGATGCTGTCGCTTTCGTCTTGGATAAAAATACCTAGAGACTCTTCCTCTTCCTCTTCTTTATGAAAGTAAAAATACAATCTCCACTTCATTGCACAATTTTGAATCGTGAATAGAGGCGAATATACCAGACCTTCCACGGCATTGAGGTCAAAATTTTCTAATGTCCAGGTAATACTCATTTCATCGAGCACACCGGCGGTTTGCTCTAGAGCCATTATCCTTTCGTTATTAGGGTGTATTACTATGGAAAAGTTTGAATTTGTAATGATTTTGCCGCTTTTAAATTATCTGCACAGTGTTTGGAACTACTTACTTCGTTCAAATTGAGCGACGGTGTAGGGAACGATCCGAACGATGTAAACAGTAAATGTACACAGTATCTGAAACGTCGACTTAGTCGCTTGAGGGTGATTTCAAAAGTGACTGTCGGTGGTAGAATATAATGGCTTTATTTGTTTTCAAGTCGCGACATTTATAATTCTTTCTTCGAAAATTTTGAATACAGACGGAACAATAATTGATTTTAATGTATACATCATCATTTCGGTTTTATTTATTGTAAGGAGTGAATACATTCAAACATTTATTTAAATATTTTTCAAAGATCTTGAAATAAAATATAAATATCATAAAGATTGAAAAAAGAATAATTTGAATAGTTGCTTCTTGAATATACTTTGAAGTTAAACTCCACTTACTAATCTTTTTTTTTATAATAAAATGCGAATGAAATTTCAAAGTTTTAAAAAGAAATTCAAGTCAGGAGAGGATTCTCCAAAATTAAAAACATTCATAATTTATGCAAACATTAGATTTTTATTGTATAAAAACTTTGAGCTACAGATTCAAGAATTAAGTACATTAGATCTGGATCCAATTTTCTAAGTAATATTTTACTTTCCGGATCTCGAATAATGTCTCTTACATTCTCTTTAATATACATTAAGGTTTTAGATTTTAGTCTTTCAACCTTGTATAAATTTGCGAGTCCAAAGTATTTAATTACATTTTTGACAGAAATATTATCAATCATCAATTTTTCACACTCATCTTTCAATCCTTCCACGCCGTACTTCTGAGCAACAATTAAAAGATCGCCAACTATCCCAGAGTTCACATCGCTGATCTTCCCCAAGTAAATAAACTCCAGTAACTTCATGAATTCTGCAGATTTTATGTCCTTAATATGTACTTCGTCTTTACGATTGACCATCGGCTTTATAAACTCGGCTGCGAAAACTGGGCTGCGCGCGGCTAAAATTGCCTTGTGAGCGGGAAATTTCATTTCCCCCACTACGAATGTAATGTCACTAAATTCGTTCTTCAAAAAGATCGTCTGAAAATCATTGAATTCACGCGAGTTTTTGCATTCGCTGCCGATCCCTTTTAATTTGAAGTAGATAACTTTCACTTTCATCCACAGTTTATTATTCGCATTCAAGCAATCGCTGCTGCAGAGAACCTTCTTTTTTAGAAACGATCTGAATCCAAAGCCTATCGGTTGAGGAAAATCCTGCTCTTCAAAATCTCGCGTCTTTACATGGTCATTTTTCAAGTTGAAAATTGATATTCTCACTAAGTCTATTTTCATAGAGCTTTTGCTCTCGTTCCGAAGGTAAATACTTAAATCTTCGTCAATCGAGTCCTTCTCCTTGTGAAAGTAAAAATACAGCCGCCATCTCTTCTCGCAATTCTTAGTGGTGAATTGCGGCGAATAAGCTGCGTTGCCTGAAGTTATTCCTTGAATGTCCAAATCTTTTATAGTCCACACGAAGCTCAGCTCGTCGAGTTCGCCAACAACTGAAGTCTGCTCTTTCATCGCGTTTGAGTCAGTTGATCGAGAAATTAAAACTAACGAAAGACTATTATTAATTTTTTAAATCGCAATTACGTTTTTAAAATAAATCGAGGCATTGCTCACTAAAACTTACTTTATAAAAATTGAATAATTCTCCGAGCCTCATCAGTAGTCTGTGTGTCTCCAAGCGGTGATTGGAAAGACAATTAGTAGACAGTTACTACGACGCGATTAAAATGGTACTGCTGCTAGAATCTTACTGATATTACCGAACAAGGCAGCGTTACGACTTCGATCAATAGTTGTTATTATTTACCATTAAGATTTAGTCAATCACTCAATATTTAGGCCCGTGACGAAGTAAATAAACGCTTGTCCTATATTATACTGAAATGGAAAAGTTTATCAAATCGGAATTCGCGAACAGTAAGGCTTGAACGAGCTCAAAATTTCCTTAAAGATCCGCTTGAAAAATGATCGGCCGGTCATCTCCCAGAGATTCCGCATTATCTAAAACGCGAAGCGAGAGGCAATTCGCCCCGACAGGACCTCGGTGCCGCTAAAAAGGGGGCCGCGGCGAGCTGATGGTTTGGAAGTACGGGCGGAAAGAGAGCCGGCCGCGTGACAGGGCAACAGTGCGCGCGTGCACACACCCGCGCGCACGCACGAGGAGATAGAGAGAGACGCCGGGTAAACGCCGCGCGCATATATACCCTCTGTATACACGCTGCTCTGGCCCCTGGAAAATGCGTTCCCTCCCTCTCTCTCTCTCTCTCGGCGTACTGTCCGTCATCCTGTACTGCAAGCCCTGGTTTATTCGCGGGCTACTCGTTCGTTGTGTACGAGTGAGCCGCATCGATCACTCATTTCGAATCTGTATAGCCGCTCGCGTAAAAGAGCGGCTCACCGAGAGAGGGAGAGAGAGAGAGAGAGAGGAACGCCGGAGCTCGATATAACGATTTTTCGCCCGGATTCCTGCACCGCTTTTCGAGACCTTTTCGCGCGCGCTTCTTTTTTCTATCTGTGCGGTGAACGTCGATAGACTTGCTCGGGCGAAGCTGCTTGCCGATAAGTAATTTCGAATTTGCGATTATTAAAGTGTCTGTTCTCGTTGGATAAACGTTGTTCGCTGCACTTTATTCGAGTGATATTGAACTAATAAATAAAAGAACACGTAGTTCGGGAAGGAACTTGAAAAATTAATTACTAATGTATTTTAACTAAAAACCTTATCTTAATTTAAACAGCGACAGCTATTACGTATTCACTGTAACGATAAATATTTAAAAAATTTCATATTCTTTTATGAACAACATCTATAGCCAAACCTTTATCATTGTCGCCAATCAATTCATTTAAATCGCTTATAAAATAAAATCAAGTCAGCTTCCAAAATAAAAGAAAACTCAATCGATTAATACTAATACTCCAATTCTGTTATAAACATTAACCCTCCATTAACACGAAAACCATTCTCCGGCACAATCCGCCGGTCCGTAATTTTTCAGCACCGCACTCAAAGTTCCGCCGCACGGCGGGCGGCGGGTTACATCGGGCGAGATGCGCGCGTCCGGAAAATTTCGGTATTTCGCCCCGCGCGCGCAAAGTTAACGGGATTACGTATAATTCAGTTGACGCCGCGCCGCGCCAGCGGCGTTACGTTGTAACGACAGCGAGACAATTAACGTCAGGGGCGGCCTGCGCCGGTCGTTCTTTATTCATCCTTGCTGCTCTTTTTTTCGCCGCCGCGCGTCTGCCGAGCTTTCGCCTTGCGCGACCGAACGTCACGTCGCCGAGCAAGACTGGGGAGAGAGTTTTGGGTTATTGTGCGAGGTGAGCGAGAGGCTTTTTTCAAGTGTCGCTTGATTTTTAAATGCGGTATTGTTGATGGCTTGTTCGTGGCGTTGATGTGTCAATCGACTCGAAGTGGAACTCGGACGAGTGCAGCTCCAGTTTTTCGGGTAAAAAAAGATCTGCTGCGTGGGAAGTGTAATAATTTATTGTAAAGCAAATGTAAATGGATTAAGATTTTAAACAGACTGTCGCTGAAATTCGATGTCATTAAATACGTATAGTGTTAAAACACTTTTGAAAGAGAAAATTGTAGTTTGGAATTTGAAGCGAAAAGTGTCTAGTGTCCCATATTTATTATTTGCCTAATATTTCATACGCTTGTTACGATTATAAATAAAGAATTATAAAAAAGTGAAATAGATCTTTTCTCAATTAATATATAAGCTTTATTAAGATAATTCGTGTAAAGTCTATCAATAAACTTTAAATACGTTTAATTTACGAAGAATAACATTTTTTTATTTATGATCATGGTCCACGACAGAGTCGCACAATTTCACTCTCCCCGCACAAAAAGTGAAAAAACCCATCTTCAAAAGTTCTCCTCCGAATTAGAATTCCATTCTCAAAACCCAAAATGAAGTAGCTCCGAGCATTAACTCCACCCTCGAGCACCTAATTATCCGTAAACTAAATCTCGCCCCGAACGAAATATCCCCCCGTCCAGCTACTCCATCAGCCAGCGCCGCTATTTATCCGCGCTCAAAAGAGGCTCCGACAAGCGATCCGCCGGCCCGGCGATCGATGCCGCGGCGATTTTCGATCGCCGCGGCGGCCAGGCTCGGCTTTTCGCTCCCTCGCGGATGTCCGCCGAAAAAGTTTTGGCGTCGAAGCGGGGGAGGGAGGGGGGGGGGACATTTCGCGGTGCCCGGGGTGTCGGGGGCGCGGTTCACCAGAGTGTACCGCCGCGCGGCCACTGCATATCCCTCACTCCCCCTCCCCCTCGCCCGCGGAGGGGTGGGGTCGCGCGAGTATTATGCGCGATAAGGGAAGTTTTTCGTCCGAAATCGGGGGGTGTATTTGAATTTCGGCGAGGAGCTGCGATGTTTAATGAAAAATTAGTCGAGTTTCGCGATTCCTGCTGTCTCTCTGTTGATTTTTACGGGGGGGAGGGCTCGGAGGGTGAAAGTTGCATGCTTGGAATGACGCGGAAGGTGGTTTGTACTCTAGACGGGTGGGTTATGTTTGAGTTTATTACGGGCTAATGAAATTCGATTGCGCGATTAACTGCTAATTTTAACTGCAAGCTGTATTACTTTTCAAGTTACATTTTAAATCTTGATCGTAGATATGAATTAATACATTAAATGTTGTAGCATTATTACACAGAATACTTATAATCTCCTGTGTATTAAAATAGAGTGGTAAAAATGACAAAATACCCAATTTTTGGTTCGCAGTTTAGCGCTAAAGTGAAAAAAAAAAACAACAGCAACGTTTATACAGAACAGTAACTTACTAGTTCAATCTGCGAGCTCACAAATTTACGAAGGTAAAACGCATGCACGACACCCCTCGTAGAATTTAATAGAAGCTTGTGGAAAGTTCAAAGCCGTTTTTGAAACCACCAACTCCGCATACACCGACACGCGCGCGTTTCCCAACGCAAGAATCGAAACGAGCCCCCCCCCCTCTCTCTCTTCGATCTCGAAAAATGATGAAAAAACTTTGAGCGCCCCGAAAAAGCTCCCCCTAAATCCCCAAACTAATTTCCCGGCGCAGAACGAGAAGACAAAACAGGCCCCGCCGCCGCCGTCGCCGGCTAAAACAATCGCTCGGGAAAAACAAAGAAAAAGCCCTGGCGCTTGATATTATTGTTTAAAGCTAAAATTACTTTCGACAGTGTGAAAGAGCGGCGGGAGCGGCTGTGGCCATTTCCATGGAAAAGGCGAAAAAGGCCGCTCTCTCTCTCTCTCTCTCTCTCCCTCTGCTGCGGCTCGCGCGAGCGGCGCTGCGGAACCGCTAGGCGGCTGACGGTGAGGGTATTTGTTGGCGCGAGTGGCTAGCCAGTCGGATTACCACTGGAAAGTGGGCGGGGGTGTGTGTGCGCGCACCTCGCGTCCGAGCGGCGGGTGGGTGGGTGGGAGGGGGTGTACACAGAGAGAGGAGGAAAGTATTATATATAGTGCGGGACGAGCTGACTGTAAGTTCGTGCGCGTGTATACGCGCCTGTAGCCGATACAGTAGCCCCCATAAATTTCGGAGCTCCCGCGAATTTGCGACGGCGAAAAACGCGGAGGGACGCGGCGCCTCGGACGAGCTGCTGTTTCAAAAGTGATTGCTCGCTGAGGTGGAAATTATAAGGAGGGCGGTAAGACGAGGAGTGGGTTTCGATAAAAAGTCCCGAGTTCGGTTATAAATAGTCCATTAAAATGAATTAGCAAAATTCTTTTTTAGAAATAAAATGGGGTGGAAATGTTTTATAAAGATTTGTCTATCTTTTATTACTACATTAATTAATAAAGCCTTTACAACGCAATTTTAGAAATCAGCAGCTCTCTTCACTTACGCTCATTAGAAACTGAAGTCGCAGTCGCAATCATTGAAAGTTAAAAAATGACAGAAATAAAAAGCGCCATCCCAAAATTCTACATTTCATCGACTCCAGCAAGTAACATTCAACCCGAAGCCCATCCGAAAGCAGTTGAGAACAAAATTTTTAAAGTCAAGCGATTAAACAATATCCATCTAAACGCTCGCAACTAAATTTCTGACCGCTACTGTACCGCTACAGCATGTACACACAGCAGCGAAAAACGTATAGCGCAGCGCCGCGCGACCGCCGCTGGAAAATTTACACGCATCACACGGATACAGAGCAAAAGGGAACGAGATAGAGAGAGAGAGAGAGAGTCGCAGGGGCTGAATGACCGAGGGTTAAAAGAGCATTGCTAATGGCCCTGCTCGGTTATTTTGTGGATTTTTATAATACGGCAGCAGCGGATCTCTCTCTCTCTCTCTCTCTCTCTTTCTCTCTTTCCCTGCCGCGCGCGCTTTATTTCATTTTTCGTCCTGCTTTTTCGAGCGCGAGCTTTCTCGGTCGCGCGTTGATTATTCGCGAGCGCGGCTCTCTCTTCCGACACTGCATTCGACGAGCCGAGCTTATATTCGCTCTCTTTTTTTTTTACTTCTGTCGCCAGTCCGCACACGCCGATGCCTAATTTCGCTGGCTCTTTTTTTTTTTCTCGCTGCTCGCCGCTGCTGCTGCTGCCTTTTGTGGAGAGCTGGCAAAAGTCGAATGCGAGCCTCGATTCCGGCGGCTTTTGTCGCGCCGACTGATTATTGACGAGTTCTGCGTTAATCTGTTAATTGTTGCGAGTTTTCAAGGGGATGCTGCTGTTAGCTGCAAGTAATTTTGGCCAAGTGTTTAGAGGCGGATGTAAATTAACTTCTCACATATCAAATTTTTTACCCTTTTATAGATATTGTGTATTAAATATTTTAGTAGTGGCAGGTTTCACCAATTTTGAAATTACAGAAACGTCAGACTTTATTAATGCACCTGATGTGCGATTGATATTTTTAAGTTTAATAGTTTTAAAATTTTAATCGCAAATCTTTCAGCCTCCCCCACTCGCTAAAATCAATCGGAGCGATTATACTTTTCTCCCATTTAATACACAAAATAATTTTCTACAATCCCGGGCGGAAAGGGCGAAAGATTATTTCGAAAAAAGGACTGAAAAGGATCTAACAAGTCGAAACGCCTCCCGCCATTAGTCAGAGCTTTAATACATATAGAATCGTTTAAAAGTATTTTACGCTCGATATATATGCCGAAGCGCCGCGACCGCTGATGCATATGCACGTATCCCGCATTCCTGGGTAAACCGCTCGTTCATTCCAGAACAAAATTTTAACTCCCAAAATTATATGCTCGCACGATTTTACCGAGTCATTTGCTCTTTGCTCGCGGGGATTATGCGTTTGCCGTTTACTTTTATATTCCTGACCCGATAATTGTTTGTTATTAAATTTCTTCTGCGATTCCTAGTGCTCTTAAATTTTTCAGCGATGTCAAGAGTTCGCTTTAATTGTCTCTAATTGGTTCTCCTGAAGAAATGTTTTATTTTCTTTCGATCGAGCTTGACGTATTTATTAAAAATTACTTGGTCAATTACCCTATTGAAAAGATCTTATAAAGTCTGATAAAAACCCATTGATTCGGGTGCAAATGCACATATTAAAACCCTTTAAACGGACTCAATTTTATCGGTTTTTATAAGTCACTTTCAACAGGGTAGAATTCATATATACATAATACACACTACATAGAATTAAAAACAAATTATACACTGCAGCTTAGAAAAACTTGCAGCTTATTGGAATCAAACTGAAACAAAAAATTTGCTTTCACATTTATTTGCCGAACTATCTCATTTCTTCGCTCGCTAAATAAAAAAGATCCCCGACCAGGAAAATTAAGCGCTTCCGCCGTGCGCCGTCAAAAAAGAGTGTTTACTTTTAACCTCTCGCGCTTCCACTCGCGAGGAATATCAAAACTAAAATATTCCTCCCCTTTCGAGAGCATAAATAATACCTCGAAAAACATCCAAAACCATTTTCGAAGCTCGCCTCTGCCGGCCAGCGCGGGTATCCAACGTTTTTCTCAAAATAATAAAAAGAGACAAGTCTTTAAAAAAAAAAAGAGAGAGAGAGAGACGGCGGGAGGGGGATAGAGCAGTCCATCAACCCTCCTATTCGGCAAACTAAAACGAGTAGCGCGGCGCTGCAGAAAAAAAAGCAAGAAAGGCGATCGCGAAAAACTCGGCGAAAAGCCATAAAAAGCCCATCATCCGGGCGCACCGTCATAGCTCGAAATCTACGTCTAGGCAGTTTTACGAGAGCGATAACGTATCGGTTTTGCTTGCGTATCGCCGTCAAAGGTGATTTCGCCGGATGCAAGCCCGTAACGCTAACCCAGTGAAATAGGTAGCCCCCCCGCCGTCCCTCGCCACCCCTCCCC
>JAWWEM010000054.1:15372151-15382602 GCA_035582935.1 Ormyrus thymus | reverse complement strand
GAACAAGTTTAGTTGCATTAAATTTTTAATTGTCATCAAAATACAAATTTATTATTTAAAGATAATATATGAATAACACTGTAACACAATGTATCAGATATTAACCTTGCATAACATTTTCAACATACTTTGTTTCAGCTTTATGAAGTTGACAACCAAAACCAGTTTTGAATTATCTATCGTTTGATATATGACAAGTTCATAAATATGTGTTTTGGTTGTCAACTTCACAGAGCCCTTTGTTTTGAGTTCTTCCTTCAATTACATTTGATTTATTCTTTTTTTATTTTTTTTTTATTTTTTTTTACATTTGATTTAAACTTTGAATGTAATCTACGATGCAACGTAGACAACAATTTCTTTCATCAAACTTAAATAATTGTCAAACAAGTCTAAGTATAGCTTATTTTTAAGAAGATCCTTATTATTTGCTTTGACAAATTGAAAAGCTTTTTCTTTTACATTGGGAATCTCATATTTATGGCACATTTTAAGAACACCAATTATTGTACTCATTTTTATATTGCGACAGAGAAACTCTTGGTAAGCAGGTTTTTTAATCATTTCACTTTCATTTTTATTTAAAAATCTCTTCAAATACTTTTTTAAATTGTTTAAATCATATAGTAGAGTCAAGTCTAAAATGGATATGACGTTGTCAAAGTCGACGTTAAATAATAAATACTCCTCGCACTCCGACTGCAAATTTTCAATCTGATACTTATGTGCTATCTGAAGAAGTTCCTGGGAATTTTTTGAAAGTATTGTACATTTCCCTGTATAAATGTACGACAGCATTTCCTTTACGATGTGAGTACTGAAGTCATCGATTTTTACTATTCCGTTCTCTTTTTCGAACATATCATTCGAAAACATAACCTCGAATACTTTGTTCCTCGACATCAATATGTGCCTGTGCGCTTGTATGATGTCTTCACCCACGACCAAAGAAACATCACTATAAAGTCCAGTTTCTAGCAACATTTTAACGACATCGTCTTTCCTTGACACTGCCTTCGATATATTGGCTGTCGGTTTCTTAAATCTCTTAATATCACAACAGATATGCAATATGCTTGCTAGCGAATCGTAAACACTCACATAAAATGTATCCTGAATAGCTATGCTGGAATGTATTCTGAGTCCATCAACAGAAAATAAATATACATGCTTCTCGAAATTTAAATATGGTTTCATTCGGAAGACTAATTGATAAGAATAATCCTGGCACAAACGGTGAAGATTATTCATGAAAAATAAACGAAGATCAAATGAATATTTAACTGCATTGGCAGCTTTTTTTACGTATGAAATTTTTAACTCTAGTTTTAAATCTTCAGAGGGCTTTTGTAGCAAAACAAAAAATTTTTTAATTGTATCGTCTCCGAGATTTAATCTAATATCATTCTTTGACACTTCATATAAAATCACATTTGAGGTATAAACACATTCAGAGCACTCCTTTTGATCCATATCAATATCAATATTATCAATATATAAGTAAAATCTACTAAGTTGGGTGCTATATTCTATAGTCAGCGAGAAATTGGTCAACACTGCAGTCTTGTCTAATGTTTATATACTGCACTGTCAGATAAATTCGACACTCGATCACAGTAGTAAGTAGAATATATTTTTATTGGGATCATCATAGGTTACATAGCCATATGTAAGAGAGTAAGTGCTGCCATCTTGCTTCATTTTTTGCTCTTTAAAAATTGACCGCGAACACAATTCGATAATTTTTAACGATTAAATTTAATTCATATAATTTTAATTTATTTTATAATTGCTTTTTCTAACTTTAAAAACTTTAAATTTCGTAAAGCATAAGAAAAGAATTTCTTTATGAATCTGAAAAACCTACCTAATAAAATACTAAAATGTACACGAAGAAAAATTTCCTACTAAAAATTACTATATTATTTAGCAATGGGAGGACATACTTGTATTGTGAAGAAAATTACTATACTGTATTCTAAAATTTAATATACGTATAGCAAAACTTAATAAAAATTTTTGTAAATTTTACTATAACTATATTAAATTTTATGATACAGTATAGTAATTTTCCTCACAATACAAGTATATCCTCCCATTGCTAAATAATAATAGTAGGTTTTTTCTTGGACAGAGTGTTTTTTAGACCGAACAACACGCCAACGTCTCAAAAGGGTTCTCCGCCGTCGTGGCAGTGCTGGCAAAAAGAAAACAAAAGCGACGCCCGCAGGCTGGTCTCGCGTGTAAACACCTCAGCGTCTAAGCAGCGCTGGGAAAACAGATTATGCCGATGGCTCCGAGGCGTATATCGATATCCAGCGATCTGCCCGGCCCGTAATAATCCGATTCTACTCGAGAGCGATACCGATGCCGTTGCCGATAATGCGGGTCCTAAGAAAACAAGGAGAGCGCCACCGGCGCCGTTGTTCGAGCGCGGATGACAACGGATGAGTCCTCCGCTCCGCGAAATCCAATGAAAGAGAGCTGCCGGCGATCTGCGAGTTATTTCGGCGCTTTACTTATTCAGGGAGTTTACGGTTCATTGGGGCTGAGTGGTTCGGGCCGCTGCTTTCTCGGCTGCTATGGAAAATAAAAAGTCTTTGGATAATCCGTTTTGCATTCGTTTGGGGGGAAAAGGATAGACAAATTTGCTTGTAGAATTAATTGGCTGAGTTGCGAGGCAGATAAATTGTATTTAGAGAACAGTTTTGTGCTACATTTATTCAACAAAAAAATGTGTTCATTTCAGTATGTTACGATTGATTTTTAGCAATTTCATGTTATTTAAAATAAAATCTCGTAAAAATAGGAAATTCATTTTTTTGCAGTATATTTTTGACTTGATATTTTTATTTCACAGAGATTTTTTGCAAACTTAAAAATTTTAGATACTAAATTTACAGTCGTATTCAAATAAATTTTCGGATATAAAACCTTAACACGTCGGTCTTAAATTAACAAAGTTAAAATTTCAAAATGACAAAATAAAAAAATAATTATTATAATTGTAATTATTGAAAGAAACTCTACCGCTTCTAAACGGCGATAATAGCAAATTCTACTCACAGATTCTCAAACACTTAAAAAACTAAACAGCAAAAAACATCTAAGTCGTTCCGCCCCATCTCTCCACTTAAGTATCGACGATACGAATCTCCTTAAACCTCTCCGGGGCGGTCTCTCCGAAAGCAGGTCGATTAGTATCACTTTCAGTAAACACCTTATTATCCCCCCGAAAAAAGACAAAACCCCTACGGAGGAGATCTCCCCGCGTCATCCACGCGTGCCGACGGTGGACGAGGAAAAAAAAGAGATATAGACAACGAGCGGCGGCAGCGGCGGCGGCGGCGTCTTCATGAAAAACGCGGCGACCATCTGGTCGCGTCGCCCCTTAAACGCTTTTTTCGTCGCAGCTCCTCTCGAGAAAATCCCGTCTCCAGGGGGACGTCCTCATCTCGACCGATCCGATTAACACGCGACGCGGCGAGCACAAAGCTCCGGCGGAGTTCTGTCATGGGAATGATTTCTCATTCTTCTTTTTATGCCGCAGCCGCCGCTTTCCGCGCGCTCGTATAACGGAAAGTTATGTACACAGAGGGACGACGAGTTTCTTAGTCGGAGATGATTATGGCTCTGTACACTCTGGGGCAGGCCGCGTTGCTATTTGCTCGGCTTTTTTTCGGCAGTTTTTCGTTTGAGGGCAAGCATTGAATTGTGTAATGCATATTTCTAATTAACTGAGAACAGGAAAATCAATTATATCATTCCAAGGATAAAAGACTTACATAAGTTGATATTTGGATTTTTCTGATGGTTTAAAAAACTATAATTTTATAGAAGTTTTTTTGGAAAAAAGAAAGTAACAATTACACATTGAAAATATTGCACAATGTCTCGCTCAATGTACTCAATTTTTCTTCACCTTCTAATCCTTTTACCCAAAACTCCACTTTATTTGTACTATTTTCTTTCTTCGTTTTCTTTTTATTCCGCATATACGAACCCTCGAAGTTGAAAATACAAATGTACTAGAATCCTCCAAATATTTACCTCTTTTCTAGAGGACTTCATTGGGTGCCGTTGTTCGCTTTTTATACCCCCAAGCCGGATCAACCCCCGAATCCATTTCTTTCGAGTGGCGCCACAAAAGGCTTGAAGAGGAGTCTTTAAATGTCACGCTGCCAGCTCCTCGGATTTGGCTTTTTTCAATTATAGGACCTAATCGTAACAGGATTAAGGAAAAATCCTTGCTTCAATTGAAAGCCAGAACCGGCACTCGGAGAAGGGAATTTTTGATTATTCTAGAAAGGATTGTGTAAAAAAAGTATCAACCCTTTAGAAATCCCTCGTGTTCTCTTTTTAGATATCTACTTTTTTGTCAATAAATTGAGTAGCTACAAACTTCGTTTTATCGTAAATAAAAGCGCAAACGTCCATTGTTCGTTCCAATCCACAAACGTTTAAAGTGTCCGTACCCACCAATTCCAACGAAACTTCGCTAACAAGCCAAAAATCTGCACCTCGCAAAAAAGCTTACAAAACGGTAACCTCGAACAGCACTGCCCGGTATAAACGCGGCTCATCGCTCAATCAAATTCATTATTCCCGCGATCCGCTGAAAAGTTTCCCTCGCCCCCTAACCTTTCGCCTCCTCGCTCCCGATCGAAAGTTGTCCGAAGCGACTCTCGTTCGCCGGCATCTTCGTCTAGTTCCTCTCGGCAATCGATAGCCCCGCGTATATATATATACGTGCTCGGGGCAGTCGCGTGGCGCGCATAGGTGCGATGAATTATAGAGCGAGCAAGTCTTCGCAGCACAGACGCGCGTTTGCGAGGGACATGAAATATGCAGCGGTCTAAGAGGGTAGTTTCGAAGGCGCGGCGAAGGGACGAGGACGACGACGACGACTGGCTTCAAATGGAATTAACACCGCTGGCTCGCCACCCTTGCCCAACATCCTCGCCTACTAGTCGACCCCCCCCCCCCCTCCCACGTCGCGTGCTTCTCTTTGTCTCTTTGGCTAACTATCTGGAGGAGGGACGATCATTGCAGCGGCTCCCGTCTCGCCGAGGCTTTTAAGGGCGAGCGAACGGCGGAATTTTCAAGTTTTTGATTAATTGAGGCGTTGTACGAGTGGTGTGCTTGAAATTTTAATTTCGAAAAACTGATTGATCGGCCTTCGGCGTGGTTTCGTGGTAGTTGTTGAGGAACTGAGGGTGCTAGAACCTTTTAGTATTCTGTACGCTGATGTATTATCTAATTAATGTTTTAAGTAATTGTAAACTAAAAAATTGTATGAAAAAAATAAATACAAAAGCAAACAGGTTTATTGAATCGATGAACAGAACGAAAGACTTTAGCTTTTCATCACTTTTAAAATCTCGATTACTCCTACTTCATTAAATTGTATTGAAATTTCTTCACATCGTAGCATTGCAGTTTCTTATTCATACAAGCAGCTCGTTCATTCAGACGAAGTTCCAATCGTCCCAGCCGCCAGAAAAGCCGTCAATCGAAAACAAACAGAGCTAATTCAAAGTAAACGTTCTCCGGGTCTCCCCGTCGTCCATAAAAGCCAACTGTAAAACTCCCCGTTATCTCGCCTCTCCACTGACTTATCGTGATTCTTGCCGCGCCGCTTGGCGTCCACTTAACCCCGGGCCGCCTCCCCGGGGGACTCGATCATACAGCCGCAGTCTTGCCGGGTCCGGCGTCAAAATGGCCGCCGGAAATTGCCGGGTGGACCTTAGCTCGCAAGGAGAGAGCCGCCATTAATGAGATAATGGCAGCCGGAGCGAGGGAATCCGGAGTGCCATTACAATCTCCGAGTCGATGGCCCGTTCGAAATGACAGTGTGTGTGTGCGCGCTCCTCCGCGGCGATTATCCCCGAGTGGAGAGACCAGATGCTTTACGCGCCGCTCTCGACACCGCCGATCTGTCTGTCTCTACGTGAGCAACCCTTGCGCCGGGCTGGCTCTAAGAGAGGCTTGAGCCGCGCGCGCCGTTTATGTGGAAATCACATGCGGCTTCCCGCTGTTTATGAACTTGCTGTTACGGGGCCTCCGCGTTTGAGGGCTTTGTCCGTCGTAGCTGTTCGTTGATTTTGATATTTCGTCGTGAAAAGATAAAATTTATTTTAGTGGATTGTATTATTTTTTAAGTTGTGACAGTACAGGTGGCAAAAAAGGGGGGCTGTCACTTAGGCTTGTTATCAATCCCCTGGATCCTGGAGAATTCCATCCAGGACCCAGGCCATACCCAGCCTGAGCATACACCCACCCAACACTTAAAAACTACCTTAAAATGACACTGAATCTTCTTGATCTTCGTTGTGGATTCCTGGAGAGATGTCTTAGCCTAGAGGTACTGCCTCGGAGAGTCAACCTATCTGAAGCACACATGGAAATTAGTACAGGGCATCAAATAAGGAGTAGCACAGCTGACTTATGAAACTGATATGCACTACTCCAGCACTCTACAGCTAACCACGACTTACAAATAGGAAACATACAACAGATCGTACAGATCCTGACTCACCTGTACAGTTTGGTGCAGAAGAGGCCCTCGACGCAGCTCCAAATTTCCCAATGCAGCAATCCATTTGGAATGTCTGAGGAAGAAGGGGCTCGAAAACAGCAACAAAACATCTAAAGACACAAGAAGAGTTAATATATAATAATCAAGAAGGAAAGAGAGTGCACGTCTCTGTCATAGCAAGAGAGTGCCTCTCACAACACCAGATAAACAAGGGAGAGAGGTTAGGATGGCATGCCGGGAGGTTACCGTTACGGGGAACCTACAGATCATTTCGACAAATAAATCTACAGGAGAAAGAGGCCTTACAGGTGGTTTCTTACCTACTAACATCGCTGAGTGGAAGGCTCGTGGAATTACCGACGTGCAGTCCGGTTGCCAGCTCAGTTTGCTCCCGTGCAATTTAGAACTCTGTACCCGCTACAGAACCTGTAAAAGAAGAACAAAAACAAACAAGTTCGTTAGCTTGATAATCACTACGAGATACGATATGTGTATGAGATTATCTGGCATCCTGGGAAGATCCGTCAAAGTTCTTCAGCAACGGCGTCTACAGCTTGCACGACAAGAACACATCGAATCCCCCGCGCACTGCCGCGAACTAACCTCATCCCAGCTCGCAACGCTGCGCGAGCTGCGGCGAGCCAGTGCGCCGGCGCGGGCGGTGAAGACGGAAAATCGATCGCAAGATCGCAATCGCCTCGCCGTCACTCTCCCGGGATCTACACAGTTGCGCGGTCGCATCTGAGTATTCATCCATGTTTTTGCAGCCACGTGCATTAAAAGGAAACGAAAGAAGACGAAATGTAAAAAAATTAAGAAACTTTTATGAAATACTTTTTATGAAATTTTTAGCGATTAAAATTAGTTGAGTCTACTTTACCTTAAAAGGATTGTATAAATTTCTTATTACCACAAATATTGAAATGCATCAGCTATAATATTTATAAGCAGAACTTGCATAAAAATCAAAACTGCAATCCAGCGACGATTCTTATCACACGAGCGATAAATCCACGGTCTGAATAGCCGATAACGAAGCAGCGATCTGAGCAAGTACATTATTTCTGAAATAACAGGGCTGCCCGGCGAAAATGGTATAATAGCGAAGCGAGACAAACGGTAGGCAGAGAGAGAGAGAGCGCGCTTCCCAATAAACGCGTATCCATTCTCGCAGCGCCGCCACTGCCGCCGCTGTTCTCTCTCCCTCTTCCTTAATTCGAGTCAAGATTACAAATTGATTCCGTAGCGCAGTCGGTGTATGAATCAGGCGTCACGTGTTCGGGACGCACCCCTCGGAAAAGCCAAACTCCCGCGCACACAGGCAGCCCGGGGCCCCGAGTCGGTGAGCTCTCCGCACCGCCGCACTCGATGAGAGATGAAGTTGCGCGAGGCTGTTTGCCAGTTTTCCGACTGCGCGACGGTTAATACGCCTGCTTTCTGATTTTATGGTTGTTGCTCCTGGGGTTGGTCGATATTTTTAACGTTGTTTGTATAGTGCTTTTAATGAATAGCAAAGAGACATTTGAATTTAAGAAAAACTAATCTATAAATGGCATATTTTACCCATCTCCCCGGTAAAAGTTTTAATATTTAAAGAGGCCAAGAAAGTATATAGTGTTGGCTGTGAAGACTGAACATTTTTCTTACAAAAGTGAAACGTTCTTTTAGGTTTTTCTAGAGCATTAATTGGACTAAACAGAGTATACACCATACATATAAATTTAATCAATTTTACACTCAAGTTGAACTACTCAACTATTATTGCAAAAAATACTTTTTTACGCAGAATACCTCGCAACACATACATCGTTATATTTCCAATGCTTAAGTTTTAGTCAAGAACTTCTATTTTAACACTATTTTCAGTTTTCAAAAGTACATTTCGAAAAGAACAAATCCTTTATAATGATCTGAATGATTTCAATATCTATTTCGGAAACAAAATTCATTAGCACATCGAGCAAAGCAATGCATCATCATAATTACCCCTCCTAATACGAAAGCAAGCATCACACTTTCCGAAACGAGCCTTTCTCACGCCACTATCAATAACCCCGGCGGCCCTCGTAAAAAGGCCTCGCATCCGAAAACTGGAGCATCGAGCACCCAAGACTCCTCCCCGTAGCTCCAGCCTGTCGCGCCCCAATAACGCGGGCACTCGCCGGGGAGGGCCCGTGAAATTTTCGCGCGCCCGATGATCGATGCCCCGCAGCCATAGTTCCCCATTGTACGCCGAGAGAGAGAGAGAGCGATTCACCCCTTCGGCCGTGCGCGCCCCCCCGCGAGGCGCGCAAATGGCCTGCCTACGTGACAAATCTTTAATTGAACAATGCGCGTCTGGAGCTCGTAAGGAGCTGTACAGTCGAAATGTCTGTCGTCATTTGCATACGCGGGAGAGAGAGAGAGAGAGAGCGACGGAACGGGATTCTTCGGTGACGTTCGTTTATTTTCCTGCGGGGGACAGGAGCGCCGAGCTTAACGAAGCGCGCGGGCGTTCGGAATGCGACGAGCTGAGATCGTTATTGGGATTTTTAAATTTCGCTACTTAATGGTATATCGTGATGTAGAAGCTGGGGAGTTCAAATGAAGTTTTGCTTGGCGGTAAATGTTTTAATTCGAGACAAATAAAGTCCCTTGCATTTTAATTAAATTTTCAATGCTCGCGCAACTGCTGAACTTGGAATTTTTTTTATAATACTTTCAGTAATTCTTGGTTTATCAAAAACATTTTTATTATTGAACCATCTCGTTGCACTAGCTATATAATACTAATCTTCAAAAGAGAATGTCGCCTTCTGCAGTGCGAGCCCATCAAAATCCACGTCTACCTTACTTCTCGCTGCACCCTGCACTCGGCGGCTAAGGAAGCAAAGTCACGTCCTCGAACAAAGCCTTCGCTTGAAAAAGTGCATCGCGCCAAAGGGCAGAGAAGCAGCTCGCACCGGCTCCGTAATCCGCGAGGACGGCGCAAAAGGACAGCGGCAACGAGAGCGCAGAGGGACGGCGAGCAGGATAAAAAAGGAGAAGCTCGCGCGCGATCGAAGGGGTGCAAAGAGAGGAGAGAGAGAGAGAGAGAGAGAGCGGAAAGAAAAAGGCCGATACGCAGCATGGCGGTGCTTCCGGCTCGCTCACCGCACACAATGCACTACCTCGTGTTAACTCGTGTGCAAGCCCTCTCGCGCCCAGCCTTTCTTTCCTTTTTCTCCCTCTCTCTCTTTCTCTCCTGCAGGCCCCCCTTTTTTTGCCGCTTCCTCGCACTGCGAAAGCCGACGAGCGAAACGCTCTCGCGGTGGATGTTTGGCGGCCGACTGCCGAGTCGCAAATTAATGCCGGCCCCCGGCACCTGCCGCGGCTGCTTGCGCTTTTTGCCTTTTTTCGCGGAGCGGGGTGATTTCGCGAGGCGATTTTGCGAAGAATTTCGACTCGGTGGACGGTGAAATCTGTTATCGAGTAGGCGACGATTTGAGCGAGGGTCATATTCTTGTTAGAAATGCGGATGAGATTAAAAGTTTCTTTGTAGAATGAAATACTTTAATACACGTAGAAAAATACACAAGCCACCAAGGCTGCCTGCCTCTCCCGCAGCGTCTTGTCAAACATTTAGAATTGAAATTACTGGCTTGAAATTCGCCCGAGCAATCGGAGCCCGGCGCACTTCGCGCGACGAGGGAACGCCGCGGTGTTTACGCTCTCGCGCTCGTACTTACACAAGACCGTGCGCACACATGCAGGCAGTGTGCGAGCCAGTCGAAACGTCAGACGGCCGTCGGATGTACGTCGGGCGAGCGGAGGCCTTCCTCCTCGACTGGCACCTGCAGAAATCAACGAGGCACGTCGCGTGTCTTTAATGGAAATCGAACCTTTTGCCCTTTGGAAAATTGACGAGCTGAACTTTGGGGAGGAACGCTTTTGT
>JAWWEM010000054.1:15334943-15366387 GCA_035582935.1 Ormyrus thymus | reverse complement strand
TTAGGATTTTTACAGTCTGTGATCAAATTAAAATGTACTATTGTAATTTTTTCTAGAAAATTTTTCTCCGTGTATAAAATTAATTCAGCGATTTTTCATGTTGCTGCAGTTGCTTTAAAAGCCAAATTTTTGTTTATTTTAAATCATTTCACTAAATTAATATAAACTATAACAACTAATCCCAATTAGATCGACAGAATAAAATTCTTACACTGATCAAAACAGTCTTTAGATACTAAATATACTCAGAAAAGTATATTTAATACATTTAAGTAGGTTCAATTAAAAACTATTATACATGTTGTTTTTAATTGAACCTGTTTCTCTGTGTAAAATATATATTCTTACAGAAACATATTAGGAAAAAGATGGAATTCTAATGATACTTTTGTTTGTAATCTAAATAAACCTAACTAAATAAACATTGAGCAGTCCTTGGCTCGGGTGGTTAAGACTTTGATTTGTTTACTTAAAGGTAAATGACAGACTCCCCAAAACAAAGGTTTTCTTGAGCATGCAGATTCAAAGGAGTTAAAAAAAAAGTGTTACCGCATTGTTCGGTGGCAGGAATCGAACTCGTTGACCGCAATCGCCCTGCAGAAAAATACGTGTAGCCTACTGACTTAATTACTGAATTACTTACATGTAATCCTGCTGCTACTACCCGAAACGGCGATGCTGTAGTCAAAAAGCTGCAGTTGTAAATTATCATTCAGCAAAAACTGAAGTCTACTAATTTCAGGCTTGAATATTCTACTTTTAAGAGTGCCTTGATCTTATACTGCATATCGAATATAATATAACAAGATTAAAAACCAAAAGATATTTATTTCTCAAGGTCGACCAAAGACTTTTTCATTAGCATTTACAAAATCAGTCCGTCCAAATCCCTGCTTAACCACCATCCCATCAATACGAGCAAGCAGACCCAATTTTCGACCGCAAACCAAATCCAAATCCCCCGAAAAAGAAGTCGAAGCAAGCCCAGGTAAACGAGAGACGGAGCACATGGCGTTGCCGCTCTGCGGCCGGGCCCCTGGTCTTGCACGCTATAAAACTCAAGAATAACTCAAACCGATCTCAGGCACTTTTCCAAGCCCCGAGGCCTGCCTTTTCCTCTTTCTCCTCCGGGCCGCAATTAAAGAAGTCATATTCCACGATGCGAAAATTTCATCGGCCGGAGGTTCCGCCGGCTGCTTTCTGTGGGATTATTATACACGTGCCGTATACAGTCCTGAATAGCTCTCTCTCTCTCTCTCTCTCTCTTTCTCCGATAGAAGCCGAGGGACACTCGGTAGCCCTCGTAGCACTGTTAGGGCCTTAAACACCACACTAGGAACATTTTATTGCCCCCGAGTGCCCTTGCCTTGCCCCCATCGAGAGAGAGAGAGAATTTCGGAACCGGGGACTGGCGGAAATCGGCGAAGAAAGCTGTTTTACGAGTCGCACAAAGCGGCGCATTTTTATGCGGCCTTTGTTCCAGGTAATGAACCGAGTTTTTTTTCAGGTCTGAGAAATTTTTTGTTTTACCAATGTCTTTGGAAGATGATTCTTCTCGGCTGGAATATGCGGGATCTGCGCATCTCCAGAATCTAGAATCAAAGCTGTCGAATTCTTCATCCGGACCTCATAATAAATCAGTTAACTCTAGCAAAATCTATAACCCTACTGTCGTAAATCATGGCTTAAAGTTAAATATAAGCCTAATGGCTGCACATCGAGCGACGGTTACGCTTAATCCTTTGAAGAATCCGCGCACAAAAGGAAAGCAGAAACAGTAAATAAGCCGAGCGAACCCGGGGAAAGCAATCTCGGCCGCCCGGCCGGACAATGCGAAATTCACAAACGAAGCCAATCACCTGTTACTTCGCGAAAGCCGCCGTAAATCAAATTCAGTGCGCGTCGCGCGCGATCGGCGGAGAAAAAACAGCGGAGAGCGCCTAAAAAGGGCCCCCGGGCGAGGAGAAAGAGCGCCGCGAGCGAGGCCTGCAGTGCGCGCAGAGAAAAGAGCGACACGCTGACCCAGAAAAGCGAGCTGCAAGGGGTTTTCGCAGAGGCGGCCGCCGAGGAGGGGAGGAGTGCAGGTAGCTTCGATGCACTGCAATCGAAGGGATCGATTGTAATTTACCTCCCCCCCCCCCACCGTGGGTCCGCGTGCCGGAGTAACTGTGCTCTGGCCGGGGGCAACCCTTTTGCGTGAAAGTGTGCGCTCGCCTCGTAAATCGTTCGGCCGGCTCACCTTGAGCCGATTAAGAGCTGCTGTGTCGGGGCGGGGAAGGTGTTAAGGCCTCCCGCGGCTAAGAGCCCAAAATATTTTCCCGTCCGGCCATAAGCGGGCGGGCTGCGCGAATATTTTCCGGGCTCGAGTTGACGGGATTGCGCCTGGGAAAAGGGTTAGGTCGAAAAGTCAATGCGCAAAACGTCGGATATTCATCATAACCCTTTCCGGGCAGGAGCGCGGGTCGAGGGAGGAGAACTTGTTATTCGCTTGACTTTTGGCGGATTGTGCTCAGAGCTTGGTTTCGGACAATGTTCCGGGGGCGTGATGATACTTGCACTTTTGCCGAGGAGGCTTACCCTTTCGCTGGGATATTTCTTGGTCTGCCGCATTTCGGGAAAGGGTTGGCATTGTAGTGATGTTTACGTCTATTCAGAGGCTTGTAATGCGAGGATTTTTGCTGGATGAGATTTCGCTTGGGTTGCGTAATGAAACGGTTTTGCGTTGTCGCGTCGTTTTTTTGCTTGCGCTCAAGAAATGCATTTAAGCATTTTATTTCTATTTCATTCTTTAATAGCATTTTCGTTTAAATTGAGCTATCAACTAAATTTTAATGAAAAAGTATGAGATATGTGTAGAGCATTCTGAATCTAACGGTGAAGTGTAAATAGTTTTAGGAATGAGAACTGTCATCGTAATTTGAACTTCCTCTTCAATAGTACAAGTGATAATTGAATTAGGCATAAAATCCTATGTGAATGTCACATGTTACGGTGATTTATGCAATGACGTCCTGAATTTTAAAGTATTCATTTTAATAAAACAAATTTTTCTATTGGTATATGTACGTGAAGCAGGTAAAATGAAATCATTTTGACAAAATGTTTTTTCCCTATCGATGCACGTACAGCCAACATTTGAAATTTCGTTAAATAAATTCAAGGCAAGCTAATGCAATTCTTGCCTCTTTAATAATTTCATTAGCATTTATAGAAAGTTAACAAAGCTTCAGGAATACATATTTTTTAAGCTCTATTTTAACAGCAATCATATTTTGAATCCCTGCGCCCTCGATGCACGTCAACGAACAGTAAAACTTTCGCTCCTACGGAGGAATGGCCGGCTTCGGTGCATCAGCCCATCAGAAGCCAGAAAAGTCGCAACTCATATTTTACGGCGCATAAAGCAGCTCCCGGCCGCAGCGGTCCGGCCAAAAAGCCTCTCCCTAATCCGGACACTAAGAAACTTGAACGAGCGCAACGAAACAGCAGCAGCAGCGGGCCCGCCGAGGATTTCTCCTCGCGGGCGCGTGCCTCGAAGGATACGTCTGCCCCTCCTCGGGCGGCTGGCATGATGCGGCGATGATCCAGCGGAGCGTCGCGCGCGCCGCAAGACGCTCTCGGGTGGGAGCGGCGCGGTGTGCTCGCCACCCTCAGAGTGGGGGCGCAGAGCGAGAGGGACAGCGAGCGAGAGAGCGAGAGAGAGCGATGGAAAGACGACTAGGACTGAGCCTCCGAAGGCGGCTCGCCACGGAGGCCACAACACGACCGCCGGTCCTCATTGGTCGGCCGGCCTCGGGCTGGGCGGGGGCTTGGGGAAAAAGTGGCCCCGGGTGGGGATAAAAATCCACGCGTGCTGCCTGTGCGCCTCGCTCCGTCTCTCTCTCTCTTCCCTTCTTTCTGTCCCATCGCTCGGCGGCTCCCCTCTAAATAGATGCGCCTCCGCGAGCGAAAAACTAGAATCCGCTCAGCCGGCACCGAGTGCAGGTCGGCTCTGCTGTTTTAGCTCCGTGCATCCCCGACGCTCCGCACCGTTCTCTCTCTCGCTCGCCCGCTCGCTCCCTGTGTGCGTGCGCAGTTCATATGCCCAACGCGCCCCTCTACAGTGCTTACACCCACACGGACAAGGACGCTCGGACAGCCTCTCGATACGTAAAAGTGCGCCGACCTCGTGCTTCCTTCTTGTGACCCGAAGAGACTGAGTGACCAGTGGCACGAAGATGCATCTGCCGGAAGGGCCGATCGGCATGGACAACTACAACGCGATCCACGAGACGCTCCGCGCCTACCACGGCGACCTCGTGCAGACCGGCAGCCCGGCGATACTCTGCAGTCCGCTGCCGACGCACTGGCGATCGAACAAGTCGCTGCCGGTCGCCTTCAAAGTCGTCACCCTCGACGAGGTGTCCGACGGCACGCTCGTCACCATCAGTGCCGGCAACGACGAGAACTTCTGCGGGGAGCTCCGGAACTGCACCGCGGTCATGAAGAACCAGGTGGCCAAGTTTAACGATCTCAGATTCGTCGGACGCAGCGGAAGAGGTAAGGATCCAGGATCGATTCTCGGCGACTCGCTTTTCCGAGGACTTGCTTCGCTCCTTTTCGATGCCCTAAGCTCCTCGGCTAAAGCGGCTCTTCTCTCTTGTGTTTCAGGAAAGTCTTTTTCGCTAACAATACAGATCAGTACTGTGCCTTTCCAAATCGCAACATACACAAAAGCCATCAAGGTGACAGTCGATGGACCAAGAGAACCCAGATCCAAGTCGAGTAAGTGTCATTTCCATCGAGCGTTCCAACAAAAATGTTCTCAACTGTATCAACAATGGCTCTCGCCAGTTCTGCTCCGCTAGCTTTCGTCAAACTTGACGGTCGACGAGCGTTGTTAAAAAAAGCTGCCCAAAAATTCGCCCGGCCGAGCGTAAGAGCCTCGCGGCCAAGAATCCGCAAAAGAGCGGTGGGCGTTCGCGGCGGCGGCGTTTAATAATCGCGGGGGCGGTCAGCCGTCGTCGGCCGGGTGGGGGTGGGGTCGACCTCAAACCGCGGAATGGCGCGCGCGCTGCCAGGCGCGGAATCTTGGCATCTCGCGCTTATTTTCTCAAGCTCGACGCGCGCGCGCACACACACGGACGCGGCCTGGATCAAGAGCGCCGCTTGTTTACGACACGGCGCACACATGTGGCGCGTATAGTCACCTCCTTTTTATACGCGCCGCTCTGTTTCCGCAATAAACGCGCGACGGCCTATTTATAAAGCAGCTCGTAAAGAGAGACCAAGGTTGATAACGAGAGCCGGGGAGAAGAACGCCTCGATTAAAGATTCATTTTCTCCTTTGCAGATTATCAGTACGGACCTGGATTCCCCGCGCTGGGATTGTTGAACCCGTGGCTGGACGCGGCGTACCTCGGACACGCCTGGCACCTGCCGCATCCCGCGCTCGTCAAAGGTAGGCATACTTATTGTTAAATGTGTAAATAGCAGCCGGAGAGAGAGAGAAAGAGAGAGAGCGAGATTCGCTGCCTTCCCCGACGCGTAAATATCGATTCGCTCCGAGCGATGATTCATCTGGACCCTCGAGAGCCGGTTCTCTCCCCTTCAGCAGCAACTGCACAATGCGACTTAGCGCCCCTCGCGTATACGTCTCTCTCCGGCGCTGCTGCCGCTGCTGCTGCCGCTGCCTCGCAGCGAAACAAAACGCTTGTATAAATCCTCGCCAATCTCTAAATCGTACTCTTCTTCCGATTGCAGGAACGATACCAATGCCGCCGACGGACCTCTTCGGACCAGCCTTCCCTCCCTCCCTCGTCCCCACGACGTACCCGTTCCCCGACCCCCTGGCGAAGTACGCGCCGACGGCAGTGCCCACGACGACGTCGCCCCCGACGTCGGCCAGCGAGTTCACCTCGAGCCTCTCCCACAAGAGCCCGTCGCTCGTCTCCACGACGCCGACGACGGTCCTGCCCGGCAGTCCGCCCCGCAGCCCGAGCGACAGCGGCAGCGAGTCCGCCCCCGAGGAGGTGCGCAGCGCCTTCGTGCCCATACGGCTCCACGGCAACGGCAACAGCAACAGCAACCCTCTGCCCTCGGCGCCGGCGAGCTCCTCCTCGCCCGAGAGGAGCAGCGGCAACAGGAGGCCGCACGAGGGCACGAGGAACGAGCTGAAGGCGCCGACGGCCCTCATCTCCCACCGGACGACGAGCCTCCAGGACAAGAGGAGTCCGCCACCTACGAAAATCCAGTCCGCCGCCGCGGCCAAGCCCGTCTGGAGGCCGTACTAGTTGTTGCAGGCGTACTGGAGGTGGTTGGAAGGCTAGTGAAGAAGACAATCGCCCCTTGTTTTCGATTGTACATACGTTACCCCCCCCCCTTGTATATATAGAGTGAGGACCTGTAAATATTGTGTAGATAGACGTGAGGACAATAATGGAGGCGCAGAGAGTGTGGACATAGATGGAGAAGCTGCGCCGGAGACTAATTTATCGTGGACTGGTTACCGCTCAGAAAAGATAATTGTAATTAGAGTGTTTTACGAGAGTCTTCGAAATAAATCGTGAAATGTTGTACAAAAGATGATATATATATATATATATTATATGAAGCGAGTATCCGTATTCGGTGCGAGAGTAATAAAGTGATATATGAAAACTTTTAAATCATGACTTTTTCGTTCACGCCGAGCCCGAGGCTCTGACCTACCCCTGCCTCCTTCCCTTACTTTTAGTACACATTGAAAACAACATGTACTGGACGGGAAAATAAATCGTTAAAATTTAGAAGACGTTTTGACAGTGGTGAAAATTTAACAATTTTCAACTTTAAAAGTTTAACTTTCAGCAAAACTACAGAAAAATAAATGTTTATGAAACAATAATTATTTTTTGCTTATAATTTTGTAAAACTACGTTCCGAACTCGGGCAAAAGATAAAAATTTTGACTTCAGCAATCCTCGGAAGCTCCAACAAATAATCCAAGTCAAACTCTGCTCTTGCGCAGCTGTCGTTCCCTCGAAATAAAGAGCGTCCCAAAACTACCACCCCGAAACAGCAAAAATCGGTCCCCCCGAATAAAAAGACAGCAACCTAATCGAGCAACGAGAGCGAGCCTCTGCAGAGCTCGGCGCGAAATGATCCTCCCGACGATTCGCACACGTAGACGCGAGCCCCGTGAAAGAGCGGCCGGCGAGAGAGAGAGAGAGAGAGAGAGAGACGGATCGAAGGGTGCGACATTCGCGTATGTGCTCTCCCTCTGCTCTTCGCGGACTTGTTTTTTGGGCGCCGTCGCCGCGCGATTTAAATCTGAATGCCCGGCGTCGGGGGACCGCGCGTGAGATCTGTGTTACACGGCCGGGCCCCGGCGGAATTGCCCGCCGCGGCGACTCTCAACTTGCCCGGCTCTCGGGGCTGGACGCGGCCGTTGACGGCTTCATTAAAATGTGGACGGCCGGCGGCTCGCTTCGATGAGAGGATGATCGGTAGAGGGGCAGTTTTTGTTCGGCTGCGTTAGCTGGGTCGTTGGTGAAAATTCAATTGACGTTGAGGAGAGGACTGAGGTTTTGGGCAGTGGGACTTTTTTGTTTTGAACTACAATGAAGAACGAAGATTTTTTAAATGTTATATTTTTTAATTTTAAACATTGTACACGATTCTGGTATATAACAAAATTTTAACTCATCGTGGATCCTTGAATTTTGATTTTTTTTCAAAGCTTAAAGAACTGCGAATTTTTATATAGTCTGCAATTAAAACTCCAAGCCAAAATTTCACTTTGAAAACCGCCAAAGCCTCGAGTAGCAGTAAGGGGATAAAAAAAACCTGTCGCGACGAACCGCGTTAAGACACAAAGAGCCCCGCTAATCAAGCGCGCCGAAGAATATCATGTGCATCCTAATCCAATAACCTTCTCGAAACCCCCGTCCCCTGAATCCTCGGTGAAAAAATCCAATTTACAGCCGAACCGAGAGCTTCTTCACACTCGCACACGACCTAAGCCGCGGCGGACGAATCCCGCGTCGGCTCGTAACCCTTCGTACGGTCCGTCCCCCTCCCCGCGGAGAGCGGCTCTAACTTTGTGTCCTCGGGCGGCAAATGAGAACCGCTTGGCTCGGCGGCTCTCGTTTGACGAGGCGGCGGCGGCGGCGGCAGACAACAACGGAGTCGGACGAGCGTGAAGGGCCGCCGCCAATCGGCTAACTAATGTTTGCCCAAAGAATCGCGACGCGTATAATTAAGTTGCCGAGAGCGCGAAAAAAGAGGCGAGGAAATTATCCCGGGGCTCTCTGTTTGCGTTATAGAGAGCGGCGCCGACTTTTATCCGCAGTCGCGCGATGCGCTTTTACGAGCGCGCGGCTCTGGGCTGCGCGTCGGTGTCGGAGCGGGTCGGGTGTGCGTGCGCGCGGAGAGCGCTGAGGCGCGCGGCGAATGAATGCTCGTTATTTAGCGCGAGAGAGCTTTTTTGTTTCTGGGTTATTGGGCTATTGAATTTAGGATTTTTCCGAGTCCGAATGATGCAGCCGCGCCCGTTTGTTTTTTTAGTTTTTCGGCTGGATGAGGTGGGAAGGGGGGGTTTCTCGATTATTTTATTCGGTTTGCACAACTTTTTTTCAAGGTCTACTGAAAAGCGCAAGTTCTGGTCGGCATCGTATCAGGAATTATCGTTATTTATAAAAATAAAAGATTACTTTTTGATCATACAGGTTAATCAAAGAAAAGATATTGTAAAGATTTCTAAGTAAATGTTTTTAACTACTGTTTGAATTTTTTTAGATTAAATCAAAAGAAAATGTCGTTGCTAAGGTTCTACTTATCTCTCAGTTTATAATGTATACAAAATAATTAGTTTGTTCGTTTCTTTTCCGCCATCAGTACATCAGTATAAAATAAGTAATCCTCGTACTCGAGTATCGTAGCATCAAAATTTCGCTCGTAAAGCAGTCGAATTTTCGAACAAAAAGAAAGAAAAGAAAAGGAAAAAAAGGAAAAAAGGAAACTCGAGCCCCCATCGCTAATCCTCCGCCCCTCCTCGAGCACTCGCCCGTCCCCGCGGCGCTGATTTAAACAGTAGTCCTCCGCAGAAATCTCGCGCTCTCGCAAAAGAGGAGAGAGAGAGCGGGCTATTTCCGCGGCGGGAACCGCGGGGGCGGCTCGAGGGTCCTAGAGTTAGGCAATCAGCGCTGATGAGGGAGAGAGGAGCGCCGAGCCAAGCTCCGCTCGGACAATTAGTGCGAGCCCTCTCTGCCCGCGCGCGAGCGAGCGCACGCAGAGGCGAGGGAGCATGTAAGTGTGTCATGTCACGCGCCGGCCTCTCTCGATGAGCCGTCGAGTGATTTTGGATTTGGCCGGCCGCGGAGTTTCGGGGATTAATCGGGCGCTTTTATTCCGCTCTCTGGCTCTCCCGATTTTCCTCGCGGCGCTGCTGCTGGCTCGCTCGGCGCGTCGTGGTTTATCAGTTTTCTAAGGATGGAACTATCTGATCTATCAATTAACGATTGACAATTGAGATTAATGTTTCCACCCCCGAAATCCTCCCCCTCGCACAATACTCGGCATATCTCGATACGACACGTGTTCCCCGCGTCGCTCGCCAAAATTCAAATTTTTTCCCGAAAAAGCAGCCGTCTCCCCCTCCCCCCCAAAAAAAAAGAAGGCGCCTCTCGAAGAATCGATCATGCACGCCCCTCGAGCCGCGGCTGTCGGGCAAAAGATTCGCAAACCACTGCATCCATCCATCGAGAGCACTGATTCCGGCCGGCATCCCGGAACAAAAAAGCGCGTCGTCAACCCCCCGCGCGAATTCGCCTCGTCCGCTGTGTACTATATGCAAAGAGCGAGCGACCGCACCGAGCTCTATACACGCATGCGAAAAGAGAGAGAGAGAGATAGAGAGAGAGAGAGGCGGCAGCAGCAGGGAACACGAGCGATTTGCAATGTGTTTACCCTTCGGCGAGGCAAGTTCGCGTCCTCTTTTGACCCGGCGCTTGTGCGTGAGCTGCAGCGTCCGGTGCGTGTGCGGCCGTATGCGCTTTTCCGCTCGGGATTTTCGCTCCCTCTCTCTCTCTCTCTGCGCGCGGCTCGAGGTCTCGCCCGTTTTAGCCTGCTTTTTCGCGCGCTCCTAATTTACAAGTGGCTCTTTGAGTCGGGTTTTTTTTTCTTTTTCAGGGATCGGGGCTTGTTGCCGGAGGATTTAAGATATCGCTGCTTTTTAGCTTTGGAGAGATATTGATTTTCGCTCTTGTTACACGTTTCTATATAATTGTATGCAGCGAGAATGGTTAATCTTGTGTGCGCTCGAATTCGAGAACTGATACACAGGCTGAAAATTCGATGCTGCTCTTTTACATCACTGGCATTTGCAATTTTCAGGATTAAAGTTTTGAATTGTCCATTATGAGATGGGAATAGTGCGTTTAATAAAGTTCGGTTGCACTAAATTATTTAAAGCTTTTAATAGTCGCTATTTTTTACTAGAGAACCAATACGCGCGACATTCGTCGAGCATCTATCAAATTTAATTATCCGCGCCAACTAAATAGTTAAATACAAAATACCTTCAAAAAATCGAATACACGGAAGCCGCCTGCATTTCGTATAACGAGGTGCAGCATAATTAACATTGATTCGATAAACCCTTTTAACCATTTGGAAATAAATCTCTAACTCAATTACACGTATAATTAGCATACAGCTGCATTACGGGCATTAAAAAGCCCGAATTATTTTCATCGAACGGCACGTAGATTCGCTTGCAATTATTTAAAACCCCCTCCTCCGGCTCCGTCCCTCTTTGGAATTCAAGAACAAAACAAAGGAGTCCGGGCCTCGTTAAACAGCGCCAAAAGGAGACCTCCCCCCGGAAAAAAGACGGAAAAACCGACCGCGATCGGCGCGCAAATAATAAGCCGCTTAGAGCCACCGCCCTTAAAAAGAATAATGTCGTTTGTGTATAGAAAAAAAGCGCGGGGCGGCGGCGGCGACGACGGCCTCAAAGAGAGCCTCTCGCTCGCGGTACGAGCTCGCGCGGGGGTGGCTCGATCGAGAGGAAGGAAAAGCACCTGCGAGGAGAGGATAATAAGGACGGGGCCAGAGAGAGAGAGAGAGTGCCATTGCGCGCGCGAATCTGCCCTCGCGCGACTCGAGCGAGTTTAACGAGCTGCTTTGCATTACACGCGCCCGAGAGGCGCGCCTTCTCCCTTTCCGAGGAAGAAACTATGCGCGACCTCGTTATATCGGTTATCGATCGCTCTCCTCCTAAGGATGCCTTTTTTCCCCGAAAGAGGAGCGGGGCTTCGTGCCTCGAGCTGACGAGAGTGCAACTATTTTATTGACCGAGGCTATATAGAGAGAGAGAGCAAGTTTTTCGAGCTACGGTTTTTAGGTGGGAAGCTTGCTTTCTTTGGGATTGGAGCCGCGAGTGATGTAATTATACACTCAATAGAAAGAAATACTTAAAAAACTAAAAATTTTCTACCCCTAATTAAAAGAAAAAAAAATATACAACTACTCGTTAAACTCCAATCGTCAGTCCGTTCGCTGGCAAAAAGAATTCCGAGCGCGCGCAAGTTGATTAAAAAACACCAAGCCTTTCGCGGACGAGTCTCGGCGGCGGCTTATGCTCGTTATGCCGAACGCAATTTTTCTGCAATTCTCCCAAGGACCTTCTCGGAAAGCTTTCGCGGCTTGCGTGTAAGCGAGCCTCTTACCCCGGGAGCGGAAAAAAGCGCGCTTTTCGACGAACGAGAGCCGAGCATTATGCAGCTCCCGAGTCGTTTACGGGGGAGGGGAGGGGAAGGCCCGGATTCAATTATATTTTGCCCTCTTGTCGAGCGAGCGATTTTCACTTTTCGAAGCACCGCGAGTACGCGGAAACGTCATTACACGCGTCCGCTTTGCGTATTGACTCGGCCCGAGGAGTAATGAAGGGAAAAGTGCCCGTTGCTGCAGGACCCGCCTTATCGAGTTTTGTCACGTTAGAAGGAATTTGAAAATTTTCGTTGCTGTTTCAGCTGAGGAGCATCGACAAGTTTCGAAGCAGCTTTGCTTAGCCTCCGACGAAATTTCTTTCGGCGTTGACGCTCAAAACGAAGGAGGAAGTAAATGATATTTTTAGAAAAAAATATCGCATCGTTTTTCGATAAGCAATTACGTCTTCTGATGAACGTCGTTTTATGAAACGCGGAGAAAAGTGACCTTCGTTTTTTTTTCCCTCGACGAGGAAGTGCCGATAAAATTTTGAAATTTCAAAAAAAATCCCTCGGCGACTCGATTACCCAGCAGAAAAATTTCACTGATCAAGGCAAATAGTTGAGCGAGTTTACGAAGCCCACAGGCTGAAACTTTTTCAATCTTACACCGGCGGAAGTTCCATCGTTGAACCACAGGCCACTAAATGTCCAATACAGTTTGAAACCACCGCTCAAACTCATCCTCAAATCCCCATAATCCGAGTTTGCTTTATGCAAATCCCCTCCCCGGGAGGATCCGAAAAAAAGGAAAAAAAAACGTCGAGGCCCCGGAAAACCGGTGGAAAAGAGCGGCGCACAAGTCAGCGCGCGCTCGGGCTTCTCCTCCGCTCCGGTCAAGTGCCGTGTCGTAAAAGGCAATAAACCGCAAAAATTCCTGCGGCGATCGTTAATAAAACCGCATCGGCCCAGGTACGGGCCGGCCTTGCACCGGACTCGGAGAAAAGGTCAAGTCCGAGGCGAGGAGTTTACGAGGGGGAATTTGATTTTTCGGGCGACGGTTATACTGCGCGCGGGGGTTATTGTTGCGCCGTCGCTTCGCCCGGTGAAAATTCGAAAACCTCGCCGGAGCTTGAGGTAAAAGTTGCGGTCGTCGCACAGCGAAAGTGGAATAAAGTTTTACGATATTGTTTTATAACGAGCGGCGAGAGGGAGCCTCGTTGCGTTTCGTCGCTGCGCGCGCTAAATGCTCGCGACGAGCGATTTTTCAGCCCGAGCGAGCTGCTCTCTCTCTCTCTCTCTCGAAATAGACGCCTGGCCGAAGCGTGCTTTTCGCGAATGGCGGCGGGCCTCCTTTTTTCCGGCCGTTTTTCAGCGCTGCCGCCGGGAGAGCTCAAATGTGAGAAAAAATGTTTCGATTTTTCACGCACTTGGCCCGCTCGCGCCGCTTGTAAAACGCCGCTCCGCAGCGAGACCGCGGGGTGATTGGATATTTATACCGTTCGGGCTTTCAATATTTCGGGAATCCGGTGAGTTTGCTCTGTTTTATTTTTGGTTTAATGACAAATATTCTGCTTATAAATGTATCGCTTTAATTAATACTTTGTGTCGGTAGTAATTGTCTTTCATTATTTTTATTCAAATTTATGGACATGTCGTTCAATTTTTGCACGCTTTTCATTTGTTATTATTATTGTCAAAATGTAAAGCAACGCACACTTTTGTACCGAAATTTTTTCAAAGGATAATAACCTGATATATAAAGTTGCACAACTTTCATTCAGCGACTTTAGTTTTACATTCATTTTATTAATCGACAAACTCAATTAATTCACAGTGCCGGTCTTCTTGATTCAGAACGGCGACCCCGGCAAAAGCAAAAAAAAAGAACTAAACAAAATCCAACTACCCGCTTCTCGCGCCGGACGAAATTCTTTCCCTCGCCGCTTCTTTCCCTCGGTTTCCCTCGGTACGCCGGGCGAATAATAAATTTCGTCGGGCGTCCGGCATAATTAGCCGCGACACTTCCGCGAAACGGCGACCCGCCCACGCGGAATATGGCCGCGAGCTGGATTTTTGCATTTCCAGAAATCGAGTTTTCCGCGCGGAAATTGCGCCTCTCGGCCCGAGAGCCAGATGGACTGCCACCGCCGCCGCCGCCGCCGAGTGGACCCGCTGCTGCTGCGCGCCGCTCATCTCGACTGCTCTCTGTCTTTTTTTTTTCGCGGCGTCCGAGAATAGGGAAAGGAACGGTTAATTTCGTTGCTATTAATTTTCTGGCCTGGAGTGCCTATGCTATTATTGCGGGGTATATTTGTGGAGTTGTAATGTAGAAGGGATTTACTTTTGTCATTTGCGGTTATTAAATTAACGTATTGTGACAAAATCCTCAGCAGCTGTAATGAATATTCCATTCGGCCAGTCGTTTTTAAAGTTAAATTAACGACGCTGTTAGCACCTCTGCGAGTGGAACTGAATTTATTTCCCTCATCATTGGCGCAATAAAAGCTGCTTGATTCTTCTGTGACTTCTTAGCAATAAATGCCCGACCTCACTTTTATGAGTGCTATAAAGGGTTGCAAGTTTTTTTAAAGCACCATATTCCGATGTAAAACTTGAATTCTGTCCCGTCTTCTAAAATTAATCGTTCTACAAGGTATCCTCTATTACAACTATGTCCCCCTCCAAGGAAACGAGCAAATTAGAAAGACAGCAAGTTTTATTAAAAAATCATTCCTTACGCGCCAAAAAGCTGCTCTCCAACGAGCAGCCCGAAGCAAGCAACGGGCGCGACACGCGTCGGGCGGGGATCCTCCTGCTTAGATTTCTTGGCGATTGAAATTTTCGCTCCCGGCCGGGCGGCAACCCTTTTCCCCGCGAGAAGAGGCCGCCGCGGCCGGGTTCCGGCGGCAGCCGGAACTCATCAGTCGCGGAGGAAGTGGACACGTCGGGACAATTTCCTTGGCGCTCTCCTCTCCTCCGCCTCGGCGGCCGAAAGAGCTCTCTCCCTGGGCCCGCGAGAGCGGCTGCTGGATTGACCAATTTGCCCGGCGAATCGATTGCCCTGCACCGGAGACTCGCGACGGCTACTCGTTAACGAGTAGCTGCTACTTTTCTTGCTGTTATTAGGATTGCCGCCTCGCTCGGATGGCTCGGGATGGGCTGGAAATATGTTTGCTCTGCGATATAGAGGAGCTGCTTTCGTTTTGCGAATGGTTTTCTTAATGGAGCTACGCAGGTGCTTCGCGAAATTATTGCTTAATGATGTTTATTGCGAGAAATTGCATAATTAATTAAAATAGAAGCACAATATCCATTCAATTTTTTTTTATATCAAGCCACCAGCCTAATATCGCGTTTTTTTTTCAAATCTGGCCAAAATTTTTGGAAAAGAAAAATTTAACATTTATATTTCTGCAGTGAAACGTTATGATTGATGATTGATGAAAATAGTTGAGCTAAAATAATCGGACTCGCCCGTAATAGCCGCATACCCCGAAAGCTACATTACAGTTTAATTTAAAAAATCGATATCAATTGAATTTTCAGCTGGCGATTAATATTTAAGAAATTGCAAATGAACTCGTTAAAAATGAAAAGTTCGTTATTCTTCGTCGGGCGACGCGAAAGTCTCGATTTCGGCAAAATGGTTTTGGCCCCCCCGCCCCCCCGTATAGTACAGGCAAAAATGACGTCGCTCGATGAGCATAAAGCGATTGCACCGTGAAAAAAGGAGAGCCTTTTTACGCATAAGCTGATTTTCGCCTGTCCCACGGCCCGAAAATGCTTTCAGTGATGCGGTGAAGCCCGATGGATCTGAAATTAAAAAACACGCTGCGATGAGCCTGTCGCGAAAAAACACGGGCCGCGCGGGGCTGAAATTTTTTTCCGAAAATTGGAAACTTGTTCGGCTTAAAATAAAACATCCTTGTTTTCCACTCGCACTTGTACATACCTCGCGCGTGCATAAATAATAAAAGTAAAAGTACATTATGCGCTTTTAAAATAACGTACTTTTTTTTTCTGAATTTCGCTTTTGTCAGTTTTATTTGTGTAGCGTTTGAAATACTTTTTTTAGTTATCAACGTGTATTTAAAAGAGTTTTTGTCAAAATTTATAAATTATTTAAACGTCCTATTTAGTAAGTGTTTAACATAAAAATACGTAGCCGAATAACAAAAAAAGTCCTTTTCCACGCTTATTCAAAACATTTAACATTTTTCGGCGCTTCTAATATTAAATTTTCAAGGAAAAAAAAAGAGCGTCCGCCGGCCTTTCAGCATTGAGAAAAAAACACTTTGCTCCGAAGTAAAAGCTCCGAGGCTAATTCACGAAAATCCTTTTAAATTTTGCGAAAAATGTGTCCCGCGTCCTCTGTGCTACTCCCCTTGCGAAGGAAAAGGAGCAAAGCGATTAGGCCGGAGAACTAGTCGATTAATCGAATTCGCTTAGCTCTCCTCTTCATCAGTCGGCTCTCTCTCTCTCTCTCTCTCTCTCTTTCTCCGCCTCTAATTCTCGGGGCGCGCCTCGGCTTTGTAAAAAAGTGCACTCCGAGGCCGAGGCCAGCCGCCTCGTATCGTAGACGCGCGCGGCAGCAGGAGCCGGGGCTAAAAATTATCGACGCCCGATGGATGTGTACGTAATATGGGCTCTCTCTCTCTCTCTCTCCCTCGGCGAGCGACGCAGCCAGGGGTGCGTCTCATCCATTTAGGTCCATCACACATGACTGGATGGGGTGAGACTTGGCCCGCAGAGGTTCTCACGTAGATTACATCGGCGCGCTCGCCATCTCACGCGTGTCCCGGCCCTTTCTTTCTTTTTCCGACGCTGTTATGGATATGCCCGGACTCGCTTTTTTTATCATGCTAAATCATTGCTTTGTCCGTTATCCGTTTTTCGAGCGGCTCGTCGATCGCGATCGATTTCAGTAGCTGATTATACAAATTGTTGGCTCGATAAATGAGGTTACTTTTCACGAACCCTAAAAATCTTTATTAAAAGCTCTTCTGACCATTTCCAATCCACGCGGCAGAATCGACGTGAATTCCTAGCCCTTTGCGCCTCGCGAGCAGCGCCTCGGCCAGAAGCATGATATTTATTTTGGCCAGCAAGCCCTTACACTTTGTCTCCGTATCTTTGGACCAAGTGTGAAAAAAAGCAGCCAATAAAGGTGCCGCCGTATGGAAAATAAAAGAAAAAAGGCTCCGGGCTAAATCTTTTGAAGACGCGACTGCATAATTATCGCGGATTTACAATGAAAACCCCCTGATGAATCTCCGATGAAGCGCGTCCCCGAAAAAGCCACCCCTTTTGTACACACACACAAGCACACACGTAAAACCTCGCGAGGCCAATAAGATACGCGGGATTTCCATGTGAAAGCGATCGCTTCGGACTCTTTGAAGCTCCTTGCCTCGGCCGGCCAGTTCTGCTTTCTCTCTCTCTCTCTCTCTCTCTCTCTCTCTCGCCGTTCTTAACCGAGCAATAAAGCAACCCCCTCGATGTATATTCGCCACTTAGAAAATCGCTCGGCCGTGTTTGCCTATTTTGCTGCCTCGCGCGCGTCTTGAATATGCATTATCGTTCGTGAATACTCTTTCACTAAGTTTTTGCCGGGCCTCGCCCTATGTTTATGCATCTTTCTCGGATCGGCTTCGAAGGCCGATGGAGATAAGGTTATTACATTATTGTGCGTATGCGTGAATGTTCGTTTTGTTCGGAGCGAGGAGGAGAGACATTGTTGGGAAAGTTTCGAGTAAATAGGGAGATTGTACGGGTAGATTTTCGGCGAGGCTTTAAATAAATTTATCAAGGTTGTAAGGCAGCGAAACCACTATACAGTAGGGGAAGGTTAGTTACTACTACCCAATTGTAATGTATATTGAAATAATTCTCTGCAGAAATATAGACCAAAGATTAGTACATTAAAAATTAGTATATTTTGGTATTTCAGTATAAATAATTAGTAAACTTGTAGTGAATCTAGATTTAAACGATAGTCAATAGCGTTTGTTTGTAGTTTGTACGGCATAAAATATTATATGTTTAATTATTTTATAGACATTTAAAAAATGAATATAAACCATAAATTATACCTTTTCCTACTTGCTGATTGGCAATTTCTTCTGAATAATAGAAGATTCATATTACCGTAAATTTCTAAATTTCACAGCTCCAAAACTAAAAAGAAATCACGCTTAACTATCCACTAAATTGACGCAGCTCAATTCCCCATCGAGCCCTTATCACACGCCAATAGGAATAAAATCCGTCGCGCCGTAGCCAATTTGAAAATCCGAAATCAATGCCTAGAAAAATCCAAAACGACCCGGGCAATAATTCCCCCGGGGCGCGAACCGGCTCTCTCTCGGGGGCACGTGAGCCGCGGGGCCGGATCCGAAAGTGGAACGACCTAAAAAGTAGTCGCACGCGCGCCTCGGCCGCGAAATCTTTTGCGCTCGGCGTTCGAGAGTGGCTCGATTTATCGATTCTCCCCTCCCCTCTGGCCGTCTTCTCCGAGCGGCAGTCCCCCTTCGCAGGGGGATCGCTCCTCGCGCGAGGGCTCTTTCATTCGGAGAAATTTTAGGGAAATTTTCGGCCGGGGGCCGAAGGCTCAAGACTAACGTCCCGCGCGCGGCGTATAGAGGCTAATCATAGCGGTCGAGGCTTGGTTTCCGAACTATTTGCGCCTTCGGATCAGATTCTTTCTTCGATTTGCTGTCTGGGATATTTTTCACTTGCTGTTTTAAGTTTTGTGGACGCTTTGAATATTTATTTATAGAGTTCATTTAGTAAAAGCAGATTTAATTAATAACTACAGTAGAAATGATTCTTTCGATTCCTGTTTTATGGTTAGAAGAAATTAATGTATAATTCAGAAATTACCGGTACTACTCCTTGATATTAATATCTTGAACAATCGAGAAGAAAACTAATTGAGCAGCGTAAACAATAATTTAGTTATGTATTTTAAAAGCTCAATAAGTTTTAAACACTTGTATAAAGTGTAATAAGCACGTTCAGCATACATCAACAAATATTGAAATATAAAATTGCTTATATAAATTGCCCAATAACGTTAGTCACTCTTCCGATTCAACACCGCCTTCCCATGTTTTTTAAAGCGCTCCCCAAAAGAATAACGCAAATCCAGCATCCTGCAGCTCTTAAGCAACAAACAAAAGCAAGCGCAAAATCTAAGACAGCCCTCGCCGAGCGCAGAGCTCGGGAGAGAGAGTGGCCCCCTTCCTTTCCGCGCAGAATATCTCGGGGCGGCCGCGACACGTACTCTCGAGCTCGCACGCGGCTAGCCGCGCTCGGGGGGCAGCGGCGCAAACTCACCCCTCGACTTTCGAGCGGCGGGGTATTACGGGCTCGTCGGGGGTAAACCGCCCTGGCCGACGAGAAAGCAGGAGCCCGCAGGGGTACGCCGCGACAACCCCCGTAGCAACCCCTCAAAATCAACCGACTCCGGGCCCCCCCCCCCTTCCTTATTGGGCGACTTACCGCGTGCATTGTGCCCCTAAGCACATACTGCTGCTGCCGCCGCCGCCGCCGCCGCTGCTGCTGCGACGGTCCATTCGGAGAGCTGAGCTGCTTTTTTCGCGCCCGGGCTCTCGCTTTTCCGTTTTTACGCCAAATGTTTTCGGCTTTACTTTTTGTCCATTTGGCTTTTTGTGCTGCATCGAGACACGTCTCTGCAGGTATAACATATATTTTTTAGCCGAGGATCATTTTTGCTGCGTCTTTCTGAATTATACAAATTGATTAACGAAAATACGTTCATCTACCTGGAACGTTAATAATTTTGCTTCCTGCTCTTAATCATTCCATGTATCTTCTTAAATTTCCAGCAATCGCCCGAACTCGAGACTATTTTGACAGTCCGCATAAAGAGAGCCGAATAAAGACTCTGAAAATCTCGGCCCGACGTGATAAACCCGGCGTAATAGGAATCGGTGGCAGAGCCCGTCATTTTCTCGTCGTGTTACAACCATCGCCGTTTACCGGAGGGGGCAGCTAAAAGCCGGCGAAGCTTGGCGATTATGCGTTTAAGTTTCAGCTTCCTGCAGGCGCTTTTTTCCCCGCCGCTCGCATTCCTCGACACTCGATATATCGACGGCGCGGTGTTGACAAAAAGAGCGCCGCCGTCGGTCGGGAAAAAAGCGCCGGGGCGAAGCGCCGCTTAGAGCTGTGTCGTCTTGCGCGTGAAAAATGCTGGCCTTTAATTAATGCCGCGGCTTAAGCGTTTTTTGCCGGCCTCGGGCGCACCTGGAGAGGAGGAGCAAATTTAATGCCGGATGCTTTACGCATCCGAGGGCCGAGGGAGGTTTTCCGCTTCGAGCGCGCGAGCGAGGCGCTTTATTAACTCTGAGTGGTTTGCGAGCGCCCGAGCGAATGAATTTATGAAAATATTGTTTACATCAGCCGCGAGGATGCTCGAGTAATTTGCGCGTACTCTCGGCGCTATCGCATGACGCCTTGGCCGTCTTTGGGGACTGCTTTTTTTAAAAGCTTTTACAATTTTCACGGCTCCTCGAGCACGGCATTCGCCAAGACGGACTTTTGACCGTCGCTAATTGATCCGTTTACGCGGATTTATCCGCCGGAGAGCGAGGATCGGGCCTGCAGCGTTCATTGACTTTGTAATTAATCCATTGACGAAAATCCTCAAACAGGCCGGGGGCCGTCTATCGATTCCCCAAAGACCTCGAATCGCGGCCATATGTCGAGAAACAAAAGCCCGCCGAGTCAACGCAGCGGCGCCGGGCCGCGCCGTCTTTGTCTCTCCTGCCGAAAAAGCAGCTCTTTACAAAGATCGCTGATTAAAAGCTCCGTTTCTCGGCTCTCCGCTCCTCCGACGGAAGCTCCGGGGCCGTAATTTAAGCGCGCGCTTACTCTTTGAAGCCGGATAATGGCCGAGCCTCGGTATAATCATTGCCGTGACATATGTGTTTGCAGCAGCGACGCACAAAGCAGCGCCGAGGCCGAGGGTTGCAGCGGCGGGGGAGAGGAGAGAGAGAGAGAGCGCCGAAAAAAGAAGGAGAGAAGGAGGGAGGGAGAGATTAAGGGGGCAGAGCTAACACCATTATCTAATACTCCGGAGCTCGCCCATATGTGGTACCCCGGCTACGAGCCGCGGAGTCTTGCATTCTTTAAAGGCCCGCTGTCTGCCGGGCTCTTTGTGATACGTCGCGGCCCGCTGCGTTTTTGCCCGGAGCCAGAGATCCCCCTTGGGCTTTTACTACTTCTATTATCGGGAGCGTAATTCTTAGTTTTAATGATCTGTTTATTAATTGGCCTGCGACTCGGTGGAAGTGATAAATTACGTGTGCTTTAAGCGTATTTTGCACTTTTGCTTGTAATCCCTATAAAAATTTTAAATTGTAAATTTCAACTACAGCCTGCAGTCGCTAATATGTCAAGAAAATGTTACTAAAATGAAATTCTTCATTTTCAAAACGTATTGAATTGGTTAGAATGTCAAAAATTTGTTGCAAAAGTTTTTCACGATGTCGCGAACTGCAAAGTACATCTAGGTTTTAAAAAACTAGCCGAACGTTTCTGTTTATACGCGATATTTATAGAAACTTGCGTGTAACTATAATCATCCTAGAGTAAATTTTATAATCCACTAAAGAACATGAATCAAAGCCGAAACAGAAAGCTCGCATTCGGCGAACAAACGATGCACTTTCCTCGCAACATTTAAAGAATGAAGAAATCAAATCTGTCCCCTCCTCCCTTTCATCGCCTTTCTTCTCGCCACCCTTCCCCGCTCGCGTCCGCGCGTATGTCTCTCTCTCTCTCTCTGCAACAGCTTATATTCCCATATTCGCCCGGCACCCTCGAGGCTGCAGTCCTCGCCATTATTCCGGCGCACCCTATTATTTATTTTCCCGAGGCCTCCTTAACGGCCTTATTTATCGTGCGGACGTCAAATACATCGGCTCCGGCTCTAATGCAGACACGCACACAGCGCGCCCACGACGCGTGCCCGCCAAGGGGTTACTGCCGTGTAATGCGCGCTATCGATTTTTTTCCGCAGGAGCGCCGGAGACTGCTTTTGTTGACGGCCCGATCATCTCCGACGCCGAGAGGTCAGATGCTGCTTGCTTTTTTTCTTCTTTTTTGCTGGAATGTTGAATCGCGTTACTTTCTGTTTAGTTGTTTTTTTCAGCAAGCTGTAGTTTCAACGAGGCTGAAATTCTCCTTGAAAAGGTTCGGGTCAATTTTTTAAAATACGCGTAGAAAATTGTTTTATGGATGGTATGCACCCATAAAATTATACAAGATTTCTTAGAATAAATGATTAAGATAGTACGGAGAGATTCGTCTTGTGCACGTAGAATACAGGTCTGAAAAGGTTTTTCCATGAGACAGCAATTTTACCGTTCCTTATTAGCCGGTAAGTAAATATAAGAAGATCGTGAGCAGCGGTTAATTAAAAAATTGAAAAGAAAGTTTCCTTGAAAATTTTCTTGCGGTACCGCCGCTGCAATAAGAAAAAAAATAGTAAGCAGACCCTGAAAGACTATAAAAAAGATTTCCATCTCTTTCGTCGTTTAAAAAAAAATATTTTCAACTAAAATTTATGTCCAAGATAGAAACATCTGTTTTAAACTCTAAAGTAGGATAAACTATATCAGATCAAGGAAATATTCACAGGTAAAAAGTGCATTTACGATGGTCCGAAAGCGTTCCATCAACACGTCCGAGCCACCGCATTCCCCCGCATTTCCCTCTCGAGAGATATTCCTCGGAATACGCGTTTAAAGGCACTGACCGCGATAGCGACGTTTAATAGACCGCAGGTGTAACTGCGCGCTGATCTGTCCCGAAGACATACATGTAGGCTTGTTGTTGTCACGTTTAGCGAGTACCACTACTGCGTGTACCACTTCTAGTGCAATGACTGCCCGCCTCTAATGGCGTTCAACGTCGTGCTAAAGGTCTTGAATTTTCAACCTGCTATTAAGGCTGTTTCTTCTATCGGCCAGTCAAGTTAAGCAGGATGCTGGTTTATTTTAAAAAATACATTAAAAATCGTGGCTGAAAGAGGCTCTTATCGCGTTTAATGATTATTACAGTGATGCGGATTTATCAAATTATTTTGTGCAATCCAGAATTTTGTATTTTTAACAGATGCGTTAAATTTTCAACTTGCCGAAACATTTTTATTTGCTCACTGATTGGCGTAATTCCTCGCATTCTCTATAAATCTTTTTTTTTTTTGTATGACTTTTAACAAAATCTTTTTTACACATACACAACATTTTTTCAATCTTTAATAGATTTATACATTAGAATATTCTGCAACTTCTTTTGTAAGATAATTACACAGTTTTTTTTTTAAATTTTAGTTAAAAATTGTTAAACTAGTTAGAGACTCAAGCAAATTTTGAGGAACTTTATAACCTTATAAATTTACTTAAAATTTATGATATAACCTCCTGTTATTACATAACTTTCACATCAAGTCATTCAAATGAAACATTTACCTATCTAATAAATTCATACCTGAAACTAAGAATCAGGTCAAAAAATAAAACTTACCTAAACCACCATAAAAATTAAATGGATTATAAACCTCAATTTTATTGCATTTCATTTCTTTTAACTATATTAATCCGCATCTTTGATTTATATCTGAACACTTCAAAACAATCCTGACCAAGGTTGCGGAAAGATTGTTTGGGTCTGTTAGAACTCGATTTCGGATGGAAATTTGCTAAATTTATTATTATTATTAGTGCCTAAAATGTAATACCGTGTATTCCGCTTATTTAAAAAATAAACTATCATAAAACAAGACGTTTTCAAACCTTAAATTTTTCGTTTAATTCGTCTAAACTTTAACAACTCTCGCCTTCTATAAACTTTAAACTAACTTAAGAGAAAAATAAGTCAAAGGCGAAGAAGGAGATCGCTTCCGAAGCCAGCGTGCGGTCCCGAAAAAGCCGCGCGCTCTCGCAGCGGCCCTCCTGCAGTCCCTTGACCCAATTAAAAAATTAGAAAGCTGCTTCTTTCCCAGAACCCCAGCTAGCCCCCGTCCAGCTCGCAGCTCCTTCCCGAAAGGGAGCCAAGGTCAGGAAAATTCCGGCGGGCCGTCGGAAAAGGAGAGAGACTACACGGCGCGAGTAACGCCGCCGCCCGAGAAAAACGCCGTCACGGCTTGACCGGGTGTCGACAAGCTTTCTCATAATGCGAGGACCTTGAGGTCCTAAACGTCCGATTGTCCCGGAACGTGCCGACGTTTACTGCGCGCGCGCGCGACGCGGCGCTCATGTGCCTAATGTTTTCCCGAGGAGGGCCGCCATTGTCCGGGACGCTCGTTTTCACCTTTAGCCGATCGTTGGCCGACTCCGACAAAAAACGGGAGCGACGCGCCGTCGGGGGACGACGCTTCCTTCGAGCTTACGTGATGAAGACTTAAGGAGAGTTTGAACGACTGGGAGTCGCACGGGCGACCCTTCCTCCTTGAAGGCACGTTTCGAGGAATTAATTCGTGAGGTGGACTTTGCGAGGAGACTTAATCCTTCTGGTACTTGAGCGTTGCGCGTGAAATGATATATGTGCTTGGTTTCATCGCGGATATTTATGGCTCTTAATTTGAGGATTATTTATTTCTGGCGGCAAACACAGGCTTACTTATGGGAATGCAACTGATATAAATTTTATTTTGATAGGTTATTTGCATAATCTCGGGGGTTGGGAAGGACGTTTTTCATAATCCCCGAAGCAAGCACTGAATTCTTAGAAGGCGTCTTTTTATAATACATTAAAAATTGTACTTAGCCGCCAGCGAAACTAATTTCCTAGCATGTTTTTCTTAATGAAATATCAGTTTCCTCCAGATTGTCTGAAGATATGCCTTTTCATCTTCTCAAGCGTCCGGCTACTTTACTATGTCTGACTGGCAAAGAGGACTAAAGGCATCAAAAAGCCATTTAAAACTCGTTTAATGCACAAAATAACAATCTATACTTCGCAGTTACTTCTTTGTCTACAAACATATAATTAATATTCTTAAATCTAAATGTTTGTATCTTAGAAATTTAACTGAAAAAAGTAAAAGTAAGTTAGAGCATATTTTGTAATAAGGAAATAAAATAAATGCAAGAATCAAAAATAGTACAAATTTAATGAATAATCTGATATAATCAAATTGTCTACTATTACTCATACCTAATTCAAGCGCTATATAAGAATCTAACGCCCCATCTATGACCACAATCTAATTAACACTTCTCATTATACTCTTTCCATTAGCTTTATCCGAGATAATCTGCAAAACCTAAACTCAAAAGAGCTAATTCTGTCACTTACCTATTCATATTGCAAAAATCAGGCGCGATAATCTCCCTAATCCCCTAATCCCTGCCCCATCTTATCCCGAGCCAGCCTGAATCGGCGAAAGACGCTAACAGTAGCCGCCACTAACGAGTTAGCCAATAAATAATGATCCACCAATCTCGGTCCACCTCTCTCTCTCTCTCTCCTTTGACTGGCGAGGCGGCCCCGGTAAACCAGTCAAGGTCCCCGATTCCGGCCACGAGTCAAAAACTCGTCCCGCCTCGACATATTTATATATTTCTATGCAGCCGTGTCTCTTGCGACTTTCCCGAGACGGTAAAGCCCTTGGGAAAGAGGCGAAAAGCAAGGGCCACGCGCTCGCAAGGTCGAGGGAGCCTCGACGTAAAAGGGGGGCCTGTTTTGCTTTCCCCGATATTTTCATCACTAAATTATCCCCGTGCAAAAAGCCGGCTAAAGAATCGGCGGCGGCGCGCGCTTTTCCCTCCAACCCCCGCCACCGGCGCTCTCCGGGCACGCGCCATATAATTTCCCTCGGCTTCTTAGGGAAATAAACTGGGGGGGTCCCGCTGCCGCCGCCAGGAATATACACGGCGAGCGGCTTGGGCCTCATAAATCGTCCGCGCACGCGCGCGCGCGCCGACTATCCGTCCTTGCTCCTCGTCAGCGTGGCGTCGTCGTAAAGCCGGGACTTTCTTCCCCCCCCCTCACCCCTCTAACTCGCGCTAACGAGTCTGAGGAGAAAGCTGGGAGTTGCGGCAGGAACGGTAAGCAGGTTAGCTGATGGCTCCGACGGACGACGCAAATATCGGGGGAGCAGTCGAGAAGCGCGCTGGTAGGAAAAACGAGCATAATGGGCCTCGTGGTGCAGGGCGCGGCCGAGCGGTGGGCCCCGCGCGTTTTATGTGTGCAGGGGCATAAATATCCCCTCGAGCGAGAGAGACTTTCGAAAAAGGAGAGAAAAAGGACGGTAGACACGGGGCCCGATTGTCTTTTCTCCACTAGCCTACTGACCCAAAACCCCGAATGTCCTGCTTCTTGGCGCACGACGATCCTCTCGTAAAAGGCAAAGGGGGCCCTCGGAGGGAGTCGGGGAAAGAGGAGCCACGATCTCCGGGCTTTTAGCTCTTTTGGCAAGGTTAACTAGAGTATTTGCGCGCGCATACGGTTTTTCGACCCTTGTATTTTACCAGAATTTTTCGGTTAGATTTATGGTCGAGAGGCCTGCAGTATATACGGTTGCGCCGAATTGCGTAACGGAGTGAGATTGACAGAGAAATGAGGGCAGAGGCCGTTGTGCTACCCAGTCGGGTAGAAGGACGAACCTATGTTGGCGAACTCCTAAGGGCCGCAATAATTTCTGGGGTCGACTTCTGCATAGTGCAGCATTTGAATATTGCTCTACTTTCCAAACCGAGCTCACCCGGGGCAATTGCGCAACCTTATTTATTATTTTACAAAGTTCGCCGTAACGGTGACACTTTGGGTGACCCTACCCGAGGGAGAGAAAGTCAGATTTTCGAAATTCTGAACAGATTTGGCAGTCGCTGCGCCTCAAAAATTATGCTTTGCAAAAGGAAATTATGATTAGAAGATAGGATAAAATCTGACTTTATAAAATCAATTTAACTTAAAAAATTCGAATATATTCAACGGAAAGAATTTACATAAAAATTTTGTACGACCCTCATCTGTAGTACGTATTGCTGTGGTATTTTAGTGTATTATAAAATTGCGAAATTTCTAATAGAGAATAGAAAAATTTACTGAAGATTTATAATAATTTTATCTCAAACTGATATTCTTAGAGTAAAATTAATAGAAATTGTAATCTTTACTCAAATTATGAAGATTCTAAATTTCAAAAATATTTTTATTATTTGAAATTTCAATATATTCAACGTTTTAAATCAAAATTTAAATCATTGTTTTTCAAATCGCCATAACTCTAGTTTTCTGAAGTGCAATCCATAAACAATAATTGTTTATCGACTCACTATAATTACTAAGCTCTAAAGTTTCGTCAATAAACCAAAAAGAAGATTGTTAGGAAATATAAAAATGAACGCCAATAATAGATATATTACCATGACGAGATAGGTTAGGGATAATAAAATACTGTTAATTACTAAAATGTTAGTCTAAAAAAGTTGAAACTACCGAAGTCAAGAGCCCGAAAATAATTGGTCAAGATCCAGAAGAATTCACGCGTTAACCCAGAATTACGCGTATCCTAATTTCACGAATCCCCGCCCTTCAAACTCCTCGCATCAGAAAAAAAGCGGTGTCCCTAGGAAACTCCTGGAAGTCTAACAGCGCCCTTCAGCTCATCAATGAAAGGAAGACAGCAAGTGGCGAACCGAGCCAGAAGATTCTCCCACGTCGGAGGGAGCTCGAGGCAGGTACGTTACAGCCGCGCGCCAGTAATTGAGCCGTCGGCGAAATAGGGGAGAGCTCCGTATCCGTATACACGTCGACGCGAAATATCGGAAACTCCGGGGCATTCAATGAGCATAATGCGCGCGTCAGGTTCTCTTCGACGGCCGGCGTCGTCGTCTTCTTCCGGGAGCCATCATTCATCGGAGTCTATAGGCGGGACCGCAAAGTGTACGGAGAGTCCCACGGACGGATCGATCGGACGATAGTCGAAACTTTCGGGGAAATTTGTCGGGAATTAGTTTCTTCCGACGTTTTTTAGTGGGCTGGATTTATTGCCGCCTGCTGGGGTGAGAGAAGGCTGCAGATTTGGTTGTCTTGTGGAATACCTCCGCTTGCGTTCGGCTATTGTATTTGGAGGGAATTGGTTGCATTATTATTGCATGTATGTTAATTTATTGCTGGAACTTTTATTTTATTTTAACTTTTTATATTTTACAAGATTATAAAATCAATCTCTTTGTCAATATTTTGAACTTAAAAAATAATAAATTAATAAATTTAATCGTGTTTCTTTGGTATGAATGAGATAATAGAGTTGATCAAAATTCAAATGCATTAATATGAAACTATTATAGTAAGACAATATTAATATAAATTTCAGTTTTTCAAATGATTTTAACATATTTACTCCGATTAACAAGATTAAACATAAAACAAATGCTTTACTACAATGTATTAATACAATAAAGATGTCTTGCCATTAGAAGTAGATAAGCATCATTTACCATTTCTCATTTAGCATACCTCCTAGATTTAGCATCTCTCACTGTCAGACCTACACAATTTCACAACTATTATTAGCTAGTCTACGTGGCTAATTAGTTTTTAAGATACAACGGAAGAAGCCCAGGAAATCTTTACGCCTATCGTACGGAATTCTTAGGCTAAATGTAATACTACATCTTTTGTTATACCTTTGAAATAGCTGTATTTAAATTCATTTCTAAGAGAAAAATAGTACATTGAGAGAAGAAATATAGTAAACATTACAAATAATCTTGTAAAAATTACCATACTGTCTCGTAAAGCCACTACAGACTGTCAAAAACCAAAAATTAGTATACTTTGCAAGAAATTTTACTATTTGGTAAAATAGATAAATTTTATTTTTTCAATCTGTGGTGCCCTTACTAAACTTTTTTCTCAGTGTACCGATGTTAACTATAGAATATTTTTTACATAATTTTATTTCCAAAAAATGGGCTTTAAGAATTAGGATACTGCTCAAACGCGAGAAAGTAAAACAGATAATTGAAAATAGCAAGAATGACGCAGCGCACATACAAAGCTTTACTATAAAATTTTTATCAATTAATCAAACAGCGTGACAGCAGCGCGAACAAAACATCCAAGAACGACCGAAAAAAATCGGTAAGACTCGAGTCAACAGCCTGACAAAAAGTTTCCGTTTCGCATCATTTCCTCAAACAGAAGAAACCCCAACAAGCAGCATCTTGTACACACGTGTAAGCCTACCGACGGTAGTTTCATCTCCGATAAATAAAGCGGACATCACCTGGGCATTCTCCGCCGACAAACAAAGTCCTGTTCCGAGCCTCCTACGTCGAAAAGAAGCCCCTCGAAAAATAAACACCGATAATAATTTCCCGTGTTCCTCTCCGCGCCATTCTCCGAAAAGCGGGCGTAAAAAGTCGGAATAAAGCGCTCGATAAAGGGCGAAAGGTGGGCTGGACGCTGTCCATTTGTATCCCGGCGGTGTTTGCCGCCCGGATCGTTCTTTCATCCTCTCTCTCTCCGCACTCGATCTGTGTTTTTTTTTTTTCGCGCCGCCGCCTCGCAATAATAACCATCGTGTCTCGCTTCCCGCTTCCACTTGGCGGCGCTTTTGGAGAAAGGAGCCGAGGTGTCACATTATTGTCGATGCGGGAAGGCGGGTTCCGCCGATGTTTGCCCTTTGCATAAAGCCCCCGAGGCCCTGATTTATGTCGCCCTCTCCCCTCAATGGCGAGAGCGGTTTCATTCATCGGCCTTGGGAAAATACGCAGACGCGCGACCGAAATCTAAGCCGGACGTCTCAATTCCTTGACTTTTCCTCTCTCTCGCTCTTTATGTCCTCTTTTTTGGCTTTGTGCTTTCCGGCCGCTCTCCGGTCAATGTTTTGAATATTTGCCCGCTTTGGTAGCCCTGACGGATTGGCCCTTTTCTCTGGAGAGGATTATCCGATGAGGCTTCGGTTCTGATACGCCTTCCAAAGGAAGCGATTCCGTTATTGGCTCTGCCGAAACGTCAAACGTCAGAAGCGATGAAACTTTAATACCTTCAATTAGTGAATGGTTAGGCCGCTTCATCCGCGTAAAATGCTTTCAATAAAATTTCTCATCTTTTCAAATAACTGAAATAGAAAAATCCCGTTTGTATTTTCTAAATAAGTTGGTGCGGACATTGCTAAAAAATTTATAAAAATTAAACTTGTAAATAATTGTCAAATTCCTATATTTTTCATGTTGCATTTTCAGTTGAGTCTATAAAAATGCACTAATACACTGTTGAAAATTACACGAGTTTTTTAGTAATTCTAGTTATAGTTGACCAAATTTTACCAAACTACAAAAAATTCATAAAAATTGGCTAAATAATAGTGAAAACTTCTCACGGAGTAAAATTCATTTTTGATTCAAATATTGCTACGAAATTTTTCAATAAATATTAATACTTTTATTGATTAGTTTACTTTTTAGTAGCTGATATAAAAAATCATCTAATTTCTCCTTTTATTAATTTCTTGTCAACTCGTTTTTCAACTCAAGTTCGTCCGCCACAGAAATGTTTAAAAAACGATCTTTTGAGATGAATAAGTGCAGCAAGTCAATATTTTCCTACCAGAAGAGTTACAGTTTTTACCCTAGCAAACAATACGTCGCACCGTCGAAAAGGCCGCTTCCCCGCTGCACAATTCCTCCGTTCCCCAAGAGGCAAAGCACGAAAACAGCGGAGCCTTCGCTCGGGGAAGACACAGCTCGAGCGAAGAATCCGTGGTCCAGCTTGAACGAGCTCGCCGACAGGCGATCGCGTCGCCGCGAATCTTGCCCTCGCACCTGTGGAAGGAAAAAGGTCCATGGGAAAGGAAGCGGGAAGCTCGGAGGAAATAAAGGAGGCGTTGCGCGCGCCGCGGGTGACGTCTATTTTCGGAGGACGCCTACGCGTGAGCCGAGACGCCCCGAACCAATTACTCGTCGAGGCGCGTGAATGAGCGACTTGCCGCTGCCGCTGCTCTGCTTTCACGCTGTCTGCGATTGTGGTTTATTGTCCGAATGAAAGTTATTGCGCGCGACGCTGCGCCGCACTTGTCATTCAGAGCCTGAGAATTTCGCTCGAGATTTTAATTTCGGGAAATCTTTACTTTCCTGTCGTTCCAGCGTTCTTGGAAGTATTTGTAGCCTGCGCGAGCACAGGAGTTTAATATTATTATGAGAATGATAAATAAATTCATGTTTATCTGTTTAAAAAATCATGGTTTTAGATAAGATAATAGATGCCTAAATTGAAAAAACATTGAGAAATAAGCGCTGCATGCTTGCTTGCTTGCTTTGAATAATTTAATAATTCAATCATTTTTAATGTTGAGGCATTAGTTTTGTAAATTCGTAGTTTAATCTCCATGACCTCGATTTTTTCGAAACTTAAATAAATTATTAAACAAATTTATTTTTCATCGCGCGTAAAAAACGTTGAAAAAGTTCTGAGCAACGCGCGGCAATCTTGAGATATTATTGAATATTTTCACGTAAAAACTCAGTACTACAAATAAAAGCCGTAGCAAAAGCTGGGGCATTGCCTCCTTACAGAAAAACCGCGGGAATCTCTCGAATTGAAAAAAAGACAAATCTGTCCGACAGTCTAGTTTACGACTCCGACGCAGGTGTGAACGAAAGCTTCACTAAAAAACATTTAAGGAGGAGAAAGGCCGCGCGCGGGGCCGAAAATTCATTTGCCTTGCAGCGCGCGACAAACGCCGCATTCAGGTGGGGGGGGGGGGGGGGGGGGAAGTCGGAAAACCGCGC
>JAWWEM010000054.1:15278217-15324026 GCA_035582935.1 Ormyrus thymus | reverse complement strand
ACTTCGTCCCCTCGTGTGGCCGGCCTCCATGGACCCTTCCACGCCGAGCTCACCAGGATGGAGCTCCCAGCACGTGCCTGAAGAGCCCACCTTGGCTTGGACCATTGCACAAAGACCCTTCACGGAGCACCGGGATATAGCGCCAGAGCGCGCTGGCGCTTTTCTAATCGAATTTAGATAGCAGTAACATTTGAAATTGTTTAGAATGTTTTTTTCCACTAAAAAAAGACGCTTTCATGCTGTTATATTACAACTCATTGAAATGAGTATCTACTTTCTTTTAAACAGTATAAACACGAAGTACATCGCAAAGTAAACAAAAAGTCAGATTTACTGCCGCAAGCTTTTCTCCCGTGCGCCCATAGCATTAAGCCCGAAAAGAGAACGGTTGAAAGAAAGCCGATGGAATATCCTTTTACGCGGAAGGGAAGCTCCCGGTCGGCTTCTTCGCAACTCCAGCGACGAGATCGTACGCTGTTCCGCACGCGTGCAATGTCTGCGTCTGGGCAGGTGCGGTTCGCGTTTTGGTTACGAATCATGCCGCTTTTGGGTCAAAGAACGCACTGAATCTCGTCCGTGCGCGCCGAGGCGATTTTCAAATTATCGTTCGCGGCAAAAGCGAGGCTCGACTCTGGGAGGAGAAATGGATTCTAATTATAGTTTCAGTAGGCCATTCTTGATATTCAAAATAGGCAAAAGGGATTACTTATAAATATTAGCATGTACGTCATTTGCATTAACTGTCTATAATATAAATTAAAATCTTCTATGATAAAATGAAAACTCTATCGATAAAAGTGCCTATTCCATTCCCTCAAAGTAAACGAATTCGCGCTGAAAGTCATTAATTTTGCACATTGTACTCGCGCAAAGCAGCCATTTATTGCCAAGTGCCTTTTTACGGTTTTGCTTATAATTTCTTACGGGGGAGAAACAAAGGAATACGCAAAAGCATTTGTACGTCTCAAGTGTGTCCGCGAGCAAAGACGGGCATGACTCCTCATCAATCGGCGATCGGTCAGCGCCGACCAGCGTCAGGGTCGCGCGTGCGTCAAATCTCCCCGATTCCCCACTAAAAGAAGGCGCGCGGCGTATGCAAATGAAAGTTGTTGCGTTCGCGCAGAGTCCTGTCAATCAGTCGGTCTCCTGCCTCGCCGAGTTTCCGCAGACGAGCCGACCTTCTGACGCAATATTTACTGTCATCATAACGCAATCTGGCCGGTATTAATATTATGTCAGTCACACACGGCGCAGCGTGGGTATATGAATCGCCGTCGCTGCCGCCGCTCTCGGGAGCGACGAGATAATAATTCTTTCGCCGCGATCAGCAGTCCATCCGAGTCCGCGACTGAGCGCGTATTTTGAATGTTAAGGCCCGCGAGCCTTTCCGCAGATCCGCCTTGTTTCACGTCATTGCTCTTCTTCCATTCTCGTCTTCGTGATTGATTCCGAGATTTTTTTCAACAAATAAAGTACAGTTGGAAAATATTTTTCGGCCAGAGGAGGCGCGCGGGTTCCGTTAAAACATTTTTTTGCCTCGTTTTGTCGGTAATCGGCGTTGAGCGTATCTTCTTGAACGTTGCTCTATCATTTATAGAGTCTGCGATGCTTAAAATTCTTTTTAAATATTTCAATATTTTATGACGTGTATTTTTTAAAAGACTTGCTAAATTCAGGTGTGTTCTAGCTGTTGCTTGATTTTTGTAATTTTACCGCTGTAATTTAATATAAGCAATCACGTTGAGTTTTAAAAATACTTCACTACTTCCGGTCATTACTTTTTAAGAGAGGAGTAAAGATTATACTATTCAAGAGAGTGAATATAAAATATACAAAAGATTTCTAATTAAAGTTAATATAAATACTAGCAAATATTCAATTTTATATTTTTTAAATATTTTAATTTGAATCCACTGCAAATAATTGAAAATCTCATTATCCAACTAATAAAAATAGCCTCCGTACTCGCAGGTTTCAGCAGAGCAAGAATTTGCTCCACATCAAAGTACCTCGCTTGCAATACTAAGCAGCGCCTGGCTAATTACGGAATAATCAATTATTCCCGGGATACATTTCGCCGAGCGAGAGGCACGTCCTCTCTCGCGCGCGAAGATAAGGACGCGCCGAGAAAAAGAGCAGGAGGAGAGAGGCGTCTCGTTAAAATGCTTGGATAATTCGCATTCTTTTGCCTGCTCCGTCTGGGCGAATTCATTAAATGTGTCGCTTGTTTACGAGCATCAGACTCACAATCGATCGCTCACTTCCTGTCCATCCTCCCCAACGGAGCCGATTAGCCTTTTAACACCTGCGCAGCGCGATACGTTCATTCAGTCATTCCCACGACACTCCTTGGCTTTTCCAGACTCAATGAAATTCCTCGGGCAGAGATCTGTTGATATTTCGTGCACGGCTGCTTTCCTCTCTTTTCCACGCTGCGTTTTCTCTTGGATAAATAAAGATCGAAGTCTGCGTCGAAGCAAGTGGGCGGAGAAAATTCTGTTCAGCTGCTGATGAATTCTTACGTAAGAAACCGTTTTTCTTGCTTCGACGAGCTCTTTTTTTCTCGTCTTAGATGCTTTTAATTAAAATTTAATTTCAACTGCCGACGCTTGAGAAAGTACGTCGTATGCATCTCTAATTTAGCAGCACACGTGCGAATACCGATGTAAGTAATTGTTTTTTATACTAACCGAAATAAGAATCGACGTTTTAAACCTTGAAATAGGAAGACTCGACGAGTACAGTATCAAAAGATTTCAGTTTGCTACTTGTGTATAAAAAATGGAAAAATGCATTGTAGAAATGTTTTGAAATATAAAATTATGAGCTACGACTCAGTGTTGAGGTTTTTCACTTTGACTAATAATAACAAACATATAAAATTATTAGCTAATTCATTTTTAATTAATACTTGATTATTAACTTTATTAGTGAAACATTTGTCATTGAAGAAAAATTGTTAAAAACTTGCGAAGCCGTTTTCCTTTATTAAAAAGAAAAATGAACATTTCGAAGCGTACACGTCGATACGTATGATTCGGCTTAGCTCGCGGCGGCACTATCAGCGGCACGTACACCAATTTTACTTCACAAATGTTTGAATAAAAGCAGAAACAGCTCGCACTTTAGTCGTAATGCGCGGCGCGCACGAAAGCCGAGCCGGGAATTCAGTATGAAAATTGCGCTGTTATGGACCTTTATTGCCGCTATTTTGCTAAACTGTTTTGAGGTAATAATAACAATTCTTTCAAGTGAATGGGTAACTTAAGTAGATTGCGTTATGTTGAACTGTGGATTTTCTGATAAAATTGAAAGCAGGTTACTTTTCACTGAAATTATGGAAAAGAAGATTAAGTAGCTCGGCATAAATGCAAGTGTAGTGTATGTGGATTTGACAAAAAAAGTATCGTACGTTTAATGAAAGTATTTTCTTTTCGTTTAAAACTAGCAAACGTTTTGCCACGTTATTGATGACTGTACTCGAGGCTTCGACTACTGGTGTTCGTCAATACATAATGCAAAAAAATGTCAGGTACGATATGAAAATTTTATTTTTTATATAGGAAACGAGCATTGTTTTATTTTTAAGTTTTTCTTGCGTCAAGAGCCTATAATTAAGCGCACGTTATGAATAAATGTTTAGCGTGCATTCTGATGTAGAAGAAACAATTAATTATTTAACATATCGTTCAAGTGGTGCCAGTGAATAAAAAATAAAAAAAGAAACTTCTTACCGTTAAATAAAATTAAATGACTAGGCTTACAAAATTTATACAGAAATGTAATTGAAATGAATGCATATTTCCAATAGAAAGCGAGGAAAAGTAGTTTAGTAGTTCGTAATTCAAAGTTGAAGATATCTAAAAATCAAAATACTTTTTCAGAAAGAGGAAGAATGTTTTCCAACCACCACAAATAACTATATTCAAATAAAACATATAGAAGATGTGCTACTGACGTCAGATAATAGCCCTGTAATTGAGAACAATCCGTATGGAGGATTCATTGGATAATATAATATAAATAATTAAACGTCATTTTTTAATTTTATTTCAACATATATATTCATGTATGTATATTCCATCAAAAACTATACTGTTGAAATTGAATGCTGTAAGAAATGAAACATGTTTTCTCGAAAGTCCGTATGAATGATCCGTCGAATGTGTAAACAATAAGATAAATATGGCTTGTACATGTACAAGAGTTAAATACAAAAGTTACTATTGTAAATCTCCTTAAAATATATCTTTTTTATAAAGTGTTTCTTTCGAGCTCGTTTTTCTTTGAATGATATCGTTATAAAAAGGTAAAAATCACTAAAAATATCGCTAAAACACAGTTTTTATAAAAGTTGTAAGAAGCTCTACTAGTACTAGTAAACGAGACGTATATATTACAGTTATTTCTAAAAAATTTAAGTTCGGTCACAAGTAATAATATGCATATACCTAAAAAGAAAAACTTGCATTATTAAACATACATACAGCAACTCTCCTGAACCTCTAAAAGATTACTAATCTAGATTGCAAAAAGAAAGCGAGCAAACCTCTTTCTCTCAACCGACTGATCAAACCCAGAATCAATAAATTCCCGCGCCACCCGAGCCCGGGGGAATCATCATCCTCGCGCCATTAGTCACCCTCGCTCTCGCACTCCGGCCACGTTGATTCTAATTTCTGCACCTGTCGCCGACCTGCCGAACGTCGGCGAACCCTCCGACGGCCGCGCAGGGCTGCCCGTCTTATCAGATCTCTCGCCGCGCGAGAAACTGAGCCGGCGCGCGCGACGAGCGACTCATCGAACGTTCGCGCCCGCGATCGCCGATTCCGCTCACGCGCGTTCATAAGCGTGTGCGAGCGCGCGCCGTCGTCGTCGTCGTCGTCTCTCCTCCGGCTTCAGACGAGGAGGAGGGGGGAAGGGGGTGCATTTTTTTCCAGGGTCCTCCGCGTATAAAAGCAATTGCCGATCCGACCGGTAGCGAAGTACGAGGAGCGACACCGCTGGCGAGTCCATTGTCCGGCACCCCGTAGCTGACTGTCTGCCTGCTCGATTGGAGGCTCGATTAGCTGGTTTTTCGGTGGGTTTTCATTCTGGTAGAATTGCAGTTTGACTTTTCGCGACTGAGAGATGGCTTCGCCGATTGCTTTCCTGGCTTTGATCGTCGCGGCTTGTGCCGTCACCGCTGCCGAGTCTAGAGCTTTGCCCGACGCTCGTAAGTACACTCGCCAAAATTGTCAATTCTTATACCAAAAATAACAGAATTCTGATAGCTTCCGTCAGTTCTCAATGAAACAAATAATTTCCAATTCAAAAGAACCGGATAAAGTAAGCGAAAAAAGAAGCTTGAAAATAAAAAATTTGATCGACAGTGCCGGTACCGATGGTGGTGGACATCTTCGACGCCCCCGTAGCTTTCGTGCGCGGCAAGCGCTCCTCCTACCCGGTCTATCCAGGCTACCCCCAGAGCACGATGATGTTCACCGGCTTCTACCGGCCGACTCGCCACTCGGCCAGCAGCGGCGGCATCTACGCCCAGGGCAACTCGGTGGGCGGCGGAGGCGCCTACTTCGGCCGACCGCAGTACCTCAAGGACGGACCCGAGCCGATCGACGAGCCCGAGATCTCGAGCGCCGACGCACTGGCCGCGCCGGTCGCGCCCGAGGACGCCGCCGAGGGGGAACAGCAGCAGCCGGAACGGAGACCGGACCAGGAGGAGACCACCACTCCGATTCAGGTGCGCGATGTTTCGTAGATCGTTGAAGGAAGATTTAAGGTTCCCTTTCCGCGTTGAGATGCTAATTTGCGTAAAAATAATTAAGAAAGATTGTTTGTTTGGTGACAAGCCAATTCCATACAAAAAGTAGCTTCGTCGTAATGGGAAAGCCATTATTACTGCTTTGATACAGCAAGGAAAGAAACGGATTCTCACCGCTTTATCGATCTTCTGCGCTAAATTTTGACCCGCCTAAAAAAATATATCAATCACTCAAATCCTCAGGACGCCGAGGACGCCGAGATCGCCGATCCCGCCAACGAGGAGCCGATCGAGCCCGCTCAAAAGCAGCCGACCCAGAAGCATCCGTCGCGCGGCCAGACCAAAAAGGGCAAGAAGATCCCCATCCCACCCCCGGAGGAGGACGAGAACGAGTACGAGGACGACGAGGAGGAGGCGATCTCGCCCTTCATCCCCCCGAGGCCCGGCAAGGGCGGTCGGAGGAACAAGAACTACCCGAGCCTGAACAACTTCTTCCCCATGGTGTTCAGCTTCCCGCGCGGCTCCGCTCGGGGCACCGGCAACGCCGGCGGCGCGGCCTCGCCCCCGGGGCTCATCGCCGCGATCGCCAACAGCTACTCGACCGGAAAAGGTGGCGTTGCCAGTTCCTTGGCCACCGCTTACGGTGGCGCGCCAACGTATGTCTGAGCTATGGAATTCTCGTTTTTTTTTTCGGTTGGCTTTCTAAAAAATCTGCGTCGACGACAATTTTTAAAATCAAAATTTGAAGGATTGCTTACTAACGGTTGCATTAAAAAGATCATGTATAAACGGTGCATGGTATAAATATTTATTTGGTCTTTACTTTGCAGGAAGAAGCAAAGGCGCATCCCAACTACGGAATAAGCAGAGACTTCAATGAATCATCAGATCTCATACATTAATCATGTAGCGGACCGAAAATTTGTGCACCACGTATATATCAGTTTAGTTTCTTGCAACATTCACATTTTATTTAGTTTCATCCAAAAGTAGTAGTTCTGCTAAAGTATTTAAATCATTGTTAGTTTGTAGATTGCGAATCATGTTAGTGAAAAATTAACAGTCATGCAATGTAAAACGTTTATTTAATCGAGTATTGTAGTAATTTAAATAATTTTTAAAATGTATTTAAAAACATAGTCTATCGAATAAAATTATATAAAAAATCTATTTGTAATTATTTTTAATGGTGTAAGTACTCTTCATAAAATTAATACAAAAATCTGTACTAATATACGTTTTCCAAAAAGAATTTTACAGAATTGTATTGCTTATCAACGAAAAAACGAAGAATTATTTTTCCACATTTATTAATTTGTATTTAATGAATTATTAATTAAAAAATATTAACGTATCAGCTGTTGCCTCGGGTGGTAATTTAATCTAATTATATCTTTATATAAAAATGACCATATAAAGCGCCTCGCCAGTCATTCACAATCAGTTGCTCTTATAGATTTTTTTAAATTTCATAAATAAGATAGTTTATATTATAAAATGGCTAAATATTTTATCATTCTCTTTGCTGTCGTAGCAGTTAGTTTAGCAACGCCAGTAGCTCAAATAGGTAAATCTCATAATATTCACTATTTTACTTTTTTCACACTTAAAAGCCGACCAATTTTAATTATGCCCAATAAAAGGATTTTCATCAGACCAATTCTCAAGCTTTCGTGCTGTTATACACCATTGATAAAAATTTTAAATGCGCGCAGGTTACAATCATTACAATCCTTACGATCGCTACTCTCAAGTCTACCCTCAAAGATATCCCGGAGGGTACAATCGAAATCCACTTCAAGACGGCTACTGGCCGCAAGAAGCATCTTGGCCACAGCAATCATTTTCCGATGCTCATGCTTTTGCTTCCGCTTCCGCTGGCTCAGGTTAATTTTTTTTAAATTAAGAAATTATCTTTCTTATAAACAAAGCTAGTCCGTAATACATTTTTTTCTAAGGAGCCAACCGTTTTACTGAAAGTGTTTATTTTGTAGGCGGCAGATTCGCGAGGCACGTCCGTGCTCCTGGAGTATTGTACTTTCAGCAGTCTCGCGGCAGATACGTGATCCCTTGGCAACAGACAGCGGCCAATTCTGCAGAAGCTTCAGCAAACAGAGGTCGATACTTCAGTCATTTTAGCGACAAGAGCGCTACTCGAGCTGCTGGTCAGGACGGTGTTTCGACAGGTTTTTACTTTTATCAATCGCAATAATGCTTTAAAGCATGAAATTATGAATTAATAAATCACGGAAACCCTATAGACTCAAATTGAAGTATCGCCAAAATTTGATTCCGCTGCTACATTCATTAAAAGAATTTTTCGTCGTTTCAGGCACAAGAGTCGCGAGGTCAGCTTCCCCTTACTACGGCTACTCTCCGTACCAGGGATATCTAACTCCCAGCTTCATCCGCCCATCGTTTCCTCGATATTCAGCTAATGCTGCCGCTGAAGCTTCCGCCAACAGCGGACGATACGGTTTTGGCGGTAGCGTCGCTCAAGCCTCTGCTCGTGCTCACGCTTCTGCAGGGTAAATTTTCTGAATTTGGATATGTTTACAAAAGTTTTAAGCGCGATGCAACGTTTGTAATTCCGAAGTTATCCTTAAATCTTTTACATAAAGCAATGTTTGTGAGTGAAACATTTTTTTATTGCAGAAACTTGGGACGCTTCTGGTAAATTTAATCGAAAAATCTGATAAGAGAATGCTTCAACGAAACAGAATGTTTAATAAAAATATCTACATTTACAATAATTGTTTATTAATTTCTATTAACCTTTCATATGAAGTATTAAAAATCATTAATTATTTATACATTTCAGTTTATAACAAATTTTCAAGTAACCAATCAGATACTTTTAAAAATATTAAGAATTTTTGATAAATAAAATTATAAGTAATATCTGTTTATTTCCTTGTAATAGTTCTTTTTCAGTAAAAAAATGTTAGCTTAAATCTCAACTTGATTTTAACTTTATAATTAAATGCATTTTGTATTTGTGTTCTAAATCTTAATATAACAAGTTTATCGCGTGGCGATTTCTGTATCAGTAGTACTGTAAATAATTTTTGTTCATAGACTTCAGTAACTAGTTTTGTGACCATTAATTGTGTACATAATATGTGTACTAAATGTCTCTCTAACCAGGAGTAATTTCAGTACTCAGTTGAATTTTCTTAACAAACTTTATTTAATGATACTTAAAAAACTATTATCTTTATAAGCGTAGTTAAGCGTAATTCCAATTTACAAAATAATTACAGATTGTAAGATAAACTATTCGAGAACGTTTTCCCAATCGCTTGAAGAGTATCAGTCCGCAGATCAGTCATATTTGTTGCTCTTCTTTATCGGCCATATCCTCTGCAATATAAAAATTAGAAAAGTTAGCTTACAATATAGTTTAATAAATTTCCTTAGCAACATAAAGTCAGTATGCAAAATTTCCTTTTAAAATTCAAACATATACATAACGAAGGCAAAACGAAATGATTGTACAAAAGAAATATAATACTATATATAAAAACAGCAAGCATTCAAGCAGCAACTAACCCGGCGCTAGCTTGAGCCTGAGCCTGAGCGAAGGAGCCGCCGCCGCCGCCGCCGCCTCCGAAGCCACCGTGGCCGCCGCCAGGCTGGAAGCCTCCGTGGCCTCCGTGGCCGAATCCGCCGCCGCCGTGACCTCCGTGGCCGCCACCGTGGCCTCCGTGGCCACCGCCGAAGCCTCCGTGGCCGCCGCCGAAGCCTCCGTGACCGCCGCCGAAGCCTCCGTGTCCGCCGTGACCGCCGCCGCCCTGGCCGAATCCGGGCCCGCCGAAGCCACCGCCGAAGCCGCCGCCGTTAGCCTGGGCCTGGGCCTGGGCGTGGGCGTTGGCGTTCGAGCCGCCGAATCCGCCGCCGGGGTAGAAGCCACCGCCGCCGCCGCCGCCAGGGTAGTAGCCGCCGCCGCCGCCGCCGTGGTAAGTCGGCTTCGCCGATCTCGCTACTCGCGCGTGGGCTGGAATTTTGAGGGTTATTGTTTGTTTCAATGTTTTGAAATGTCTGCCGCTTTTGTAAAGCTTTTTTACAGGGTAAAACAGATTTGAAAGTAACGTTTAAAATTGAAAAGAGAGTTTTTTTTATCAAAGTATATTGTGCAAAAAGTTAATGTAAAAGCTTGATCAATTTAATGCTGATTCGTGAATAGGAAAAAAAAGGTTTTTTTAAGGAAGTATTATTTAAGCAGTTTAATTACACAATATTTAAGAAAAACTGCAAGTAGCTTACATTGCGAATTTAAAGGACAGATATATATTTTAAATTTTTGCTTATTAATATCCATTAAAATTATTTATTTTTGTCAAATTTTAAGATAAATAAAATTTTTAGTTTTATTTTATTGCACAATTTCGTCATTTAAAACTAAAAATTTTCAATATAACTATTAATTTAAAGCGTAAACATTCAAATTGATTAATTGTACAATTTGCTTAAAGATTATTACAATACTGAAAGAAAATCAAAGCACATTGAAACAATTTTTCCCGAAGAAATGAACTCCTGAAAAAAATTACCTTCATCGGCAGCTGGAAACGCAATTGCACCAGCAACCAAGGCACAGAGAAGGGCAATCGTAATTTTTGCCATCTTTCACAAGAACTCCCGAACTGTCTTAGCACCGAGAGAGACTCGAACTGATGCCGCAGAGGATGCGAGCCTTCTCTTTTATAGGTGGGACGATTCGGTGAGTTTTGCGCAGGTAGCCGAGCAGCCTTTTTCATCTATGACGCCTGACATCTTCATTGTATCATCGTCCGAAGGCATTTTTGTTTGCTCCGTCTCGTTTGCTCTTCTGCTCAGGCCGCAGGACGTCCGTGGGATTTCCTTGGATGTTTCCGCGTTGCGAAGCCGCTCGTGCTAATTCACGGCTCAAACCAGTTCAGAAAAAGGAAGGAAATAAGAATCTGCTCGATCTGATTCGGAGATAAGCTATTTTGGTGGTTCTCGCTTTTAATGAAACAGCTTTACTTCTAAAAGTATAATATTTATGAGAATTTAATTCGAACGACGAATACGGCATTCAACGTTTTGCACACTGAGAAAAAAGTTTTGTAAAAATTACCATACTGCCTAGTAAGGCCGCCACAGACTGAAAAAACCAAAAAATTACCATATTTTATAGGAAAATTTACCAAACAGAATAGTAAAATTTCTTACATATATAGGAAAATTTACTAAGCAGTATAGTAAAATTTTTTATAAAGTATAGTAATTTTTTGGGTTTTGATAGTCTGTGGTGGCTTTACTAGCCAGTATGACAATTTTTACAAGATTATTTGTAATTTTTACTATATTTCTTCTCTCAGTGCATACAATAAGATTTCTTATCTGTCTTTATTGTTTCTCGCTTATTTTGTATTGCTTTATTGTTCGATGTAAATAAAAACAATAATTTCGACTGCAAATTGTCAAATTGAAAACACTTAAAAACAGTCTTTAAACTGGAATAAGATTCCAGTTTGTTTTGAATTTTAAAAACATTTTTTAAGAGCAAGGCAATGTTTTTTTTTCTTCCAATACAGCCCAAAAACTAAATAATTTTACGCATCCAACAAATTGTGGAAAATAAAGTACAAAATCAATCTCGATGATTAATTTCTTCCACAAAGCACCAGATCCCACTTAAAATTCACATTAGTATACAACAATCATCATTCGACCGGGCTTAATTACCGCTTCCACGTAATTCTCCAATTTTTTTATCACCACTTCCAGGTAGACCGTCGCACCGACGTCAAAAATTTCAAAACTCCACCTAGCGAGCACTCACGGACGCGCATCGGGTCGAGAAAAGTCGACGCCAATACATTCAGAGACGAGCGGGCATCGACGGAGGCTCGGGAATCCCCCTCGACGCTATAATCCCGGCAGCGTGTCGAATGCTCAAAGGAAAATAAGACGATTCGTTTGGCGGCTTCGGCAAAAAGGCCATTAGCGTCGGTTCACGGCAGTTCACGTGAGCTCAAGCGACGCTCGTCCCCGGATATTTTAGCCGGTGGCGAGAGGTGCTGCTGCCTGACAACCGGATTTACACAATGCATAAAAGATACGCGCGTTTCTTGCGAGGAGCTGTTTGGGCTTAAAATCTTTGATTAGTCGTGTTGATTTTCGTGCGATGTTTTTTTTTTGTAATAATTGGACAAAGTTCCATTTTTTGGCTGCTTTATCTGTTCTAATTCAAGAATTTTATCACATTTGACACGTTTCGGTTCTTCGTTTTTTTTTTTATGTTTAAACGAAGGTGATAAAATTATGAAAAAGTGTACAAACAGAAAAAACCGAAAACTGGATATGGCTATAGCTTTGGAAAAAAATTGTATTTGATAAAATCTAATAAAAAATTAAAGTTGTCTGACCCACGTTTGAAGAAACTTCTAATGAAAGTATTCATAAAAGTTTGGAAACATCTATGCGACCATTATGATTTTATGAACATCAGGTAAAGATAGATGGTATAAAGATTTTCCTTGTTCCTCTTGTCTTTTTTTCACAATAACCGATGACTCCTTAGTTCCAGAATTTACATAAAAAAATAACCCATTCATTAACAAAAAATGATTCGTTTTTCCTTTGAAGTTAGAATTGTTGCTGTACAGATTACTGTTACATACTCTTAAAGCTGTACCTTAAAACGTTCGCTGTTAACATCAACAACCTGTTCTACCATCGATCATCAAATTAATTTTTTTCTTATTTTGATTCTGACCGCCTCGGGGCACAGGATGACGTCAGAAGTACTCAGAGATCGGAGCGACGTGTGTACTACAATTCCGTTAGTCCATTGAATTATTAGAGCACAAATGCCGTACCTTCAAGTTTCCAACGAATATTGTGATTTGTAATTAGCAGATGAATTCAATTAAGAAATTGAAAAATGAATTGAATATGCTAAAACAAATGTATATATCCTGTCTGACTAACGCTCGAACGACGCTTGTGAAAACAAGGTTTTCACAAGTCAGGTGTTTACGACATTATTTTACGATCATTTTCCTAGACCTTGCGGTAGGTATAGCTCTGTGGCGTATCTATTTACGCGTTGATAAATTCAAATATTCCTATAAGCTCAATCCATGACTCTTTCCATTTCGTTTCTACTTCGATTTTCGTGCAGCCTGAAATCTTGAAGCACTACAACGTGTTTTAAGTTCCCGCATTTCAAAGAATATCAGAATTTCTAATATTTAAATAAGTATATGAAATGTCACATTTATATTCTTAAAAAATATGTTAATACTTTAGGATACTGTAGTACAAAAGAATTGCCGAAGCATTGAAAAAATTAGAGAATAGATTGTTTCAAATTTAACGTTAAGATCATCATAAATATTATATTAAAACAGTAGATATATAATATATAAGGAAGACTGACTAGGCATAAATAATGAATATAAAATAACTTAGCGTCTTCATTCATATTCTATAACAGAACGGCTCAGGAGCAAAAACCACGGGGATTTCCCGCCTGGTATGCATGACGCGCATGCGTGTGCGTAAATAGCCGAAAAGCCCTTTTTATAATTAGCAAATTAATTTACGTGATTCTTGATTTGATGACCAAAGTAAAATTAAGATGATGTCGGTGTCATCATTACATTCGAGATCTACATGCTTGCGTATAGTTCTTCTGTAGGTTAATGAATTAGTAGAACAAATGTACTGTAATGAAATAAATATAAGTTAAATTAGTCCACTAGAAAATTTTTTCATGAACATAATATTAAATATCACATAAAAAAATGTCTGTGTGAAAAAGACAAAATGCAAAACTTGAGAATTCAAGTTAAAAAATAAAGATATTAAGATGTTTATAATATTTTAAAGATTAATTTTCTGAACAGAATTAGAATTTCTGTATATCAATATTAAATTTTTAACGATGAAAATATTATAATTTAAAAATATATAAATTTTAAAATTTTAAAATATATAAATTTAAATTTTGTATTTTATAAAAATTTTATATTTTCATAGAATAAAATAAAGAATTAATCGAATTCCCAAAGAGTCGAAAAGGAGTATACATGTGAACGACATTAAATTTGCTCTTCTTTTTTACTGACGCTGATGATCTCGTTCTTGTTTATCGAACAACTTTATCGAACGGTTCTGAAACATTTTTCGCGAGTGTCCCTCTTTCAGTTTCCGCTTGTATCCGTGCATCCCGTTGTCGAGTGCGCAACTGCTGATTCCAGCTTTATTCGGGGCCGCATTTATCAGCGAACGAACAAATGGCCGGAGTTTAAAGCAGTAAAATGTTAAAATTAAATTATTTATATGTATTTTTGTTGACGTATTGCGTCGTGCCGAAACTAAAAGTATTCGTGCAAAGTGTGACTTGTTTCTTTTTAACTTTAAGTGCTGAAAGTGACGCCGAATAAAATCAAGTTAGTATAATTTTTATTTAATTTTTTAGTTAATATTATAATATTATTCAAAGTAGTTGCAAGTACGTCTGCTTATTCATGAAATTATTACAATACTTTTGCGAGCATAGTTCCATTCACAAAGGAAGTGTCGTCAAAAATAAGTTGTAGACATTTGCACAAGTGGTCAGTATATTAACAGCAAGTGTCCCGCAAAATTACATTTAATCTTAATGTGAATAGTTTCGCGGGAAATTTTATTCTTTCCTGAAATTTCATTCAGTAAGGTAGGATTTTAAATTTGAAGAGATTAAAATATTCATTCACAATATATTTCTGATCAAATTTATTATGCAAATGAAGCGAACCTATAACAAAAGTAATTTTTACTGTTTTAGATATCTGTGTTTAAATACCATTCATACGCGAAGTAGAAGAATTAGTGGACGAAGTTGAATGTAACGTATACATTCATTGCTGCGTTTTTTTTTTCAATTTTTGACATTTTGCAAAATGAAGAAATTTATAAAAAATGAAATTGTTCTTTCATTATTGTACGTTTTCGTAATTTCTTCTCCTGTGCATAGTAAACATGAGGTAATTTGTACATTAAGTTAAAAAAAAGATTTATCGAGTAAAAGTTGTATTTTATTAATTGTTAAATCTCTTTGCCTTTTTAGGAGATACTTGACCGCAAAAGTATTAATTTAAATTTTACAGACAACGGAAAAGGTAACACAATATAAAAATCAAAAGATTATCAAACTTTAATATATATCACCTAATTTATCCTCATTATTTTCATTCTAGTCACGCATATGAAACCGATGAAACTGAATTGTTTCCGCAGACATTTGCGACCAATATTCGTTGAAGTGGATGGTGAAAAAGTTCAACTGAATTTTGTTCGTTCCAACCGCAAAGTATTTTCTCCTAATATTCCAATTTGGCTCGTCAAATCGAGTCCGCAACGTACGCCGAATTACACCTATGAACTTTTGAAAAATGTAAGATTTCAATGCTCCTAAATAGTTTGAAAATTAAATATTAAAAGTTATTAAAATTTTATTTTAGAAAAAAGATTTTTTCGACGGAAAATTTTATGTAGATAACAAAAATAAAGCAGTGGTTTTAGTTCGTATCGATCCAAAGACGGGAAAAACGTTATACGTAAGTTTACATTCAAATCGTTAAATAATCGGCTGGTTTCTGTTATAAAATTATTACACAATTCTAAATGACTGTATTAATGATTAAACCATATTTGTAGGACGGTATCTTTGGCGAAGGATCAGCAAGGCGCGCTATACGTTCTTTAACGCAAAGTTCCAAGTTTAGATCTAGGCGCGAAGGAAAAGAGAATGTGGATCACTTGACTTTCAACTTACCCGAACTTGATCCATCTAATTTTGATGGCGAAATAATTATAGAACGCAATGGAATCAATTTAAGTCAATTACAGAAGCCCTTGGATGTATTGTATCCGAAACTTTTAATAGTTGTGGATTATGATCTTTTTAAGTAAAAAAATATTTTTCGTTTACAAAACTCAAATTTTTAATTTTATAACTTTCTTTGTTACGTGAAGATTTCGAATTGTTACTTTAGGTTGTTAGGAAAAAACGTAGCACAAACAGTCAGATATGTAGCTACATTTTGGAACATAGTGGACCAAAAATATGAAAGACTGAATTCTCCAAAAGTACAAATTGTCGTAACTGGAATAGTTATAGCTAATGTGAGTTCCTTCATTATCTTTCTTTATTACTTACTCGTTTGCAGATTAATTAAATTGTTGATTCGTATATTTCTGCAGGATGAGAGAGCTTTAAATTATATAAATCGTAGTAGAAATGAAACTGACAAAGGGAACATGGATCAAATTATGGAAGATGCGCGATTATACTTTTCTCAAAGCTTTAATCAAGATACGAATTTTAAAAATTACGATGCTGTTATGATTATGACCGGGTATGTGGTGTATTTAATTAAAAGTATTTTAATTCTATGCTATATGATTATAGAATTAAATTTATTATTTTCATTTTTTAGATTAGAAATGTATCCTTTAGAAGGTAGTATATATATATATATTTTTTTATTTTTACAAATAGAAAGTTTTTATTTAGAATAAAAAATGTTTAGGCTTTTTTGAGCTTAAAGGGCTTGCTGCTAAACTAGGAAGTATCTGCAGTACTAATTATAATGTTGCAATTGTAACCGATGATGCTAAATATCGTAACACCATCGTTGGAGTACACGAATTAGGACATTTGTAAGTATCAACGCGATGTAAAAATATGAACTAAATCTTGCGTTAATTTAAAAATTAATCACTGTTACTTAAAATACTAAAATAATTTTTCACAATATTTATATATCTACATACAATGTTGTGTAAGAATCAAATGTACTTTTATTCGTTAGATTAAATCTGTCGCACGACTATGCTGACGAGTGCGACGGAATTTCTTATTTATTTGGATCAGCAATTCAAACTTCTGTTATGTCATCTGTAAGCAATGGCACTGAAATCTTTTGGTCTCAATGCAGTCAACGATTATTAAAAGAATTCGCTTCGTAAGTATTAAAAACTCTCATATTAATAGCTGATTTTTAATTTTACAGCAATTTATTTTTATAAATGATACACTTATTTTAAATTAAGATTATTTTATATTTTTAGGTTAAAAGTTGCTGAATGCTTGGCTACCCGCAATCGAACATAAAAGAAACTAAATATGAATACGATTAAACTTGTTATAATGTTACTTGTAGTACTGGTTGTTTATATTTTAAAATCAAAAAGTTATTTCATGTTATCAAATAATTAACGTTTTAGTTATCTAATAATTTAACATTATCAAGTGGCACGGTAGTATCGCGAAGGCGAGTTTAAGAAGCAGGCAATGCGGCACCCGTGCCACTATTTACGTCGAATTTGCTGTTCGCATTTTTAATTATAAAGAAAATTCGAGTCAGTTAAAACTTCATGTAATTATAGTCCAACAGTCTTAAGTACTAACAATACTTTCACGCTGAGATTTGATATTAAAAAGTATATAGTAAATTATTAGAATTACATAAAAAAGTATTCTCGAACAAAGAACTTAATGAAATTCAAGAAAATTTAAAAATAAATATAGCATCATTTTTCTTTTAAAGAGAGGTTTTCATGCGACTGCTGATGTAAGTAGTAATATATCCCCCAAAGTATCATCAAGCCTAATCTTACGAATTTATTGATTTAATAGCGAAATCAATAAATCCATCTATTGAAATGGCCTGAACAACTAAATTCACCCGTCAGAACAGACCGGGACCCTTTACCGATCAGTCCGAGCATTCCCCAGAAATTTCTCCTTCGCGACTTTGCGTACCGGCATTGCACACCTTCAAAAGCAAGCCCGCAAACTATAATGTTTGCTCAGACAGCTGCGGGTTCGAAGAAGCGAGCCCTTAATCGCTCCCTTCTTGAGCCTTAATTACCAGTACAAAACCCTGTCCCGAAAGAGACTTTTCAGGTCCGCCCCGACGAGCGGACACCTTTGACAAGTTTGATCGATATAACGGACTCGGCTGCGCGCGCCTCCGCGTCCTCGAACGGCGGCGCGTCGCCAAGGATCTTGGCTTTTTTTCGCGAGGCGCGAGGAGAGGAGGAAAAAAGAAGGAGGAGAAGAAGAGGCAGACGCACCCGAGCTGATATCGCCGCGGTAAGTCTCTCGCTAATTTAATCGCCGCCGAATTCGGCGCCCGGCGCACCGCGAAAAGCCGATCCCTCGCGGCAGCGAGATCCCCCGGGGCTGCGGGACTTCGTGTGCGCGAGCCGAGCGAACTTTACGGCAAGCTTGATTTATACGTGTACGTGCGCCGAGGGCTTGCACGAGCCTCCGGGGCTTCGCCGCTTGTTACGTAACTGTAGGAAGCTTCAAGTCGGCGCTTCTAGAAACGCTTTAAACTTTAGTCGGGTTTCTTTCCGGCGCGGGTGAGGGGGCTGCCTCGACGCTTACTTTCGAACGCTAAGGCGCCACGCGTGACTTTAGAGATCCCGCCTTCTTTGCCTCGTTTTTTCGGCGTTTAGGTTAAAATTAGGGAGAATTTTCGATCGTTTGGCGGATATAATGATAATTGCTGAAAATTGGAAGAATTGCTGATGAAAACCTAAAAATACATGAAATATGAAAATTATTTTAGCAATAAAGAACGATTTGGATTTATTGTTTATTATTTTTGTTCAAACAATTAGTTGCTCTAATAAACTGCATTTTAAATCTAAAAGATAAATTCGTTCATCAAACTTTTTACGTCAATTCTCACTGTGGAGAGTGATATTAAATTGACAATTCCTACTTATGTACCATTACGTAGCCATATTACGGAACACACCTTCAGAATTGCATACAAAGTCACGCTCGGTCATGCAATCTTATACCATTTAAATTCCTTTATATCACATATATTTCTCTCGCTTTATGTCGATCTATTTTATATACTTAAATGATTAATTTATGCAATTAATGAAATATTTAGAAATTCATAAAAATGTAACCGAAATTCTATTGGTATGTAAGCTGATACTTTCTCATTTTTGACAATGTTTTATCAGAATAACTTTAGGAAGATTCTGATTTCTCAAGAAGCATTTCTTAAAAAAGGTTCTACCAATTTTTATTGCAATTTTTCTTATCGAATGGTCTACTTCTTGTAATCTGTAAGAAATTAACTTCGTGGCGCCTTAATTCACACAGTGAATCAAGTTTGCGTGCCGAACCGGTTGCATTTGAATGAGCAAAGTAGTCTGCGATCAGAAGCAGCCGATTATAATCTAGAATTCGCTCGCAAGAACGTTTAAATCAATGCAGGAACAATCATAAGTGATAGGAGAAATTTGTATGAAAACTATAATTACTGTAAATTTTAATTACCTGTTCCTGAACTAAACAATGCAAAGTCACAAATTCCGCGCGCTGTCTAAAATGTCGAGTATTTCGAACGTAAACTTTATAAATCGCTGAAAGTTTATAAGAAAGACTATTTACGACTAAAATTACCCTACTTTACGCTCGAAATTTCCTCTTCATTTACAAAGTTACCACTAACATTTAACATAATTCTCCCATGATCAATAGTCCTGCATCCAAAGTTTTCTGTTCAAAGTAGGCAAATGCAAATTATCTGATGAGAAAAGTTGTTTAACGTAGTACCTGTTTAGTTATGAGAGTTCGACATGCACCAATATTGTTCAACTGCGCCTTTGAAGAGATGCGCTGAAGATGGTACTGAAAAATGCCTCATATATAAATACGTCGTATAAATAGCTTTTATGGGTGGTTTTTAAAAAATTTCTCGAGTATGCGTTTTACTTTAACGTTACGTTGGCGTGGCAGTAAGATACGACTGCCTGACTTTATTGTTACAGAATATTTTTGGGAATTTTATTCTTCATGTCAGAAACAAGCGAAACGAACGGTATTTCTGGCAGAGCTTAAATTTATCTGAGGAAGCATTACTTTTTGAGTCTTAAAAAGTCAAAATAAGTTTATTTTATACTATATTAAATTCTTATAATTTAATCTACTTAAATTTCTAATGCATTACTCAATAATTTTATTTCGCCTTATTTTGTACAATAAACTTGAAAAGGATAAATGTTCTCTGCGGAATCTTGGTACCACAAAGAACCATGACGAGACATCACTTTCAATATTACGATTTGGGCTTGGCGTAGTAAAATTGTATATTTCACGTTCATCTATCAGTTACTTTGGCTAGTAACGCAGATGCTCAAAAGAAAATTACCATTTATCGATCAATCAAAATTCGTGTGTGTATTTTCTAGTTAAAAAAGTTGAAGCCAAACAAAGACGTTTTATAGACAATAAATCACGTTTCGTTCGAATGAAAAGGGGACGAAGTACATTTTAAATGGGCAATTAACGTCAGAAAGACGATTACGACTTAGGCAGCACGCATGTGTCTTAGTTCGAATCACGATTATTTTTTCAATCCTTTGTTATTTGTGTACAAGTAAAATATCTAATTTAATTAGAGTACAATCGAACGGAAGTAATTCTGTCAATTATCACTTCCTCGAAGCTACGGTTCACAATTATTAATTGCGCCTTAATCGTGCACGAAACTCCAAGCCCCGACCTTACGCCACCCCCAGCCGTCCCATTTTCTCTGGAAAAAATGAAGAACCTAATAAAAGCACGTCCAAAAAGCAGCCCGGTTCCAAGAGCGCCTTTGAAAATGGGGGAAAAACGAGGCGGCCGCTCGACTGGTGGGGATCGCCAGGAGGGCGGCGGCGGTGGCGGCGGGGGCGGGGAGGCGGAAGCCTCCGACCCGCGGATCCTCATCACCGGACGTGCCGGGGCGATGGTCATGAGAAGCGTCTCGATCTTCCTGGCGAGCGGACGCAAAGTGTCGAGCGCCTCGAGGAGGCAGCAGTCCGGCTCGAGCTCCAACGCCGCCACGGCCCAGAAGGCGGCGGCCGCACGGAGGCGTAGGAGGATGCCCGAGGACTCGGCGCTCAAGAGCGCCGCTTATCATGCCAAGGTCGCCGATGCGCTCAGGAAGAAGACCAAATTTTCAAAGTGAGCGAGACGCCTTTGGTTACGTTTAGTTTTCGGGAAAGTAGACGTTGTACTCGGGCGGTTGTTCTTTTTGAGAGAGGACAGTAGGCTGGATGAGGTACTTTTTTCGTCGACGTATGTTAGTTTAATATACTGACTTTGATTTTTTTTTTTTTTTTAGAGCTGTCGCTCGAGTTTCTCACTCTTTGTGCGCGGTTCACTTTTTGATTTAAGACATTGATAATAAATTTATGAGTTAATGAAACTGTTTTAAATATCACAATTTCTTAGAAAGCTAGATTCTTGAGAAACTTATAAATGAAAAAATTACGATTTCTAAGCAAATTAAAAGAATATAGTTTATTAAAATAAATTTATTATTCATATAAAAAAAAACAACTTTTTGCGTTGATGATTCTTATTTTTTATGTTAAAAGCAGCAGCAAGTATCTTCTTGCACATTTCACAAATTCAGGGATTTTTATAATAAATAATGCATTCGAGCATCAGATAAAACGAAGAGTAAATAATATAATATAAACCTGCCAAATTAATCTTTATCCAGACAAGAATTAGCGTCCTTGTGCAAAATATACAGTAAACTGACCACGAGTCCGGGATCCCGTGCGGGCTCGTCCATGATAAGCAACGGCGCACCTGCTCCTGCCCAAACAGTAGAAGTACGCTTGGCGAAATATTATCTATCGCATTGGAAAGAAAAAAACATTAAACGATGAAAATTTGCAAAACTTTTTAGGGCCTCGACAGGACAATATTTAGGGAGCTGCTTCATAATACCTTTGATATACTGACCGAGGACGCCCTGGTCGAACGCATGTTTTCGTGCTGGGACAAAGACAGCGAGGGAGCAATAAGATTAGAACCCTGGATCATGGGTTTGGATGTATTTTTACGCGGCAATTTGCACGAGAAAATGGAGTTTTGCTTTAGAGTCTACGATTTGAACAACGATGGATTCATAACTAAAGATGAAATATTCTTATTATTTAAGTAAGTGTAAATTGTAAAGTAAATTGATAAGCAGAACTGTTGAGAGCAATATTTTTGATTATTTTTTTGAAATTTGAAAGTAGATTTATTTTTCACTCGCAGTCTGACCAGGAGAATATCACTTGTTTGGGTCACGGATTTTGTTCAAACTTAAGGATACGTTTCCTAATGTTAAAATATGAAGGAAGCCGCGTGCGTTCTGCCTAACGCTCGATTTTTCAAAAGTTATGAGCTCTGTTAGCGAAAAGCTAAGAACAATTGATTTTTGTTCAATCATGTATAGCTTTTCAACTGATAATTGTAGAGTATTTTAACTCCCGGTATTTGAAAGGTAAGATCAAATTCTATAGATTAAGAAAAAAGGACATCCAAAAATCGTTATTGGTTCAAAAGTTATAGCTAAATAAAAAATTTTTAATAAAAGAAGCTAAAATGATCACTTTTGTTGGGCCAAACTTTTGAACAAATGAAGACTTTTGGTATCTTTTTATTTTTAATCGATAGGATTTGATCTTACCTTTCAAATGCCGGGAGTTAAAATACTCTACAATTAACAGTTGAAAAGCTATACATGATTGAACAAAAATCGATTGTTCTTAGCTTTTCGCTAAAAGAGCTCATAACTTTTCAAAAGTCGAACGTTATTAGGACGAACGCACGCGGCTCCTTTCATATTTTAACATTAGAAAACATATCCCAAAGTTCGAAGAAAATCCGCGACCCAAACAAGTGATACTCTCCTCGTGAGTGTAATGAATATCGGATATTGGTATTTTTCAATCTCTCTAAATCGTGGTCTCGAGTGAGATCAATAATAAAACACCGATAATAAGTTTCCGGCGATTATACGTTGACTTTCTGTCTAAAGAAGGTGACAGTGTCAATCGAAACGTCACTTACATAAAATGAATTTGTTATTTATTCACTACACCTTGACTCGAAGAGATAAGCTTGCAAATAACATTGATCCAAATAAATTGTAGAGCATAATATTTATAAGTATTAAATCTGCTTTTAACAAACAGTTCTAAATAAATTTTAAATATCTTTATTTCAATTTAATATAACTTAGATAAAATGTGAATAAAAGTATCCTTGCCCCTTCAGAAACTGCTTAATGAAACAACCAGGCGAGGAAGATCCCGAGGAAGGCGTCAGAGATCTGTCTGAAATGGCATTGAAAAAGCTTGACGTCGACCACGATGGGAAAGTATCGTTTCTCGATTATGAAACTACCGTTCAAGAAGAGCCCTTGCTGCTGGAAGCTTTTGGCCAAGTTTTGCCGACCCCGGAGAGCGTCAGTGCATTTTTATTGACGCTCAAGCCCGCGTGAAAATGTAAACGTTGTATGGATAACGTTGTAAATAGTTATTGCAATAAATCCGATTGCTTCGACCAATATTTTTTATAATTATTTGTATATTTTTGGTCACAAATGAAGAAGGAGCGTGACCTATCTCATTTTTATTTCATTGTAGTGCACGTTTTTCTTTTTTTTTGAAAAATAATGTTTTCTTTACAAACCTTTTTTAATTTTAACGTTTTCTATTATGCAAAGCAATAATCGATTTACGTTGTTCGAAAAAATATAAAATAGAACTCGTAAATAATATATAGAATATATAATTATAAATTCACGGGCGAAACCGTGACGGTGGGTGTTAGTATGTATATACTTTCATATTAAATAATAAATACTATGAGGCAACTGTTTTGAAGAAATAAGTATTTCAATTAACGAATGCAGAGCAAAGCTAAAGAAATGATGGACGGGTTTGAAATTAGTTAATTTCCGAAGTTGAGTTCCAACATACATGCAAATCACGAAAGAACAGGAAAATGGAACAGTAGAATTCATTATTCTATAAGCTACATATTAAAAAAATTTTAAAATAGGAAAAAAATTTAGTACTTCGTATTAGCGGAATAAAAAAAGTAGAAAATTGTTTTGAAATTATGGCACTTGCCTTTTATTAAAAACAAATTCGCTTTTGTTAATCATAAAAATTATAAACAATATCAAGGATGCAATTACAAAATACACTGGTCGGCTTTATGCGCTTTGCAGAAATCAGTCTTAACCCTCCGATTATCGGAAGAAAATTACGGCAGTGTTAATCGTCTGTAAAAATCTATGGTAAAAATTCTGTAAATTCTGTTTAATGGCAGTATTTAAAATGTAAATATTCGTACAAAGAAATATTTCAGTCAATCGCGTATTGAAGAGCAAGAGTATAACTTATCTAAACTGTTATATTCGGCTATTTTAAACATTATTTCAATTAAAGGAACTTATAAAACACTTGCAATGTTTTATCACACTTTTTGAAAAATGGTTATGTCAGTACATCGTTTAATGTTTCCGTATCGACGGTTCATAATAGGCCGTTGAAAAAACAGTAAATGCATTTACGTACTATTATAAGATCGATAATCCGAGGGTTAATTACACGTTGTTATAAAACGTATTCGAGGTACATTTACCTTAAACGTAGTTTCTATCGTAAAAAATTTTATAAAGAACCGAAAATCAGCGCAATTAATGTATATCGAAATTCGTTAAAAACAGTAAAGTTACATCGCAAAAACACTCCAACGGTTTCACAAGTATAAATTTCGTTTCTTGCCGAACGATGCATAATGTTCGAGGCCCAAATCGCAAAATTACAAATATTTCCGGCTCCAATGCATTTAATACCGCCTTGTATATAAGGTAATGTACAACATATAGCACTAAAAATTAAGAGGCTAAAATTTCTTTTCTTCTTATAATTAAAAATTAAAATTTAATTCGTCAGATTCGCACCATGTATGTTTTTTTCTTTTAAACAAACTTGTCATGATGTCGAAAATTTGACTCTACATTTACACACGAAACGATGCATGCAAGCACGACAGATGACATACATCACAATTACGTGTATATACATGTACACCTTTGTAACAGATAAAAATCAAGGCTTCTTTATTTGCTATGTACACATAAAACGTACGTTGGTTTATAATAATAAAAATATGATGGCATTTCTTCGGCACTAATAACAATTACCGGAAATAGATAATTAACTTTAATGCAGCGTTAAAAATTCGTTACTGAGTCTTATTTTCGATTCTTCGAGACAATGTCTAATAAAGAGACAAATATTAGTCTTATTCGAAGTCCCCTCAAGTAAAGAATCATTCAATTGGGTCACAATGGGTTACTCGTTCGGTTTAAGTTTTATCTCGACTCCGAGCAACGAAATTTATCACCTCAAGGTCCGCAAAACGTAACCGATAATAGTTAAAATTACAATTACGCTAATAATAATCAAATAATAACAATAAGTCTTAAAATAAGATAATATAACGCAATAATTAATAATAAATTACATTTACAGCATATTCTGTTTTCTTAGAGGATGGCAAACGTAAAATCGCTCTTGCTCTCTCACATATCATCATTCATACGCCGCTTTTCTCTTTCTTTCTTTCTTCGGCTTACTCTTAAATCGCATGCAATTACATCCGCAGACTAGCATTAATCGTTCTTTCGACGACTGTCCCGTTAATTAAAATGAACTTTTATTATCGATATCTTTATGTGAGATAAAAACTAATCCCATGCTCATTGACGCAGAAATCATGTGATGTACGTGTGAAGATTAATATTTTTATTAAAAGATAAATGTTCGATTTTATTTTTAACACTTTAAACATTTTTCAACTTAAAAATGTTAAAAAAGACTGTACATATGGTTTCGAGATTCGTGTGACGCGCGTGTCTTGAAAATATTAATCTTTTACTATTATTATTATATTTATTCTCTTAATATTTCCCAAGGTGTTTGACAAACTCTCAACATTTAAAAATTTATCCTTACTATTATTATTCTTCCTTTACTTTATTTTTTATCAACGTTAATACTCTGGAATATTAACGACGATAAATAATGAAATAAATTAATTAATATTATTGAATATTATTAATGATAAATAATCTATTAACTTTTCGTGCCTTTAGTTTAACATCTGTTTTTATATTTACTCTCAGAAATGTCCAAATACCTTAGGAAAATTTGTATTGGAATTTCGTTGAAAACGGTCAACAACAAAAAATATTTTGTCTATTGTACATTTGTGATATTTTTCCTATCTACAATTAATTCTATTAGTTCGTGAAATCCGTCATATACATTATTATATTATTTTCGTCCTTGAATTCGCGTCACAATTGAACAATTCGAAGGATCATCAACACATTTATCAGCAAGAAAAATATATACTTTCGACCTCTATAAACTACTGAGAATCACGAGAATGTTTGAATTTACGTTTTTATTTCGAAAAAATACCCCTGAATTATTTTATATTCCCTTCTGCCTTTGTCAGATCACGCATTGAAATTTATATATGTTCTTTACTGATGTTATCATTGAAGCGCTTATATATATGTGTATATATATAGTAATTCTTACGTTATAAAAATACGATTTTTAAAAGTGCTTCAAACTTGCTTCAATCAAAACTGACGAGATCTATGTCCTATATAGTCAATTTGAAAACTTGACAAAAAATGATAATATTAATACGGAGACTTTTTTAAATCAATCAAACCTCTGGAAATCACCTGACTGTTTGTGCATTCAGTTATTAGTTTAACAATGTTTCACTTTTCAACGAAAATTTTATTACGTCAAAATGGAATACCCTTTGTAAAGCCCCTTACTGGGTTAAGATCAAGCCCGATGAAACCACGTTAGCTTATTTCCTACAAGATACGATTAACAGTTGATTATTATTAAAATTCATTCCTTTACTTGAGAATAAACATCGAATTTTCAGTTAAATATTACTTTAAATTGAATTTTTCATTATTCTCTAAGTATACGTCGTGCAGTGTTAAAAAATAACGCTTCAAGGTGCGTTTTTTTATTACTTCCGATCTCTTTACCTTTCTTTACTTATTTAGTAATAATAATTCTTATTAAATCTATCGACCGGCTCACGTTTTAAGAAGGAATCTAATTTAATTTTGTAAAAATATTTTTAGTACACTTCATCATCCTAATGCTTTATTCATTTTTACGTTCGAGGGACTATGAGGGGCATTCATTATTGGACAGCCAAAACGGATATCCGGAAATAAAAAAGATCGCACTTTAGAATGAAATCATTGATCACCAAAAATATTCTTTTGTACGATGGACAACGAGCAATCTTCTTTATTTTTACAATTAGGCTGATTATACGAAATAATCGACATTTATACAATTTTGATTATTTTCTACGAGTTAAAATTAAATTTTTTTTATGGTATATGGCTTTTAGATACATCATTCTCAAAAATTTCTTATATATCAAGAACTTTTTTTTAAATACATAACATTTTCAAAAATTTAATATAAAGAATACTAAGTAGAAATGTTATTTTACCATTGCAAACCAATTACTACAAGAAATAACTTAAAAGAGAAGTAATGAAATTATTCCAAAATAATAAAGTCTTAGCTCTGAAATTGTAAAAATAGCATTACAAAATAAATTCTAACCATATACCTTTTGCACTTTCACCGATACAACAATGTATATTAGATTAATGCCCTAAATCGAGGATTTTGAAAAAATCTTTTATAACCATGTTCCTTAAAAATTCTTAATCTTAAAATTGCTCTAGAAGAAAAGGCTAATCATTTTAATCATTTGGTTTTCGATACATTTCTTCATCCCATTTTTTCGGATACATTAAAAAAATTTAGATTAATTCAGTTTACTCTAAAAACTTATCATAATAACGAATACTGCACCAAAATTTCTTAATTTTTAAACTACTTTAGCACGCGATTTAAATACACTTTTGCCTTCTTTCCCGAAAAAATTAAAAAGTTAAAAAATGTTTATTATAATAATTTTAAATAATTTAACACGCGACGTTCAGTCAGAAGAGCATTGTTACATTGACGAGTTCTTGTTGTAAATAAAGTATGCAATATTAAAATACAATTTCCAAAGTCTCATTTTTTGTTTTTAATATTTTCCATATCTTTAGTTCGTTTCATTGCGCTCATTTGTCGATTTTTGCATTTCTTTACGTCACCAAAAATTATTTAAATATTTACTTATTCTTTCCACCTTTAATCTAATTTCTATTTACCTTATTTCTTCAAATCGTCTAAAAATATTTCATACCGACCTTCAGTATTATTTTTTCTTGAAAGGTCGACAATCAAGAATATATAATATTTTTTCTGCGACTCGTTAGCTTAGGTTGTCTGTTAATGCGTTTACGCGATTACAAGTTTTATATTATTCCTTAACAATTGATTAACGAAATTAACGAATCTAAATTCAGCCGAAATATCTTTATAGTTTAAAAATTATAACTTTATGTATTATAACTATAGTATTAGAACTAAAACGAATTCAAAGAAAAGAATTTATTTCTATGACGATCACTAAATTTTACTATATAGGTTTATTAAGAAAATGAACGAACTTTATAGTCAGGTAATCTGAATTCGAATTTTTTAAATTTCAAATAAACCCTTCACATTCTTAATTTCTGTTTCTTGTACCCTTTACGGAACTTATTAATATATTTAGTTTATGTTTATGCGGACGGTCGGGACTAATAAAAAAATAAAAATAGCCGAAAATGCATAGTATTTATATAGTCTTTCAGTAAAATAATAAATCGTTGTACGAGGTGCGACACATAAAATTAGCAGTCATCAATGTAAAACAAAATTTTGCGACACTACTACTTCAAAGTTCCTAAAAATTATATAGACAAGCACTTGAAATGCATTCTTAAAACAACCATGAAAGTGTAAAGTTGGCATTGTTTAAAATTTGAATGTTTGTACTTGTAAATGCCTTTTACACTATTAGTATTGATATGATTCTCTAGTAGAAGTAAAAAACAAGGAGTATAGAAAAGAATATCTCCAACTTATTACGTAAATGCTCCCGTAGTTTCACTTCGATTTTTGTGCCTTCCAAAAAGGTTTCTCCGGGGGAATTTTTAAATAGTAGTGCACGTGAATTCTGAAAAAATTGACCGGCAAAATCCTGAATAAAAAGTATCACGCCTGCCTCTATACGCGTGGTACATCTAAGTATAACCCTATAACTACGTACGTTTACAGTTGCTGTTTTTTTACGAGAAAATACATTCCCAATAAATTTATGTACACAATTAAACATTCTCTTTCTCTCTCTTTCTCTTTCTCTCTCTCTCTTTCTCTCGCATTCTCTCTCATTTCTCTGTTTAATAATCTATTTGCTTTATATTATTTCTGAGGTATCACATACAGCGTCGTAACTATAACGACTCGTCGTCTTTGTATCGTGCGGCGCTGCATTTTCATCAATGTCTGCGTAATTGTTTTTTATTTGAACCTTGTAACTCGACGAAACTAGAAAATAAATCGATCGTCGTTAATGAAGTTGTGTAATTCGAATGATGAGTAACCGATTAAACGAAACTTCTTAAATTACATTGTTTAAAATCGTTATCATTTAACTTAACAAAATGCATTACGAGTCTAAATAATGAAAATCACCGTATCGGATTCATAATATATGGGTATATTCAAGAAACCTTTAATTTTTGTGTGACTTGGAGTTTTTTCTATGATAATGCAATTGCAAGCTTTTATCGAATGCGCTTTTCTGTAAAATATCATTAATACGGAACAAGCCTGCAGAAGAGTATAAAAGGTAAAAAATGCACTAATTCGACATTTTCGATTGTAACTTTGAAAAAAATTTTTTATTAATTGACTATAACTTTGTGAGCATTCAAAATGCAAATTTGAAAAAATTACAGTAGTTTCTTATTATTAGTATATAAGATTTTGAAATTTCATGTTTTTTTTCACTCAAAATTAAAGGTTCTATGGATATGCCCATATACGCATTACAAAAATCGAATATCGATGATTTTTCTGATCTTGAGAGCTTTAATCCTGAAAACCGTTGTCCACGGAGCTTGGAAAACTTTAATTTCGCCGGCGTTGGACACAAGTCGGTTAAAAAGTTAAATACACATTTTTTGTTTCCTTCCCGCCAGAGCAATTTCACGAAGAAAAGATTTTTCTCCCAAGTTTTCTCTCTATCTATTTACATAATTTACATGTAGATGTCTTTTCCGCCTTACTTACCCGTCGTCAAAAAATAATTCATTAAAAGCACCTGTTATATTGCGCGTTCGTACGTTACTCCGTTGTACAATTTTTTTGTACCCTTAAAGAAAATCTTCTCCATACATTACTTCTACTCCTGCGAGTTCAAGACTCATTCGTCGGACTGGAAGCGGACCGTCGAATTTCCACCTCCCAACAGTCGAACCCTCCCAAAAATTCTTAGTTAAACTAGCTTGGCGGCCTACATATTTCGTACTTCCCTTTACTTTACGGGTCACGGGTTCTAAAAATACTCTCCGAGGAATTCCGTTGAATTTCGTTCGCCGTGCAACGAAACGACTGGTTCGCGCCTCCGCTCGGTGCTCAAGCGAATCACTTGACGCGCTGGACTCGCGAGGCCAAATCGATTGGCGATCGCTCAAAGGTAGCCGTTCTCCACCGCCTGGGTGTCCTGTATCTTGAGATTCGCCATCTCCTCGGCGGTGCCGGCCTCGTCCTCCTGCTCTTCCTCGAAGTTTATGCTGCCGGCTTTGTACCAAACGATCATGTCGACGACGAAGGCTAGCGCGAGGATGCCGCCGGTGATGCCTGCGGAGGAAAATTTCAGTTTTCTTTCGTTACTCTCTGTTCATTTCAAATTTATTTTATACGCCGTGTAGAAGCATTAGTCTGGGCGAAGTCTAGAAATTCGCTTTGCGAATAGCAAAGCGAATTTCCAATACTAATGCTTTTACGACTGCCAGTCACGTACCATGGAAAAACAACCTAAACACATTCGGGTCGTACAACCAGCAGGCTCCCCGCTCGCCGCAGGAATAGTCCCAAACAAGACAAGCGTAGTCGACTACGGCGCCGTACACTATGGGACACGGAACGTTGCCTGAAAAGTAAAACATCGCAGTTACACGGCACTTCGATTCGAAGAGAAAGCCCAGAGGTAACGGTCTGACTTACCGAAGAGACCGATGGCAAATTGTATGAGACCGAGAGCCATCGCCTTGTCGCGAGGGTCGACGCATCGGAGTGTCAGAAGTATCGAGCCCACCTCGCTCGACGAGTGGATGAAAACGAATACGGAGAAGAGGATCAAATACAGGATGAAATTGTTGCAGTCGAGGGTGCAGTATCCGGTCTTCGCGTCTCCCGACATGTCTGGCATCGAGTAATTCTTCGGTATGCATTGACAGTCGGTGAACTGCAAGAGATTGAATGCATTAAGAATATATCGGTGCAGTTGTTTCCCCGCGAGTTTTCGAGGAAAAATGCTCGTTGGAAAAGTCGCCCGTTGCGACACGAATGAAACGCACGGAAAAACAAACAACATAATTGTTAATTATCTGAACGTCGCTGCCGACTTTCAATTTGCAATTGACTTGTGAAACTTTTATCGACGGGGAGTTTTGCAAGTAAAGCCTGGAATCGTTTTTATATATAAATGAGAACTTACATTTGCTACTTTTCCTTCGAAAACTGTGTAATTCGAACAGCCCGCATGACAGGCTGAAAAGTACGTTCTGCCGTCAGCGCCGCAGATCGGGCTGAACTTGTTCTTGTCGCAACCGCACGTCGTCTCGCAAATCGGCTCGAAGTGAGACATTCTGAAAACAGCAATATTCACCGTCAATTTCATTACGTTAACGGCAATCTTAGTGCCGCATATACTTTGCTTTGGATTCATTTAAAATTAAGAGTGATATTAAAATATTCAGAATATTTAGTTTCCATTTTTTTTTTTCACGTCGAATGTATACTTAAAGTGTCTTACACAACCTTTAGAGAAAAAGTTATTTATGTTTATTAGAATTCAGCGATGTTTAAAAATTATTACTGGTACAATATAAGTAAGTACTCTACTATCTTTATTTGTAATAGCGTTGCACAATTTTGGATGACGAAAAATGTTATGCCAAGAAATTACCATGAATGCACGAGGCATGATTTTTCTTTTTTCTTTTTTTTTATTTACAGAAACGAATAAACTTTTGTCGTAAAAGTACGACCAGCCACAATAAATTATCCCATTTTCAAAGCCCCGGACGACGTTTTATCAATTTTTCTTCAACAGCAAGTACATAAAACAACATTACAGGACATCTGCGAAAGCAAAAGTTCTTGCCCTTTCTGCCCGTTAATTCTGTTTTCGAGACTAAACAGATGCGGGCTCCATACATCACGTAAATATTCGCGGCAGATAATTCGCCTATCGACTCATTTTATTCAAGGCTCCGCCTCGCGCGAAAACAAAAGGAAAGAAAGAAAGCGAAAAACAAGGCCGAAAACGAATCGTCTTACCCCTCCTCGTTCGTGACGAGCCCGGTGAAGTCGTTCATCGGACAGCCGACGAACATGAGTATGCCCATGCCGATGGCGTAGGCGATCGCGGTGAAGGCGATCCAGCCGGCGACGAAGCGCGCGTTCGGCTTCGCCTTCCGGATGAAGAATCCGCTGAGTATTATTCCCAGACCCATCACCAGTATGCCTCCGATACCTGCCGACGAAAGGAGAGAGTGAGTCTTTTTTTGTTTCGCTTTTGTTTGACGAAGGTTTTATATCGAAAATTTTCGCGGGGCCGCGAGGGGGGGGGGCGGGTGGAGGGGACTGCGGATCGGCACCTGAGATCAGGTTAGCGTGATGGGCCGTCAAGCGAAATTGGCTTTCGAGGTATTTCGGCAGAAACGTGTAGAGGCCGGCGATGGGCAGAATGTGCAGGACGCTGCTGGCCGTTCGGAACATGAGGATATCGTTCTTGAGTAATCTCTTCACCGCCTTGGGAAAATCTGGAAGAAAGAAGCGGCTGGTTATTATCGTATGGTTTTTAAGTGTAGTGGAAGAAAAATGTTTAAGGTATACGTGAAAAAAATTCTAAAATTGCACGTAAATTGTAAAACAGATTTAAATGACTTGAACAAGTCATAAAGTGTCAAGCCACATTTGTGATGCTAGAGATGTGTTATGGATGAGTTTTCCGTTATTTTCACGTCTCGTCTGTCGTCGTTTTAACCTTCTCGAGAAAAATTGCCTATGCGAATTTCCCTCGAGGAACGAACCTTCGCGCTTTCTATCCTGTACGAGTACTTGTTACTTTATATGCTTCGCGCGCGGGTTTAAGCAAAAATAAAAATAACACGCGATATCTGTCGTCTTTAACGACAACGCAATTTATATAAAAGCGTTGCGTCAGCTGCCATTTCAAGAAGTTATTTACTCATATGCATTCGACTTGAAAATTCAAAATTCTCAAATTCTCCCACGTCACGTCCGAGGGGATCGAGATCGAATCTCCGCGCTTAGAAAGCGCAGGATCTCATCGCGCGGCATATTGCGCGAAAATAACAAACACGCAGAAACGTCCGCAATGCGAGTCAACGGGAGGTCTCTCTCTCTCTCTCTCATATCCTATAACTGGGCCTTTAAACGGCTGGACAGCTGACTGACACGGGTTTCCGTTCTCTATCGGTCTCTCTCTCTCCTCCTCGCTCTCCGGAGCTCTCTTTCCGACGTGACCGTGAACTTGCCCCTACTACGCTTCGGCGTGCGTGCCGGCCGCGATGACGATCGTCGCATTATCAGCGAGCACTGTAGCTTCGTCGCGCGCCGCTCCGTTTTCGGCCTCTCTCGCCTCGGAGGCCCTTTTCAAGGACACGCGCGCCGCCCGGACCGAAGCCGAACGGTCGCCGGAGAGCGAGCGGGGATTATCGCTCGCTTGCGCGGGGAGGAGTGATTTGTCACCGCGCGCGGCGGCCGCGAATGGTGCTCTCGCGCGGACGTTCGGCGGATTGATTTTGCGGGCGATGCTTTTGAGCAAAATTGGACTGACGATGGGCTGAGAAACTTTCGGGTACGGAGTATTTTCGAGAGAGCTTTGCAGAATTGATTTGGCAATGTAGTCGCGGAGATTTATAATTTTTGAATATAATACAGGCTCTTGAAATCTCAAACTATTATTACGATACTATTTTCTAAATGAGATATCTTTCGAATTGTGCGAGTATCACATTTTCGTGGAAAGAAGAGGCGAAAAAGAGGACGAAGATTTCTCGTATATTATTCCATAAAAAAGAGACATCAGAATCCGCATTAGACGAGAGGACGAAAGAAAAAAAAAAAAATGAGAAAAGAGGCGCAGGAAATTCGCACGTAATGGCGCGCGCGTGCAGTGTATCGCATCCTAATCTCGACGAAGCGTCGGAGAGATTCGCGGAATTGCCGAAAGTGGCGAACGGCCTTGACGTTGCGGTTTGCTGCACAGATTATACTTAACGAGAGACCCGCCGCGCGCGTCTGGTCCCCCCCTTTCGTTCTCTTTCTTTTATAGAAACGTTAGTCTCTCTCTCTCTCTCTCTCTCTCTCTCTCTTTCGCTCGCTTCAGTATGCGAGAGCACGCATCATACAGTGTTCCGTGTTCCCGTCCTGCCTGGGTAGCTTTTTCTCCAGATAGCTGCTTCGCGAAAATATATAAACGATATTTTAAATTCATGCGGAATCGCGACGAGCTGTTGAATCTACAAGTGTGTAAGTTACGTTTTTTTTTTAATTAAATAATATTGCGAATAAATGGTTTTTTAATTATTTGTAGAACAATCATCAAATTTATAAATTTTTTATAGTTACATTGATATATGTAGATAAAAATTGAATATTTACTTAAAACTTTTTTACAATGTAATATTAGTTGAAATAAAGAAATGACTCACCTACGAGACTCGGTTTTTTGGCATCTGCCCTTTTACGTGGGGTCCTACTTTTTGGCAATCTGGTGGGAAAGCCGAACATGCCGATGGTGGCCAGCATCAGTAATGAAGATATCAAAACCAAACCTGCAAACAAGTTCATTTTATGAAAATCTATTTAATCGTTAAATTGGATTACATTGCTAATTGTAAATTGTAATAATCTAAAACAATTTACATGTTGAAAAAAAAGCTTGAGCTTAAAATACCCATAATTAGTTATTTTTTAAGAAACAATTTAAAAAAGAAAGTAATCTGCAGCTCCTTGAAAGTTGGATAACAATCCAAAGATAAAAATGTCACTCTCCGCATAAACGGCAGAAATTTCGTTGCGATCCTTATCGATTCGCAGTAATCGCACTGACCAGGAAATTCGTCAGAGGACACTCCGGGTGGGTGCGCCCGAGAGTATCGGAACGTGCGCTTTTTATCGTTGTCCATTAACGTCGCCTTTCCCCGACGCCAATAAAGAGCAGCCGACGAAGATGAGAGAGGGGACTGATATTATTTCGTCTGGGCCGCGTTGATAATTTCAAGAAGGTCAGGCGTAAAAATAACTGGCCCGAATTCCAGGCCTCTCCGGTGCAGCGTATCGCAGACGCACGAGGCGGCCAATTATTAATAATGAAATTTGGCACCGCGCGAGCTCGTAACTCTATAGCCTTCGATGCGCCCAGCCTCGATGTGTTCGTCTGTTATTGTTTCCTTTTTCTCGGCCGGCTGATAAATTTCGCGCAATTGAATTGGAGGGGGCCTATCGATTGCTGTATTTTTATTACGTAAACGGCTTCAATTATGACTGCTTTTGTTAAAGTACTTTACAGCGTTTAGGAAGATTTATTGGACTGGCGGATTACATTTTTTGTTATAGTGATCGAAATAAAAGTAAGAAGTCAATAACTCGCTAATTAAAAAATGCGTTTAGTAATATCCAATTAAAAAAAATTACATTTTTTAGAATTATAATTATAAATTAAAATCTTCAGTTTATTTAATTTTTGAAAATTACTGATTCCGATAAAAACGAAATTTTTACTACTTTTTCAAAAGCTCATTATATACTCGTCAGAGAAAAAAAATTTTAACAATCTTTTATATGCATATTAAAATTGCTTTAATAAGATATTTTTCATTAAAATGATAAGTCCTTAAAACTAATGTCTTACGTAAAAAGTTATCTACTTAAGTTTCTGGAAATTTAGTGCTCATAAATTTGATTTCTATTGCTTTGCTACAAAAGCAAGTTTTCCTGAATTGTGAAATGAATAAATTATCATAACTAGTAATTATTTATTATTATTAGCTACGTAAAATTTTATTCAAAAATTAATGTTGTTCTAAACTTTCTTTTTAAAAGTTATTAAAAGTAATCATAGTATTATAATTTTTCTACATAAATAATTCATTACTTTATTAAAATCCTAAAAATACTTCCATACTTTTGTATTTAATTTCAATATGGTATAATATTAAGTTTCATCTGCATTGACAACATTTTACAATAGTATTTAATATATGTATGCAAATAAATATTAAATTTGCAGTCACGTAAAAAGTTGTAATTTTCTTTATGTCTCCATTACATAGCATTTCTTATACGTTTTAAATGCTTGTTAATTTTAAAAGCTCTACTTTAGCAAAGAAAATCTCGTAAAGTTATAAATGCCTTGCAACTTTTCACTATATAATTAATTCTAAAGTACGTATAAAGGAGAACATAATCAAATTATATAATAGACCATTTTTATATTTTACAGCAAATCTGGTTCCTTTTCTCCACGTATACAAGCAACATTTCAGCCCGAGTTGAAAAAAATTTAAAATCACAGCTACCATCTATTTTCATAACTCCCAAGCTTATTTCCCTCAAAACTTCTTATCCACCTGCGGTATCCCATTTCATCTACGATAGCGTGAATCTCGACTCTCAAATTCAGCAGATGCTCCCCGCGATAAAGCCGCAGGACGCGGGGCAGGACACGACAGTCGCCCGGCCGCACTGCATTTGCTCGAAAAATCCCGCGCTAACGAGGCCGTTACCGTGACTTTTCGCGAGACAAGATCTCGCGAGGCGAGAGTCGTCCCGCGGGGAGGCTTATTTTTAATTCGCGACAGGACGCGCCTCGTCTTTCTTAGCGCGCAGCTGACGGGGGAAGGGAGAGAGCGAGACTGCAGCGGGAATTCGCCTCTGCCGCTCGGCCTGGAGATAAAAGTTCTCGCGGGGTCGAGATTCGTGCCAAGGCCGAGATGCTTTGGCTCGAGTATTTGGGGAAGCTGCGGGAGAAGGCTTAGAGCAATGTGGGATCCCGCTGCTGCTAATTGTTGTTGCGAAAATAGATTTTTAACGCGTACTGCACTTACTGATGATATTACTTTCTCGTTAGAATTACGTAAGAATGTCATGAGTTTAAACGACTTACATTTAAGGCATAACTTTATCGCTTGTGGTACATTTTTTTTTTAATATAAAGCAATGAAAAATGAAACAGTCGCGATTTGAAAAGCTAAGCTTAATTTATAACTCGAATAAAGCATTTTAAAGTCGCTAATGGCCTCGTTGTCGATGCAACTCTAAAAAAATAAATTAAGAAAGAAAAAGTATTTTAAGACTCAAGCTTTAAGTATAAATGGATAAAGCGGCGATGGCTCAGCTGGATAGACTGTCCGATCTCCGACGAAAACTAACATTGGGACACTGCTGTATTGGCAAGGTGTGGTTTGTACACACAAGAATCGTGCACGTATTAATTGTGCACAATTATTTAGCATAGCCCGATATATAAATTTCACCAATGCTAAAGTCTGTGCAACTAACATGTGCACGATTCTTATGCGTTCAAACCATACCTTGCCGCTGTATTTATTTACAAGTGTCTATAATAATGACAAAGCTAAATTGGTTCGAGTCCTATTATGAAGTTTCGCGTTGTCGCGCGCAAATGCGACAATTCAGAGCCGTCTAAAACTCTAGAAAAAAGGACTTCAGTTATAGGCTGCAAAAGTAAGAAAAAAGCAGAAATTATAAATGGACAAGTTTCACTTACCAAGCCACCAAGCACCGACCCATCCGGAATCTGAGGGAGTGATTGGAAGATCCTTTGATAAATCAACGTAAATCATTGTACAGAAAGATCCCAGCACGAAACCCAATGCAGGACCGATGATTCTGACTCCTATCGTGATTGCTGAAAGAAGTTATTTTAAGCACAAAATTATTTTATACACTTGGAGAACAATATTTTATTTTAATCGAACAAATTCCTAGAATATTTTACTAAAAACAGATCTAATATATGCGATACTTTTTTTCTTTTTAACGAAAGCAATTATTTTCTGATTGAAAAGATATCGGCGAAGGCCCGTCCGAAGGAATGGCTAAAATATACTATTTTAAGAATCGGCCAAAAGCTGCGAGAAAAGCATGTAAATTACGAAAATAAAGTCCTGCAACGGCCGGTCGAGTCTTTATTTACGTCTAAGGATGCATGCAAAAAAGAAGTTTCAAGCGCAGATTTATTAACGCAGAAATTCTCCGACGGAATTTCGAATGCTTATCTTGAGCTGAGTTTATTACTTTATATTACAAAATTATATAACGAGCTTTAAAAACGTATCTTTATTAGCCAAGCCTAAAGAAAAAAAAATCAGTTTAACTTTTCGCAATCGTTATCCTCTCTTAAAAATCCATTGAAAAAACCAAATCTTACCGAAATATAAAGGACTCTCGCGACTATAGACATTGTCATCAATGAAAGGTATGCCGAGGGTGTAGACGGCAGTCTGCCCCATTCCCACGCCGAGCAGCGAGATCAAGAAGATTCCCAGCACGGTGTTTTTGATTTTGCTCTGGATCTGCTGATCCACCAGGAACTGGCCCTCGCAGTACTCCACGGTATCGGTGTGCTGGCGGTGTGGATCAGGTGACCAACTGTTGAGAGACGCGATTAATTTAGTATCTAGTTGTAATTTCATGCATACAAAGGTAGAGGACAGATAGAAAATGTGGCGAAACTGTGAGGAATATTGGAATTATAAACCAGCTTGATTATGCGAAATCAATAATTAAATTATCGTACTATTTTCACGCAGAGAAAATAATTTTAGAACATTTAAAGGTGGGTAATTTGATAACAGACTAGAAAACTGAACACTTTTATGAGATTTTTCGTAAATTTTACTCAATATTTAAAAAATTAAAATATTTTAAGATATAAATTACTATACTCTCAGTCTGTTACCAAGTTACTATACTTTCTCGTAAATTTTCAAGAAATATTTGTAAAAATTAAGAAATTTTTTTCTCCGTGCACTATTCATATACACTAAGAGAAGAAATATAGTAAAAATTACGAATAATCTTTTAAAGATTACCATGTCTAGTAGAGCCACCACAGACTGTCAAAACCAAAAAAATTAGTGTACTTTGTAAGAAATTTTACTACACCTTTTGGTAACTTTCTCTATGCTTTCAGTAAAATTCCCTATAAAGTAATTTTTACTCAACTTTTATCTCAGTGTATAGCTTTTTTAACAAACATAATACATAATAGAAACAAAACAGACTACACGCATTTTTTCCAGTTGAATTCTTAACCGATCAATTTTTCACGCGTAAAAAAAGTCCCTCCACAAGAAATCTCAAAGTCATCCTCCACGGATACTCCGGCGCGCAATTTGTACAAGAAAAAGGATCCGAGCGCGCATTACGCTCATGCTCTCTTAGGTGCAGAGCACGGCACACATAAAGCGGCCGGCGCGCACACACTGGCACTAGGCTTGGGAAAACACTGCCCCGTCTAGCGGAACGACCGTGAAATATCGGCGAATAATCGCTCGGCCTGACTGCCGCCGCCAGACAGAAATCACTTTGATCTTGGCCTTAATGAAGGCGCGCGAGCGCGATTCATTGAGCCGCCGTCGTCGCCGCCGCCGCCGCCGCTGCCGGCTGCGTTATTTTTCGACGCTCTCTTTTTTTGCGCGCTTCGTTTCTTCGACCTCTAGGCCACGCGAACCGACGCAAAAACGAGACGCGTGACCCATTGCATTGTCCGGCTGTGCTGTGTGTGCTCTCGGCTCGTCCCGTCTCGCCCCGCGCGGCGGACACCTCTTGCGAAAACTTTTGTTCGCGAGAGTCTTTCGGTTATGCGACCCGCCTGGAGTGCGGCCGGTTCGTTTTCAGCTCGCTTCTTTTTTCTTTTTGTTTTTTAGATTGATGACTCGCGGGCGGCTGACGCGATTCGGAGAATATTGGCAACGTGCCATTTAATTGGAGACCTTTGTAATCTTCGAGTTATTGATTTTATTTGTAGAACAATGCGAGCAAGTTGTTATTTTTTTATTTTAATTTCTTAATCGTTGGAAAGCATCAGTTGCTTTAAAAAGTGATTTTTTCAGGTTATTTTTTAATTGCTTATAGGGTGTTAAGTTAAGATTCTTGTGTAGCTGTATGTATTAGAACCTGTTTAAATTGTTGCAGCGACTGCAAGGTAATCGAGCTGTACGCGAATAAATCCGCATGCAGTAGTTGACATTAAAGTTTTGAAATTTATGACTCGCAATAATAATTATTGTATTTTAAACCAAGAATTTATCGTTCGATGGGAATAATTTTGGCATAGTTGATTACACGGTCACATCCGAACTAAGCCAAAAGATGAAGATGAATGAACGACATCTTTGCAGTAGACGTCTAAGGAAGTGCTACCAGTACTTTATTGGAAGAAAAGTCCGCCTAAGGTTTCACCGACCGTAGCGAATGAGACATATGTCTAGACCCTTTCTCATCAATGAGAATGTATTGATTTTCCTTCATTTTTGGACTTTATTCAGACCAAAAGCATCGCGCCTGACCGCACGCGACCGTCGCCTACTGCGCTGCCCGGCACTCACCCGTTGATCGAGAAATTGTCTTGCTTATCGAGGAACTTGCAGAGGTTGGCGGGCACGGGACTGGTGATGTTGGTCCCGTTGACCTCGCCCCTGAGCGAGCCGCCGCTGAACAGCTGCTCGTGCTGCTTGATCAGCTGATCGCCGTAGAGGAAGTGGGGCGACGAGCACGTCATCGAGCTCGCCGCGAACAGGACCGCGCCCCAGCCGATCCACTTGGGCCTGTGGCCCTGGCCGCCGTAGTACGTCAGCAGCAGGGACGAGCCGATCTGGCCGAACTCCGTCGCCGCCATTATCAGACCCGTCGTCTTCGACTGGATCTGGAAGAGCTTCTCGATCGTCGTGATCACCGAGACGAAGTACGTGAAGTACATGCCTTGCAGCACCTGAAAGGTCGTTGGGAAACATTACGACTGGTTGGTGTTGACTTGCCAAAATGAAAAAGAAATTTTTAAAAACCACGTTTTTGCAACGGACTGAAAAGTGTAAGATAATTTTTCCTTACAGATTTATAACCTCATATAGATTCCTCGCTCCATAAAGATTGTCCTGAAAATTTGTGATTATGAATTTTTAATAGCTATGATAATACTTGTAAAATTTAAAACGAAAAACGTGGGGTGCATTGGACGTATATTATCTTTGTTCCCGTTCCAAATCTTACAAGTATTATCATAGCTATTAAAAATTTATAATCACAAATTTTCAGGACAATCTTTATGGAGTAAGGAATCTATATGGGGTTATAAATCTGTAAGGAAAAATTATTTTATACTTTTTAGTCCGTTTTAAAAACATGGTTTTTAAATTTCTTTTGTATTTAAATAATTATTTTCTGCTTTTTAGTTGTATATTATATATATAATTATATGTGTGTATTAAATATTAAATATTTTATGAGATTATGACAGAGATATGCGGCAAATGTACATATATACGTAAGTTTCGATAATATTGCATTTTTGTCCGAGTTCTAAATAATGTTTCAAGTTGCAAGTCTCTAGCTTATCGGGAAGTTAGAGTAAAATCGATTATGAAATTCCACCCGAACAGACATACAAGAAAGCGAGTTAATAAGCACGTGGTAAAATGACGGTCTGATGAGATATTTTTTTATTCGAGGTTACATGATTACGCTTGAAAATTGATTAATATTCTGATGAATGATCTTCCATGAATAGTCTACAAAATATTATCATATTTTTCGGTTTCGAAGTATTTCATTGTTTTATTTGAATAAAAAACCTCAAAATTTAAAATACATTATTTATAATCACAAAAATCTTTTAGTTCTCACTCTCCAAAATAAAAAAAAAAACAAAAATCATTACAATAATCTCGAATTCTTTTCGAAAGTACGTCGCTGAAAAACCCAATCCAAGCTCACCCAAGTAAAGCAGAAAACTACGAGGAACGCCTGCTTCGTGGCGAACCTCTGCAGGCAGGCGGGCCTGAACGGTCCCCAGCCGAAGGAGGTGTCCTCGTCGTCGAGCTCGTCCTGGAAGCTGCTGGGCTTCTCGTCCATCGCGGGCACGAGCTTGCCGTTCTCCGCGACGACGGTCTCCAGCTCCTTGCCGTTCGGCACGATCGAGCCGTTATTGTTGTGCTGCTGCTCCTGCTTGTCCAGGCCGTTCCTGCTCTTCACCGCGTTGCCGTTCGCCGGGATTATCGTCATCGTCTCCACCGTGCCGTTCGACAGCGTCAGCGTGTCCTCCCCGGCCATTTTTCGCTCGACTTTGCTTTGCCAAATTGCTTCGCGAGGGCTCTCCTCACCTGATTCGCATCTACGCGGGTTGGGATGAGCCGCGTCTGTAGCTGCCTTCGGCGACGTCTACGACGTAAGTGTAATCTGCAAGCGAGAGAATGGGGAGTTAATTTAGTATGGATTTTTTTTGTCTTCTTTTTTTTTCAAAAATTAGTTATTAAAATATGTGCACGTAGGTTATCAAATAGTTTTTTTTTCTTTAAAAGTAGGCTACAGAATATTATTCACATTTTTAAACTAATAAGTATCTCGTTTTAATGCTACTTGTAAAAAATTAATAACATTCCTTTAAGCAGAAGGTTTCTGGTTCGATCCCGGTCTCCAGCAAAACCTGATATTGGGACGCCACTGTATTTATTTACAAGTGTCTAATAACATCAAAGCTCAGGTGGTTCGGAAATCACCTTTATAATTTGGCAAGCCGGAAGGTTGCGTAAAAGTCGACGTTAAATAAGAAAAAAAACATTCAATATATTCATGTATTCGTAATAACATGTAAAAAAGGATTTATTCAATCAAATGTGTTCTCCACCGTACGAATGGTAGAATTTATATAGCTTTTTAAAATGGCTGATAATTGTTCGAAATTATGTTTGAAAGTGATGCAAAGTTTAGTTTGAGTTTTCAGTTGTTTTTGTTTGTTCGCACTAAATTTGAATGCTCGTATTACATTTTTTTTTTTAAATTTCGATTGAATCGTATAAGGATATTCGTAGAAAAAGAAAGCAAAGTCGAAATAATTATCAACTAAGGATCGAACTCAACGCGCATTTATTTAATTCAATTACAAGCCCCCATACCAGTCATGCCTCAACCACCCTGAATTCCTCCGACCAACCAGCTTTAGCGATAAACGAACAAGTCAATCGCAAATCATACTGCAAAGAAAAGCTCACTCGCCGACGCGAAGCGAATGCGCGCGTAATAGCCCACTTATCTTCTTATCGCGGAGACAAAACCAGAAACCAGCTCGCCCGACAGTTTAGCGTCAATTAACAGCGAGCAGCTCGCGCTCACTTTCACGGAAAACAAGCGTTCCCTCCCGGCCGGAATTAATCAGTACGATCCGCAATAAAGACGTCCTCGCGAACCAAGTGCGCGTGCAGGCGGACTCTCCCCCCGAGGCGCGGTTTGCGCAATCGGCATCGCGGGCAATTAAGCGTCCCTCTCTCTCTCTCGAGCGCCGGTGCGAAAAAAGAAGAATACGCGACGGTGGGGAAAAGCGCGAGAATCGGACTCTTTTCACTTTCGTCGGCCGCCGGCCGACTTTCCTTCTCCCCGTCACGCTCCGCAGCCTGGATGTATAGACACGCTTTCGTTCGAGTGCAGTTTTCATCGCGCCGCGGTTGGAAAACGAGCGCGCGCCCGACGAAAGCGAATCGCGACGCGCGCACGCAAGGCTCGTCGATGGAGATCGCCTACGGTCAGGATCGTCCCGTGGAAATTTATGGAACTTCTCGATACGTTTTCCGATTCGACGTTGCGCGAATGATTTAGGTACTGCGCTTACTTCGAATGGTTAAAAATGGGTTACTTTTTGGACGTTATAGCCGTTTGCGTAGCTTGGTTAACGTACCACTTCTTGAGCTAAAAAACCTGATTTGACTCTCGTACCGAAGCTGAAATCCTCGTATTATAGGATGGACGAAAAGAGCTAAAAACTCTGAGTGTGCGCGATAAAAATTTTCCTGTTCGGGAGTCGCTGAGTTAGAATGACTATCGGTCGTCCAGATTTATCGAGAAGTTTCTCCGCGCCGATTATAAATCAAAGCCTCTTATTCCGGAGGTTAATAAGCATACTTTTCGCGCGGAAAAAAACTTTACGAGTCGAGTCCGGGAATAATAATAACCAGAAGGCGCATGGCGGCAAAGAAACGAAAAGGAAAGGAAGCAGCGGGGGACTGCGAGTCGAGCCTTCGCAGGTCTCTCCGTGCCGTGTGGGCACTGAATTATTTCGAAACCTAAATAATTTACTAAATATTAACTTCCTTCTCGTTGCCTTTTTGCTCGGTGGGTTATAAAATTTTTCAGTCAAAATCAAAGTAATAAATTATGTAGTTCGCGAAACTTTAAAAAGCAGTTAAATCTTTCGACACGAGGTTCGTAAATGTGCAGGCAATTAACTGTATAGTAAAAATGTAATTAAGCTTTTACAAGCGACATTTCTTTGTGCACTTCGTAAAGAAGTTCGCCAATGTAATTGCGCTATAATTAGGAAGCCATAGAAAAGTATCCCCCGAGCCTCCTAAAAATTTTTATTCCCAAACCGACCAGCTAAACATTTACCAAAACAAAAAAAAAAGCAATAAAAACCCACAATCCAAAAGCCTTCGCCCGACACAATAACCGACGAGTTTTCACTTTCAAAGGCCCATAAAAACCGCGGAGCGGCCGCCCGCAGCCGCCGACGATCCATCGGCTCGCTCCGAGCGATTCGCCCCCTCCCGCCTCGATTCGCCGCGAGTGAAGTGAGTGCGCGCGAGAAGTGGCAGGCCGAGTTAAGTTCGGCGCCGCGGCGGCTTGGTCTAGGTCGCCTTTCACTGTCCTACTCCCCGCCGGCTCGCGTCTCGCTTCCCCCGCGCGCACGTGGAGCTGCGAGGCACGCCGCGAGACACTCAATGCCAGGCCGCGGCGCGGGCCAAGCCGACGTGCGCGCCGGCTCGAGCGAGACAATTTTGACGATTGTAACGGCGCGGGTTCTTTTTTTTTTGCTTTTTTTAATTGGCCTGCGTCGAGCGAGAACCGGTCTTTTTGTAGATCGCGAAACTGGGACTTTTTTGTTTGTTTTTCGAAAGGCTCCTGCGTGCGGGTGAAAACTATAGTTATTTCTATAAATAGATTACGTATCTGGAGTCGTGTATTAAACAATGTAGAATTAAAGATTTTTCCTTATACGTTAAAATCTCCTAAAGCTCCTCGGCAGATTTGCATCTAACGTAAACAACTGCCGTAAATCAAACCACTGGTTCGCGAATTCAAATAGAATTCGTCCGACTTTCACGGAACTCGGCCAACGAAAAAGTAGACGCTTAACAAGCGATCCTTCGGCCCCTCGAAAAATCCAGGAAATTTCAGGAAAAAGACTCGACGAGAAAATAGAGGTTTTCGTAGGATTAAATCCGCGCAACATAAAGAAGAGCGCAATTAAAATTGTCCTTTGAGAGAAGAAAATATGCAAAAATTAAGCGAAGGAGACGCGCAACTTTCGGACTGCACGCACGCATTCCCCCGGCTCGTTACTTTTTCATTCTTTCCTGCGGGCGAATCGCCACTCGGGCGAATTGTGCGCACGACTCGTCTCTGTTTCCCTCTTGTCCTTCGCTCTTTTTGGATTAGGCGGTTAACCGTTTCTCACGATGAATATAATTCAAAGAGCTCGTGGCGATGCACCCCTGACCTTCTCTCCGCCGCAGTTATCTCTCTCGTTTTGTTTGTCTTCCTCGCCCGCTTTTCGGTTCGCTGTGCTTTGCTGCACTATAAGCAAGGTGCATAAAAATTTACGCTTGAAGCGCTGTATTTTGGAGTCAAGATGATACGTCTGTCGAAATGATTA
>JAWWEM010000054.1:15260990-15273378 GCA_035582935.1 Ormyrus thymus | reverse complement strand
AGAGAGAGAGAGAGAGAGAGAGATCCAGGCGTCAAGCTGCTCGGAGTGGTCGAATCAATTTTTCTCTCGAGCTCGCGACGCTCCGCGGCGGCGGGAATGGGGTGGCAGGCGGTGCAGTGACCGGAGGGAGGGAAAAAGGGCGAATCGAAGGTCCGAGGCTATTTGCGGGAAGGGATTTGGGTCAGTCGCGAGCGATGGAAATTTGGACGGGGTCTCGAAATGCAGGGTATTTTGGGGGGACTCGTGTGCTATTTCCGGACGTGTACCTTCGATCGACTATATTATTCATTAGTTATTGGGTATTTCTAGCATCTTTTATTGGACGGATGAACCGAAGTATTAGTCGATACGCAGCGAAAATGATGGACTTTTTTTGCCGCTAATTGAAGGTTTTATATAAAAGTATTAAATAACTTTATTACTTTCAATCATGTATTCTAATAAAAACTTTGAACGAAGGTAAACGAACTGAAACGAGTTCACGAGTCTACAATATTTTTACCCCGCGTTGAACCAAGACAAAAATCTCCTTTTAGAATTCTTTCTTTTTTTTTCAAATTACCTCTGCACATTTCATTCAAGTTTGCGTCCTTAAACGAATTATCTAAGGTAATTGACACACATAATCTTTTGAAAAACAAAAAAAAAAAAAGCTGCACATTACGCTCATTTTCCCGCTAATGCAATAATTACCTGCGCACACGTCCGCGGTGCGGGGAGATAAATCACGCGAGTAATACACGCCGCGCGTATTTATCGCCGAAGCTTTGGAAAATAAAAGTCACCGTATAAGATAAGTCATTTTTCCACGGAACGATCCGAGTAATTCATCTTGTCAGCAGAAAGAAGGAGAGTAGCCGCGCCGACGACTATAGAGCACGGACGCCCGTGTTCTACTTTATCAATTAAAACACACCGCAGATGCCCTTGTCAGTCACCGTGTGTCTTTAACCGCCACTTGTTCCCCGCGCGCGCGCGATCCGTCGCTTCAAAAAAAAAAAAAACAGGGGGGGAAAGAAAAAAGGTTAACTAAGCAGCGAATAATGTATGAAAGAAAAAAAAAAAATGTGCAATAAACCATCGCCGCAGGCTTATCGCTGACATACTTGGGGCGATAGACCAAAAGGAAAATTAATGTTCGCCGCTCTCGCGTCGAATGAATTGGAAGAGCGTGCATTTTTCTGTAGGTCGAATTGTGCCGCGATGGACATTGAGTCCTTTCTTTTTTCTGGGATCGAAGAGAAACATTGGACGTGCGCGACGTATACAAATTTTCCTCCCCACATCCACTTGCGCCAGACGCACAAAGGCGCTCGGGCTGCAAATGAAGCCACTCTCTCTCTCTCTCTTTGCCTCCGCTCATTGATAATCTGCCGCGCTCGCAGCGACTGCACAGAAAAGTGGAGGAGCAGTGACGGTAAGAGGGAATTGGGGGAGGGGGAGGGGGGGAAGTACGGAAAAGCGTCGGGGAAGAGGCTGCAGGCAGGTCGAGGATGCCGAGTTCAAGTACCTATAAAGCTGCACAAATGACGCTCGACCATTATACCGTCGTCTCTGTGTGCGCGGATATGTAGATGCAAGTATTTCACAATGACGCGGCTTGGGAGAGCGAGAGCGGATATGCGAGGGGAATCGCTACTTTAAAAGGATGCAGCTCTCGCAAGACTTTTAATGAAAAAATTGGCTTATACAGTTGGCTAATGCGGGGAAGGAGCCTGAGTGGGGTGGCGCATCTTTTCTGCCGATTCGTTTGGGCTCTGTATTGATGTCATAAAGTGGATAGCTTGGAAAATGCTTATAAATTTGAGGAAATAAATTTGTTCATTAAGGAAATGCTCGCGATGATTAGTATTTTATGTTGCGCAATAAATCTATTATGTATTAGTCAAAATACAGTTATAAAACTGAAATAACAAACTGCTGGTACAGTATTGTTTATCTTTCAAAGCTATTTTCAATTTTCACTATGACCTCCATTTCAATTTATAGAAGTGTCTAATTTAGGTCTTAGTCTCAGTCTTAAGATTGGGCAATTGATCTACTTAAGCTGCACAAAATCAAAACCATCAATCATCTAATTATACGATAAAACGCTTATTCAAACACCCGAAAATGTTTAATTCTAACTGTTCGATTCAAACATTTGCTTCAAAGCATCGCTGCCCCACCTTCTAAAAAATTCAACGGATCCCGTTCGGCTAGCTGGTAAACCAAAAAAAAATGGTCAAAAATTTTCTTATCCGTCTCGTCTCGAGCGATCAGCTAGCGGTCGCGTCGGCGAAAAAGCTGGACAATTTAGCTCGACAATGCGCGTTTATCGCCGAGAGAGAGAGAGAGAGAGAGAGAGCGAAAGAAAGAGAGCCCCGGCCACAATTTCCCTTTCTAGAGCAGCTCGAAACACGTGAGCGCGGGCCGCGACGCCAGGCACACATGGACATCCCCCACTTGCGTCAATCTCGCCCGAAAACACTTACGACGCCTCGGCCGGCTGTAAATTACACCTCGCACACCGGCGAAGCCTATATAAGTGCACGGACGGCGGATACGTGAAATAATTACGTGGGCGCGCGCGCGTGTGCGCGGATCTATGGACGGCTGCCAGGGAGCAAGGGAAGCCTAGTAGTACGCGTCGCACGTACACACGTGCGCGCACACTCCGACGGCGCGTTCATTGAGACCTGACCTAGTTCAAGACGAGCTCGCGAGCGCGCGGTTCAGCGACTCTCGCCGCCGCCGCCGCCGTCTGCTGCAGCCGCGCGCACGCGCTAATTGAGCGATTCGGCTGATGCGCGAGTTTTCGAGGGATCAGCGCTGGGATGGGCGAGCTTTTTCGAGCTGAGCTCGGCGATTGTTTATTGTGCGCGCCTGTGGCATGATTGAATTAGCTCGCGATGGATCTTAAATTTGAGGATGGCTTGGGTATACTGGATTCGCTTTTGGCGGGAGAGCTTGAGGCTTGAGCGAGGTTTACTTTGAGCCGCGGGGAAATGTGGGATCGTTAAATTATTATTTAAGTATGTGCCGAAAATAGTTTAATGAAAAGCGAAATCTTGTGCATTGAAGTTACGACTTAATGAATATATACTTTATTGATTGCTTCTAAATTTTATTTTATAAGCTTGAATAATAAAAAGTGGGGACTAAAAATTTGGTATTTGAAAAGATGCTTGAAATTGAAAGGATTATTGGAGAAGGATTAATTAAATGGATCAACAAAACTATTTGATAAAACTCACTGAATCCCTTGTACTTTTATAGCAATCAACGAAAGTGAATTTACCTGAAACAGAAAGAAAGAGTAATTAAAAAACTAAAATTTTTATATAATAATTAAAAAAGATATTATCTTCAAACTATTAGGATTAGCAAAATAATAGAATATTACAACCGCTTTTATATCAAAACCTATTGCTTATAAATACATGTACCAATATTTTTAAATACAATACATCGAAGCAATTCGAAACCCAATAAACGGATACTTCGCGGTTTCACTCAATCTCTCTTCTCTAATACATCAAGCTTTCGATAATAGTATCCACTCGAGGCACAACAGCTCGTTGAGCATCGAATTCACGGGAACGCATTACCAAATTCGAATTCATCATTATCCACTCGATGGCACGGGACGAGCGCGTAAATGCATAATCGCGCACGGCTTTGACTTCAGCCAACTACGCGCGGTATGCGAGTGTGCAATGAATCATGCGGATCGTGCGTGGATCGCTTATGGTTACGCTGAAAAATTGATACTCGAAGGGGTCTCGTTTTTTCAGATTTAATGCGGCACAGCATTGCCAGACGACTCCTTGGACTTATTAGCGCATAATGTAAAACGCCGGTTATTACATAAGCTCAATACTTATTCAGTTCCCGCGGCATCCGCCTCTTAGAGAAGTTTATTAGTTCATTTAAAAATACCACGGCTTCGCGAGAGTGCGCCGCAAAAGTAGGCCGCGAACCTTCGCGAGTGCGGGAAGCGGCGTTCCGTTTTTTCCTTTCTCTCTTTTCATTTCAATTATAATTTACTGCTTTTTCCCCCGAGAAACGCCGATCCTCGACGACGTCGCACTCTCGCGCTCGACGCGATCCGCGCGCGTGCGTCGTCGTCGCCGTCGTCGTCGTCGTCCCGCGGCACGGCAACAGTGGCTCAGAGACCTAATTGCAAATTGATCCATTATTCTTGCCCCGCGTAATACGGCTACGCGACACGACTGACCCCGTTTACTCCCGTAATCGAATAAACGCGCGACTCCTCGGCTACGGATTCGCGCTGTTGAGGTGTGTTTCGTAGATTTTTAAAATTTCGTTTCAACGGGCGCGGCTTATTTTTTTCGAGCACAGTTTCCGGACAAGTCGGAGAGTGTTTTTAAGCTGGACTTGAATTCCTTTGTAAGGTCATAGCCGCCGATGAATCACAAGGCGGTACGGTTACAGTGTCGAAACAAAATAGCAATCTTCGTAATGGAGGAGGCCGTCCACTCCGCCAAGTTAGCAGCGACTCAAGTCAATGTTAATTACCGCTTTTCATTCAAGGAACATTTTACACAAAGAGTTTATTTCATCCGGTCGAAGCCTCAAAAAGACGTCGGCGTTCCAGAACCCATTGAAAATATTCAAGCGAAATTGCGGAAGGTTTTAAAAGACCGCCAGCGGCCGCGGAGCAATGCGTTTATTACGGCGCGTTATACTGAAAATCGAGTTTGCCAAAGCCGTTGTACTTTTGAAAGAGCGTAATTTCGTAACGCAAAATGAAAGCAAAATAATACGATCGAGAGATTGCTTTTCTTTTCAGCTTTCGTACAACAATCTCTTCCGACAATTCAGCGGCGAAACGTCTCTCTTACCGACTACTCTCAATCGAGTTTTAGAAAGTGAGAAATGAACATCCACGGAGATCCGATGGAATTCCGACACGAGGAAGAAGATCCCGCCGGTCCGCGGTTTACATTTATTTTTTCCCCGATTCTTCCGAGCCGTAAAAGGTTAAGGAACTCCCCGGAACTCCCTCTCTCCTTCGCGCGCGGAGGAAAGGCAAACCTCGCGAGTGTATGAGAATCGTCTCGGCAAATGTTTGAGGAGTGACGTCAAAAATCCGAGGAATCGACTTTAAAGATTTCTCGGCCGTTCATTCGGAGGCAGGGTCTTTTAAATTTGCTGCCTCGCCGAGAGCCGCGCGCGGCGGAAGCTCGCTCGCGATGTCGAAAGATTGCGAGCTCGCTTCGACTGTCTGTGCAAAAGTATCTGAGCATTTCCTAAATAAGCTTCTGCAACCTAAAGCTATTCACGTTTATGGGGAAGCATAAAAAATTCATTTCTCGCTGAAAAAACGTTCCTCTTCATACGAGAGAAACGTTGGGAACGTTGATCCTCTCAATATTTAAGTCAGCGGAACTTCCATTTTTAGCAAAAGGAATATTTTTTTGTCAGGAACAGATTTCATTTTCAGACAAAATTACGGTTACTTTGAATTAAATAGAAATCCATTTGAGATGAGCAGAATCCTTGTAAATGGAAATGCCGCCAGCTCAAACATTGAGAGAGGATTCATCTCGCAGGGAGAGGAACCTTTCTTCCAGCGCTCCCGAAAAATGTCCTCGAGTCGAAGCTACTTAAAAATCCGCGAAAAAAACCGAATTAGGAATAAAGGAGACCGCGCGTCTCTCGAATGAAAGGCTTCTCCGCGGCGCGGAGTGTGCCCCCGGTACATTTCATTGTACTCGCAGCGGGGCGCGCTTGCGAAATTCGCGAAAAAGCACACCGAAATTCCCCCCCTCCCGCCCGAGACTCCGGCATTCATCCCACGACGCGGATCATGCAGGCGGCACAGCCGGGCGACCTACTTCGTTTCCGAGCTCTTCCGTCCCGTGCGCCGGCTATTGTGCGCGCCGAGGATGTGCGAGGCCGTTCAGGTGAAGCGCAAACTGGCCTATTGAGCTTTAAAGCCCTTAAACGGAGTTGTCGGGTTTTAAAAATAGGTAATTCGGTTTAAAAATGCAAAAGTTGGCTTACGGGAGCAAGGAGCCGTTCGAGCGGTGATATTTTAGGTTCCGCGCGGAATATTGCCAGGACGTATCGAAAATCGGAGGATTAAGCTGCATTTGAAAAGTCTTGGTTTCGTTCGCTACGCGACACCGCAAGTCGAACAAGACTTGCGTGGTGAAACAATTGTGCAAGTATGCTAATAACGTTTTCCTGATATTGGATCTCTACTAATAATTTCATTCTAACCTCCTTTTTAACGCATTTTCAGTTTGCACTATAGATACTTGATACATCCTTTAAGAACCAAAAATATTCACTTCTTATAATTGAACCGTTGTTTATATTTAGATAATTCGCTAAATTATTCACAAAACATACACTGAATCACTGAAATATTTGACACTCAAAAAAAAAAAAAAAATAATCTCATCCAACTTGATTTTCCTACCACAAGCATTACAATAATTCCGACCTCCAGCACACACATCAATAAAATCGTCCGATATTTCTCTCGTAAACGCGCAATTGTCTCCCCGCCGCTCTCCCTCTCCTCTCATTGTCAAACCAGAAACTCGCCAAAACGCCGCCCTCCCTCGACTTTTTCCTCGATCCCCGCGAGGACTCGGAATCTTTTTTTTTTTTTTTCCTTTTATAGAGTTATTGCCGCGTAGCGGCCATGTACTCTAGGACTCGGAATCTGCGTCGAATTTTCGTCCCGCTCGCTCTTTAACGCCGCGGCCGGCGTGGGCGCTCGATTCCGCGCACGCGCCCGAGAGCCCGGGCATGTGGGTTCTTATTATTCTGCGATCGGGGCGCGCAAGTGCCTACGACGTTTCGCGTGTTGACAGCGGGACACGCGCGCGCGCACGAGAGAGCGTAATTATTGTTTGGGTTTCGACAGCTCGGAACACGAGGCGCGCGCGGCTGCCTCTCGAGTCGCGGAGACGTCCCCTTTTGTGTCGATTGATACGATGCGACGGGATGTGGATGTAGATTAAACGAAGGCTCTTTTACGGCCTGCTTGTATAGAGACGTTTTCGGACTTCCCGGTATGTGCCGAGGCAATCTTTGTAATTGCGCTTTTTATCTGATAAAGCGCCGATTAAGGCGGTAATAAAAGAATGATTCCTGAGTGTGCGTATTTCACCGAGTAGGAAAAAATATCATTAAAATTATCGTTCTATTTGTAAATAGTGGCCTGCGCAATTAGCAATAATAACTGATCTTAACAATGTTAGTTATGACGGCAATCGACTCGTAAGCCCTGTCATTACATTTTTTAATAAATATTTTCACATGCCGAGACTTTTAAAGAAAGCTGTTTATCAGCAAACGTTCTTGCATTGACGAATGACCGCAGCACATACAGTACACTAAACAAATCGAGTAGATCTATAAATATTAAGTAATATTTTTAACAGTGCGAGCGCGTTGGTCTCGTACAATTTTTCATCTTCCTTAATTACAAAATTGCAAATGAAGCTAAAGCGTTCAGTTCCTGCGATCCACCTCGGCCAACGTAGCATCGGCAGCAGCAGCGGCGGCGGCGGCGCAACCCCCGTTCCCTCCCCGTCGAAGATAAATAACGCCCCGCGAGCAGCGAGAAATCATAAAATCGTAAAGCATCGCGGGCACACGCGCGTCGATGCTAAGTGCAGCTCTGTCCTTGAGCTCGGGCAACACCTCGCGGCGGCCGAGCGCCAACGTGTCGTTTACCCCTTCGAGTTATTTGGCCGCGACTCGCGCCTGGCTCTTCCCTCGCTGCTCGCTCGCGAGAATATATATATATATATATATATATATATATATACGATATATATATATATGTATATATATATATATACGAGCGGTGGCTTTTATTCGATTTAGGTAACAGTTTTAGCTAAAAATGGCTCAATTTAAAAAAAAAACACGTTAGCCGACTAGACCGGTTAATTTTCCACCAGGGCTGCTATTCTAAGACAAAGTTCTTAAAAAAATCAAAAGACAGCGTCTCCATCGTACGTTATTACATACATATCTCTCATTATCAACGAAGAAAAAGAAAAAAAAAAATACCGCACGAAGAGCATCGCGACGCATGTGCCAAAGCGAGACAAGTATTATGATTCAGGCGGTTCCTCGATACGTCCGCCGGTCGTATCTCACCGCGCGCCGCAGACCAATTGAATAAACCGCGCGCGCGACGAGCAGACCCCCCGAGATTTGCAATTCGAAGCGCTGAATAGCCAAAATCTCAGTCGGCGCGCGGCTCGTGCACACCGACCTTGCGACGCTCGCCGCGAGAATTTCTCTTCCCAGAATCGAGGCCCCCGGCGATAATAGACCAAGAAACGGTGAAGGAACGAGCTCGGCGAGGAGGAAGAAAAAAAAAAAATTTGCACATCACTGCCGGAGATCCTAAACAAAAGAGAGGTGCGCGCGTAGAGGCGAAAGGGGGGGGGGAGAGAGAGAGCGCCGAAAGTGGAGAGAAAAGCACGTGTGCGCATACATCTGGCGCTCGTGCGCCTCGTACGCGGAATTAGGAGTGGCCCGCCGGACCCGACGCCAAAAAAACCGCGACGACGACTATCCGGAGGCGCGCGGCCGGCGGGGGAAACGAGAAACAAAAAAAAAAAAGAACTCCGCAGCCTTAGGAACCGGCCTTTTCGGCTGCGAACAGAGACAGAGAGAGAGAGAGAGAGAGAGAGAGAGCGGCCGATGCATACGTAAACGCACGGCCAACGACATCACGACTCGCCGCGCTCGGGGAATTAACATTTTTCGGCGCGGCGACGACGCTCCGAGACTTTCGGAATGCCGAGGAAAGTTTTTTTCAAAACCTCGCCGTCGATGTGGACGCGCGCTCGATGCCCGCCGCCGCGGCGGAAAGTCTCCGCGCGGATATTGTAATGGCGATCCCGGTTGGGCTCCTTCTTTGCTCCGGGATTTATTGTTCCGCTGAATTTATGCGGTTGCGAGAGAAAATTTGTTTGCGCCCAGCTGATTTATTTCTATTGCCCGGCGCGCTCGGTGATCGATTAAAACCGCGCGAGCAAACGAGTTTTGCAACTTTTTAACGAGGAAAAATAAGCGCTGCCGCGCCGCGCGGCGTACCCAAAAAAAAGTGACAGTTTCGCGCGGAGTTTGAGCTTTAGTTGTATTATTGTCCGTAAATTATTTAATCTGTTAGTAACGAACTTGCCGCGGGACACAGTTTGCTTAAACAACCTTAGTTTCCCGCAAATGAACGCTCGAAGACGTCGAGCCGAATGGGTAGTTTATTACGAGTTTTAATGAGCACTTAGATTTTTTTGAATCTATTAATATCCCGAGACTGAATCGGTCGGTACATAAATTTAGCCGGTAAGCAGTTTCAGTGTCTGCTTGTAGCTGAAATTAATTTCCGGCGGGTGTATTGTTTTAGTTGCAGTACAATTCAATCCAAACCATCATTTTTTTTCCCATAGAAACGGCTAATTTCGCGCAAACAAAAACTTTCGCGTCGAATCAATCAATAAAACCGCGCCGCAATCGCGGAATAATTCAACCTCGAAAAGCAAACAACAAAAAGGCCCCTTCGCTCCCCCAAAAGTGCCTCTCGAGCCTCGATTTCGAAACGAGTGCAGCTCCGCGCAATTATACAAAGCCGCGCGCCGCCCCTCGAGATCAATAATCCCGCAATCTCCACTCCTCCCGCGGAGACCCTCACCGCGATCCTCGCGCTCGTTCCACCTCGCGCCCGATAAGAGAGCGAGGCGCTAAAAAGCGCAGCGGGCGAGAGAGGAGGAGGGGGGGGGGGCAAAGAGCGGCCGATCTCCGCGTCGGTGTGCACGTGTACACGTAAGCGCGGTGCAGGCGCGGAGAGTCATCGTCCTGGGAGGTCGCGCGCGCGTCGATCGATAAGAAGGAAAGTACAAAAATCGACCGACTCCGCTGCCGCTGCTGCTCCACTTTTAGCGGCTGCGTTGCCGCTGCATCTCGGTCACGCGTTTACTTTTGCTCGGCGCCACATGAATGCCTCGCGACGGTATATGTATCCGCGATCGAAACTTAGGGGGAGGCGTGGGGGGGGGGGGCGTTTTTTTTGTTTTACGGTTATCGGGCCCCGTTATTCCCGCTGGAGTTATTGGTTATTCGGACGGCTAGTTGGGCGCTGATTGTTTACAGCGAGCTGTCGAGTTCTCGTCGCTGCTGCGGACGTGTAATGAAATGCGTCCGCAAGAGTGTTTGGTTCTTCTGTAAAAGAAAGTTGATGAATCGGCGATGATTAACGTCCCGATTGATTATTCCAAATGAAGAACGCTATTTTTCAATATCGACCTGTTCTGATTTACTAAGAACAATACCTCCACAATATAGGGACGGCGGTATTTAAAATTAAATCAGCCCACCGTAATACCCCCGCCTCTCAACTTTAAAATAATCCCCCGGCGAACTTTTACTTATACTCCTCGCTTCTGAAAATACCGTCAACTCTCCCCCAACGCCCCATTACAATGGCCGTTAAAAAAAAAAGTCGAGAATCCGCGGCGGCGGCGGCGGCAGCAGCAGCAGCAGACCAAGCGAGAAAATAAAAGGCCCACTGCGTCGCGAGGATCGAAAAAGTGTCACGCGCCTCCGCGAGAATTCTCTCTCTCTCTCTCTCGATTCCGCGTCTGCGCGCGAATAACGACAATGAAAAAACGCGCAAGCGAGCGCCGGGGCCGCGCTGACGCAGAAGAAAGGACGCGCGCGCGCGAGGAGGAAGAAAAGGAAAGCCTCTCCGGCGCGCGCGCGCGGAAGATAGGGAAATGTGTCGCGCGCGCGCGCGCGAACGGAGAGTACTTTCATTGCTGTTATACAACAGCCCGCGGGCCACGCGCGAGACGCGCGCGCTCAAAAGGAGAAACGAGAACGCGGCCGAGAGCGTGTGTGCGCGTGTGCGCGAGAGCCGGGCGCAGTGCCTCTCAATGGGGGGCGACCCCGATGGCTATGGCTACGTGCGCGACTGGCTCTCTTTTCGAGCGGAGCATTTTTCATCGCCTTTCCTCGAGACGAGCGGGAGGGACGCGTCAGGTTCTCGGGGGGAGCGGGAGGCGAGGCGCCTTTTTTCGGGTGCGTGGGCTTGAAATTTTCGGCTGCTGCTTTGTTACCTGTTGAAATACAAGTAGGAGAGCTGCGCTTCTTTCCGTGTTAGGAACACGCTTGTTCACTAGCGAACCGGGAGTTTTATTCGTTTTTATTGAATTGTTTTGGCTGACGTTATTAAAAACAAAAAAGGCCGCAGCTTCGAATCGATAAATCAACTCGAACCGAGGCAGAGGAACATTATTTCAAAAGTAAATCTCCGAACTCGTGTGTAAAATGCCTATTTTGTAAACAAGTTTTGTAAAAAAGCCACCAAAAACACTCAAAAGTTATTTCTCTCCGAGCAAAAGTCCCGAACGTCGCGCGGCTTTAAAAAAAATGATTCACTATCCGGGCAAATGCCGGCCGATAAATTTATTTGAAGCAGCGCGCTCACGAACGCACACGCACGCCGGATCGGATCGCTCGCGCAACAAGAAAAAAAGAAAGAAGGAAGCCTGTCCGCGATGAAAAATTGTCAAAGAATCGTTCCGTAAAAGGACGGCAGTCCCGGCGCTTCCACTTTCTCTGGCTCGCCTCGATATCGAGATCGCATGCGACGCATATTGCCGAGTCCCGAGGCGGGTCTTGCGCGTGCGCCGAAATAAAAAATCGAGAGAGGGAGAGAATCGCCTTAAAGGAAAGTGGACTGCCGATGAATATTCAAGCTCTCAAATGTTGAAGCTGATTTTTATGCAAATGCCGGCCGAATTAATATAACGCCGCGCGATCGTGCGGAGGCTCGTTTTCTTTAATTCGAAGGATTTTTTTTTTTCTTTTTTGGCGAAAAAACGCGTTGCGCCGCGGTTACTTTGAGGTTTCTTCTCAATTTCTTTTAGTGTAACTCGAAAATTCATTCGAATTTAACGTCCGATTACGGTGCTTCCCGTTGCTTTTAAATATAATTTCGGCTTACTTAAACTTACCGCCCGAAACTGGCGAGATTTCTCGCGAAGCTTTTATTAAAGAGCGCCGGGTTTTGTGCACCTGGGAACCGCAAAAAAAAGAATTAAATTATTAATACTCGCTTTTTAAGCTGTATTAAAAGTTTTAAAAACCGTGGGAGAATGTGAATTTTTGAAATTGAGAATTTTGTTTTTCACGCGGAAAAAATTTAAATATTGTTTATAAAGGTTTCTTAGGCAGCTTACGTATTTAAATGTACATAATTTACAAATTTTACCATCTTTCGGATTGAGCGTGTTTCATTCTTTAATTCATAAGCTTTATGTTTAATAAACTTGCCTTAAAATGTTTATTGAGACAAAAATCGCAATATTTACGAGCTGCGCATGGAATATAAACCGTCGCGCGC
>JAWWEM010000054.1:15246442-15257153 GCA_035582935.1 Ormyrus thymus | reverse complement strand
TCTCTCTCTCTCTCTCTCGGACTGTTATTTTTCTTTTTGTTTATTTATAAGCCTGACACGTGTGCGCGACCATATTCCGCGCCGTTTGATCTTTCGAGGCTCTCGGGGGGAGGCGTCGCTGATGCCCGCGAGATCGGGAGAGATGCCATCGCGCGATATATGCGTTCCTCAAAAGATAGTAGGATCGACGCGCCGTCCGGACGTGAGAAAGTTCTACATACAGATTATAATTATCGGATTCGTGTCCCAAGGAGTTTGAGGAAGTCGGGATAAGCATGGTTAATATTTGTTTGGCGCCGCGCGTCCTTAGAAGACTGGGTCGCGGTTTACTTTGGTTTTCCGAATTTATTTTCTCCGCGTTAAAAATGTTTTAATCAGTATCGTTTATACAGGGTGTTCCGATACTCGATGCAGAAAAGTGCATTGTGGTTTAGAGGGGGCAGTGTTTTGAACGAAGAATTCTGATGATATTTTTGATTCTAACAAAAAATTCCGAAGATATGCATCACCTCGGATGACTCATCATTCGCCAGTTTATCAATTAAAAACAAGCATTTAGAATATATTCTAAAGTTTAAAGTTGAATCACGACTTTTAGTTTAAAAAATCACAAATTCAAACTGGATAAACCGTTTGATTAAAAAAGAGTGACCAGATAAATCGCAGACTCGCAACAGAAGGAGCCTCGGAGCTGCTCGGAGGCTTTCTGTTAGTCGAGTTATAGAAACGCGGTAAATCGAACGCATCTCATTGACGGCAAACATCCGACATTGAAAAAAACTTTCCTCGGCAACCCGAAAGTCGGACCCAAAGACACCCTATCATTTATCCATACCTTCTACTACGAACTTACTAGCTGATTTACATTTTCAAAAGGCAAACATCTGCATCCGAAGCTATTCCACGAAGCACTTAACGAATTCCCAAACGTTCTCGAAAGCTTTCCCACGCAGGTAAAACGTACATATTCCGTCGCCGTTTCTCGAGTCCACCCCCCCCCCTAACAGAGGAAGGCACAAAATCGATTCATCCCGCGTCGATGCGCCGGACGGCGGTTGAAGGAGCCTCTCGTCCGAGAGGCCCCCACGATCGAACGTGACAAATCTGTCAAAAATCTAAACGCCCACGCGGACCGGCCACCACGGTCCGTTTGCGCGTCCCGTGCACGCTCTTTTTTTGCTTCGTTTTTCCTCTCTCGCAAAAAGACGCGGGGAGAGAGCGTCGAGCCGCGCCGCGAAACCCGTTTGCGGCACGTATGGGCGCCGTATACCAAGACGCGCGCGGCTTTTGTGGGCTCGTTCCTGATTTAGCGATGCTCGAATTCGTGCTTCGCCGCGAATGACAAAGAGTCCACTTGTGCTGCGGCTGGCGTTTTTCTAGCCTTTTCCTCGCCTCTTTGAGCCATCGGAAGGGTTAGATTGTTTCGAGACGGTTACTTGTAATGCTTTCGCGGAGATCTGTCAGTTTCTGTTACTCGTGGGTTTTGTAAAGGCAATTACAGCGCGATTCTCATCTCGATTTAAGTCTAATTTATTGTGAACGAAAGCGTTATTTTGCCTTTGTCAATAATCGAAGAAACGGCATTTAATTAAATTCCAACACTCGCGCAATAATTTACTCGTCAGCCATCAGGCGCGAAAACTGGAATATCACCTACGTGCCGCAAATAAAACGCACCCCGCCAGATTCTCCCGCCGCTCGAGCAGTCCAAAAGTGCCATCGGGTCGCGGTTCAAAAGGCCCGAGAAAAGGCTTCGATAATCGGTCTACGCGCAGCCGAATTCCGGATCCCGGAGCCCAAAAGCAGAGAGAAGCAAGTCGAGAGCCGCGCGCGTCTGTACACGCGTGTCCGCCTATCTAGCCTCGCTCTCCTCGACGCATTCTCGGCACGCTGCATTCTTAGCTGCCTCTTCCTCTCTTTCTCTCTCTCTCCCGTTCTCCGTCCCCTCCGCGTTCACACATCCCTCGGGGCCATAATGGCCCTTCCATCTCTCTCTCTCTTTCCTTCTCTTTGTGTTTATCTATTTTCTGAGAGAGAGAGAGAGAGAGAGAGAAAGACTGGGCCCCGGCCGAGGCGGCTAGGTCCGGTAGCCCGAGTAGCCGCGGCGCATCGTGCGCGAGGATAATGGGGGCCTCGTGCAGAAATGCAGAAATTCTAGAGGCCGAAGTAAGCCGCGGCACCGGGCATATTATCGAAATCGAGAAGGGACTCCTCGCGAGGAGGGGCAAAGTCGAGGATGCCGCGCGCGGGAGAGCGAGGGGAAACTTCGCGATTCGCCGCGGCGATACGTGCCGCAGAGGGTATTTTTGGAAATTCGATTTCGGCTTTTGCTTCCGCACTTTGTCGTACGCCGGGACTTACTTTGAGGATTCGAACCGTGGAAAGGTGGTCGCGGGCGGGGGCTGCTGAGACTATTTATTTTCAATCGCGCTCGCAGTCGAGAATTGTATCGAAAAAATAGAGCGTACATAATATCCGTAGCCTTCGATCATTTGAATATTGTCAGGCTGTGTAGATTTCATTGTTTTCTTCGCGGTATTACGTACTTGTATAGTAGTTAAAAAAAACTGATATAAAAAGCAGTTCCAATACAGTTTTAATTTACGATGTCAACACTGCCATTTGTCAGTGTCACATTTGTGACTTCTTTTAAGATAAATGAAATACCGCGGCGTCGGGTATATGAAAATTGGGTCAGTATTATTTTTCTCGGAAACGGTTGCGTAATTTATTCCGCGCAGAATAGGGAGACCATCGGTGCCTACATAATTTCGGTATAAAACCGATTGATAAGATTTGACCTCGGATTCGATTTTAAACTAGAATTTAAAGTTTTTATTTTACTTCTAAATGACAACGCAAATGCTTTTTTACTTCAGTGCCTGAATAAGAAATACGTCAAAGCTATTATTAGAAGCAGTTCATTTACTTCGATGAAACCCAAATGAACATTTAAGAAATTAACTTTTTAATCCGCTTCTCAAACAAACTCTCACCAGACGGCAGCCGATTCGAATTTGAATTCGTTAAGAAGTAAGCCCAGCATCGCCAAGCCAAAGACAAAGTCGCATCGAGCACGCGATGATCCGCTCGAAATGTAACGAGCGCTTGTCTGTATACACGAACAGGCCAGCGTGGAAGACAAGGAGGAGGAGGAGAGCGAGGAGGAGGAGGAAATCTCGAGGCGCGTAATGATCATTGCACTCCGGAGGAGATTCGAGTGTTGTTACCCTTGGGAGGATTGCGGTTTAACGCTCGCGAGCAAAAGTGACATTCACGCACTGCTGAGTTACGAAAGTGAAGCCGGAATCCTGCGCGCCCGAGACTCCGCTTTCGTACGTGTATATATATATTGTATATATATATATATTGGCGCGGAATTTTCGCGCCGAACGAAGTGCCGAAGCTCGGCGCGACACGAGAAAATTTCAAGTTCTCTCTCTCTCTCGGGCGAAGAGTGAAATCGGCCTTTTTTGTACGAGAGAGGAGGCGATTGTCGGCGATGAATGAACAAACGAAGGAAAAAGTATGCAATTAGAGACCAACTTTGAATTAGGGTTGCATCCAGTGAATGGACGATTTATAATGTAAGATTTTACCTTACGGTACGTAATGTATATCTATCAAAATTATGGGTCGAAAGAAAGTTGACGATAATGTTTTTGTCGAAAAAGTGCATTCTTCCATAATTCTCTACCTCAAAAACATCGCGCACCAGTCAAACAAACTCTTCTCCCACAAACTATATACACATTGCAACGCATTCCCTTTGAGCAAGTACACGCGCATACCGTCAACGATCAACAAGACGTCCGATTACCGAAATAAGAACGGAACGAAAACAATCCGCCGTATATATAATACAATTCGACCGATTCCGTCTGGAGAGCGCGACGCGATCGCCGATATAAAAAAAGACGCGGGCAAAACAGCAATACAAGCCCTTATCGGCCTGCGGACATTCGCGCCATCCACACAGTCAGTCGTCACGAGTGCCTGCCCGCGATAAAGCCCGGCTCTCTCTCTCTCTCTCCGCGCCAATAATTTTGGCCGGCTCTGCGCACAATCTGCGAGAGGGAAGGCCGGCCTTGATCTTCGCGCTTGAAAACAGCCGCGCGGGCGCGCGGTATTCGCAAAAAGCGACCGCGCGCCGGACAAATCGTGATTAATTCGGCCTCGGCGCGAGAGATCTTTTTGCCGGCGGCGCGGCGCTGCGTGCGAGTGCGCGCGTGTGCACGGGCGCGGGTGCGCGTGTGCGCCGCACTTGAAACTGCGTCGCTTCGGTGCCCGAGCGGCGGCGGCGGCGGCTTTTATTTTTTTCGAGAGAGAGAGAGAGAGAGAGAGAGATCTCGCGGCTCCGCTCGCGTCTCGCTGGTCTCGCGAGAATGCGTTTCGTGGATTTAGGCGCGGCTGGTCGAGTTAGATCGTTTGTGTAAAGCCGCGACTGTTTGTTTTTATCGAAGTGCAGTTCGTTATATCCTAAATAGGGTTTTCGCGCTTGAGCGATTCCCTCGGTCCGAGGTAAACAGCGTTTCATTTCAGATCTCGCGAATGAGACCGCGGAGCGTGGATGATTTCGTATATTTTAACTGTGAATTGTAAAATTTTATACATTTATTTATTATTCAAATGTTTTCTTCGTATTGTACATTAAATATTATATAATTTGAACGAAATTTATTGGCAGTTAGCTTCCTCCTATAACTAATTTATCGTTCCAATATTATCTTTGAGATTCATTAAAAACAATCGATTTCAACGACATCATTTCAAACTAGTCTGTATTTGATTAATTATTTATTTTTGTATTATCTTATTTTTCTATGTCAATTTTAGAATTTAATGAACAGCAAATAAAATTTTAATAAAAATTTTGTTATTGGAATATTTGAAGTCCTAAAAAACAGAATTTTGGAAATTCTATGCGCAAAGCTCGATCTCGCGAAAGCTTGAATAAAAATGCATGCGCTAAATCAAGTTTTGTACAAGTCGTATCAAAATTATAAAATATAAAATAATAAAGAAAAATTTGCAGAGCTTCGTACAGAAAATAAGATGATATGAAAATGTAATTAAATTGGGACGGTCGCTCACGCTTTTTCGCCGCCAACATCGAGGATGGCGGTCTTATTAAGGGGTGGAGCCATATTGGTAACTTGTAGAGATAATTTGATCAGATAGACGATAATTAAATATGGATTTATAAAAGCGCATTAATTACTTGACGGATGAAAAAGTAACAGATTTATTGTAAATACGCACTCGCATCGATTACAACGGCAAACAAATCCACGACGAGCGAAAGTGAGCTCGTTAACAGAAGTTATTTTATAAAAAATCTAGCGGGCTAAAGTCATTATCTAAATTTGAGTTGCGCACAACGACACGCAAAGTCACGCGACTTCGTAATTAAGACAGTTGCTCTCGTTGCTAAAAACGTTCGCCTCCGAATCGACGGCGAGATCTTCGCGTACATGTGCGTCGCGCGAACAACAAAATAACACTTTCCAAGAAAATAAAGCGCACCAGCAGATTAAAGAAGTGCCGTTTCTGCACAGTGCAAACATCGTCCCGATGATATGGGTATCACGAAAAATAACCATCACAAGGTTATCAGCGCGAGTGAAATGCGACGGCGCTTATTTTAATGCACTTAAATCTTTCGCCGAAGTCAAGAAAAATATTTTCTCGCGCGCGCGCGTTTTAATCAAGACTCCGATAATACGATGCGCGAAGTTATTAAAGAATTTACCTTCAGTAGCTACGACGAAGTCGAGTTATTTGAACGAGCTCTGCTTACCTGAAACAAAAACATGCGCAAATAAATTATACAGTCTGAAAGTGCAAGCATATTTAGACTTTATAAAATGTCTTTAAATAATAAAAGTCTAACTCGTGAATTCGCACCCCCTGCCGCTACTGCGCGCAAATAAAGCCCTTTCCGAGCCGTTTCCGCACCGACGATCAGCCCGGCAAACGCGCAGCTCTCGAACTTTTGTTTTAAAATCCCTTTTTCTCGGAAGTCCTTTCTAGTGTCGCGTTTCACGAGAAAGAGAGAGAGAGAGAGATCTGACGTAACATAATATCGCGCGGCTCTCTCGCGCCGAAGGCCCTAGACGCGCAATTTTTCTTTTTCTTTTTTACGCTCCTTGGGATATTGAATATGCAGCGCGAGCGACTGGACTCGTAAAGTAATCTTCCTTTTAAGGCTCGCCGTCCGCTTTAGAAAAGTGAACTATTACGCGCCTTCTCTTTTCGGACGTTTCTTTTCAGCCGGATCTCGGCGCGAATTTTCGGGGAACGTTCAAAAGGGAGAAATGAGAGTGCGCTCGCAAAGAAATTAATGATTGGAATTAATTCAAAACTAATATGGGAATTTCTGTGCATGCTTTAAATTCTTCAGAAAAGTTTCTTCTAATTTCTCACGGACAAAGAAATGTTTTTTTTTCAAATTGGAATAAAAATTATAGTAAAAAGTTCTTTTTTACAAAATAAAATAACTATTAAGCACGATCGTTTTATCGTATAAGGAGAATTTCCACCTCATTCAAATCGAACATACATTTGAAATTTCAGTCCTTAAAAAGGTATATATTTTGAAGCCCGCGAAAAGCACGAGCGACGAGAGAATAAACGGAGCAGCCTACTCCCAGAAAGAAAATATTGTAAAGACCGCTTGGGGGATAACCTCATTCAATGCGCGCGTCGTCGATAAAAATACACCCGCTGCGGGCAAAGTGCAGCGATTTTATTTTGAATTCCCCCGGTACACTAACCTTTAAAATCTATTTTTAATAGGGAACGAATCGGATATAAACCTCGCTCGCGGGAGAAAACGCTCCGAAGCGCGCGCGCGCGCACAAGTTTTCCACGTGCGCGGCTCCAATTACGGGGCCTCTTCATCGCTCGCGAGTTCCGTGATTTTTTAAATGCACTCGAGAAAAGGCACTCGAAAGTCGGAGCGGGGAGCGCAATGATTTTGTATGAAATCCGACTCCTGGGTTGAGAAGCTATTGTACACTGCAGGTGCATTTTTTACATTGAAATTTACAAGGAGCGTTAAAAAAAAACGATGACGCTACGCAGAAGCGCGAAGCAGTTTCGCGGAATCAAGTTAAGCCCGCTTGATCCCTAACCGCCATGTTTGGACAGCACCGATATAAACTTGTCTCGAGGTTATTATTCAAATGGTGACAGTTGACTCTGCGCGTGCAGCGCGGCAGGATTTCGCGTAGGCTCTGTGACCTACAAACCAAGTGCCGTAAAGGGCTTCGCCGTAAAGTCCGTATTTATTATGGATATTTTGGGTATTATTTCAAAGTTTCGTAAAACACGCGTCGTTTTGGTGAGCGATAAGTTTTTGGTGACTTTTATTTTTGTGAAAGTAAGATTTTAAGGAGAAAATCTTGCGGGAAAAGGCAGGGGACATCTGGTGCGCATAAATGGGGGGTATAAAGGATGATAAATTCTTGGATGCTCGTGAAGTTGCTGGAAAAATTCCAGTGCATCGGTAAACAAGGCACATGTTTATTCAGAAGTAATGTCTTGTGCTATAATCTTTAAAACGATTTTCACGAAAATTTGAAAATTTGAATAATTCATTGTAGAGAAGTGCAGAATTATTTCATTTCTTTCGTTTTACTTACATTATTTGTTTTTTATTGATAATCAGTAGTTATAAAATTAACTGTTTAAAACTTGTAAATATTTTTACTTCGACTTTAAACATTTAAATTTGAATTTTTTCTAATTAAAAGGAAGGAGATATTTTTCCTTGAATTTAATCACTTTGTTACTTAAAATTGATAACAGCTTTAATTATTCGTGCAGACTATAAAAGCACCGTAGTAAATCTTAATAAAGCTGAAATAATGGAAGTTAGTATTCGGGATTTCAATCTTTCAAATTGAATCTTTTAAAGCTCCCCTAAAATCTATCATGATTTATCCAATAAAGTACAGCTCGAAATCTATTTCACATCAAGAAACTTTTGCTCGGTAACCAAACTTGAATTTACTCATATTGAACGATTATTCGTCTTAAAAAAAAAATTCATTGCACCCTAAAACATTCACGTGCATAAAACAACGCTGTAACGATTGCATAAATTTCATAGGAGACCTTATACTTTCCATCATTAATAACTAAACTTTTTGCTCCCACATGAGCGACCCGTCCGTAAATAGATTGCACACTCCCAAGTATCGTTGCCCTTCAATATAATTAGCAATGAATCTTCTAAAAATAGCTTTAATCAACAGCGAGAGATTTTAAAAAAGTCCCCGGCTTACAAGCCAAACGCGTTCCCGCGCGCCGTATTTATAACATCATCCTACCTAGCGTGCACTTTCTCCTCTTACCGAGCAAAAAGCTCCTCAGAGCCTCTCTGTACCTATCTGCTGGCACGAGTTTCTCCCCCCTCTCCCCCCTCTCTCTCTCGCCGCGCGCTTCTTCTCACTCGCAATTACATTAACGCGCGCGGCCAGGAGGGATTATATCGATTGCCGTCGCGGATGAATTTCCGTTACGTAACGTCGCGCGAAGATGAGTTTGTATGTGTATGTATACGCGAATGTTTCTCCTCTCGGCCGAGAGTGTATTATATTCGCGGCGGAGATGGCGTACGTAATGATGGCTAGCGAATGCATGTAGGCCAAGGCGACGACGACGCAGCGCCGGCGACAAGTAGCAGGTAAGCCTGCAGCTCTTGCGCCGCTTACGGCGGAGCGTCGCTCGGCCGGCTCGTCGGGCTCGATTTTCACTATCGTTGGGTAGAAATGGAAAATCGAACGGTTATCGTCGCGGCTTCCGAGGCGTCGCTCGCGAAGCCGCGGCTCGGAGATCGCGAGGATCTGAAAAGTACCGCGGCTGGAGAGGCGCGAAAAAACGAGGGCGAGCAAATATCCGTTTCGCGCTAAGCCGAGCGAAGTTGCCTCGCATTATCTCGCGCGACCGGCGCCGCGAGGGGATAAAACGACCGCAAAACCACACATTGTTAAAATTTACTCTTACGAGCTTAAAACTCGAGCGCGCCGACGCGTTTCTAACGCTTGTACATAATAGTCCCGCGCAAGAACGCAAGAGTATCGTGCACTCGCGGAGCGCGAGCGCGCGGCGAGGGAGTTTTTTTTTCCGTCTCCGCCTCTTGTTTCCTTTTTTTCGTCGCGCCAATTTGTGCATTTCGCTTGTTCTTTCGCCGAACTGTATAATCCGCGCGAGGCAAACGGTTATCGCTCGGACTCGCGCGCGGACACGACGACGACAAAAAATCCCCCCCCCACTCCTCCCCCCCGAGTCCCTCGAGAAAATTACAGTTAAATTCGAAACCGACGCCGCGCGCGCTACTTGCCCGAGAGGCGTAATTACACGTATTATGAGCGCCCGTTTTCAATAAGTCCGCCGCTGCGGCGGCGGCGGCGGCGCGTCGAGTGTCATTGAGAGGGGCAAAAAATTTGGATTTTTTTAGAAAGTCATTTGTATCCGAAGGATCGGCCGACGTAACCGAGAGAGAACCGATGAAATAACGCGGCGCTATTTGCCGATCGCGTTTTATATTTATTATATTCTCTAGATGCGTTGTGGAAAATAATCGAATTGACTTTTCGAGTCCTTTTTTTTTAATTGTAAGAACGAAATTAGATTAAAGCTCATTTTTCTTCGCTGAAATTATAATTACGTTTCGCATTGCAAAACTAGCATCGGTAATATTTTATCTTATCGCATAGCTCTTTTAGAAGCATTGCTAACAATTGTTACGTTGCATTAATTAGAACCTTATTTATAGATCAAAAATTATAGTGTTCTTACAAGCTCTCGGGTACCTTTCAAAATCAGTTCAATGATTATTAATTAGCTTCAATTAGGACCCTTAAACTTACTCTCCTATTCTACTTTAAACCCGAATAAATTTTATTAAAATAATGCTCGCCAAAGATTTATAGACCAAAGAATTCGTCAACGACGCCGCCGACCGCGTCAACAGATAATACGCCTGCCCGCGGGGGGAGCAGGTGAAAACGAGGAAATGCGCGCGAAACAAAGTGAAAAGAAAGTGATAAAAATATCTCCAATCAATTTGCAGTTGCTCTCTCTCTCTCTCTTGCTGGTTGTTGGCTTTGCTGAATGCGAATGAAATTACAGGCTGCGCGTATACGCGCCGACAATTCCGGAGAAATTTTTTCCTTGCCTTCGCAAGCTCCCGAGCGTTGCTGCTCGTCTTTTGCCTCCTCCTCCCCCCCCCCCGCCTCCTCCCCCTTCTTTCGCTCCTTCGGCGCAATTAGGATCGCCGGTCTTGTCCGCGAAATAACAGGTTATATCGGGAGGAAACGAAGAGCGAGATTTTCTTCGACTCTCTTGCGGAGCAGAAAAAATACAACTTTGCGCCTGAAATTTAGTCTTGTAATTTTTTTTTTTTTTAACGTAACGTATGTTCAATTATATTTTTATATTGCTACAGGCTGGAGGATCGCGGTACTTGAATCGAGTAGTAATCGCCTGTCTGGAATTTATTTTGGCTCGAGAGACGAATTGCGTATATGGCAAAATCTATATTATATTTTAAATTCTCATTTTTGGCCTTTGATTCCATTTTATTTATTTATGTATTTATTTATTTACCAGAGTTCATTGTAATACATGTTATTATTGCTTACTTCAAACTCACAATACAATAAGTTGGAGCAGCAAAACATCCCACAGAGGTAGTCAATGC
>JAWWEM010000054.1:15233859-15246342 GCA_035582935.1 Ormyrus thymus | reverse complement strand
ATAATTGAGCTTCTGGCCATATTGAGTTCTCGAAACAGAGGTTAAATGTATGCGTTAATGAGTTTATAATTAAATTTGATAATATTTTTTATTCTATTATAAAGAATTTAATTGTAAAATTTATTAGAATTTATTTATTAAAATTATTTATTCGATTTATTTTGATATTTTGAAACTTTTTGCAAAAGTTTACGATTTGAAAGTGCTGTTTCGGAACAAATCAAAGGTACATCCGCAGATAGCTACATTTACCTTGTAAGAAAATAATAAGCTCGTTGTTAACTCGTAAAAGTTTTTATGGGAGCCATGAAATCGAAGTGCCTACGCTTCAAAGTTTTGTATAATTTTCTTTAGAGGTAAGTTTAAATTATTATATCAAATACCAAAAGCTACTCGGGTTTTTAGTATTGCAACTATGTTCCATGTTCAATAATCATTAGCATTAAATAATCCAATGCAATAATCAACATTTTAAATCTTGAACGTTTAAATTTTATGCGTAATTAAATGCGATTTATTTAATTATTTTGACCATAAATTTTAATTTACAAAAAATTTCATTCCAAAAATCTCAATCAATTCGAATGAAAAATTGATTTTTCCAAATTATTTTAAAAACAAAAATAATTCCGCAAGCAAGCAATTAAAACTCTAACAATTTTTCCAGTGCGCCATAGAAAAATGGAACCCTTTCCGTAACGTATCGTTTGCCTTACTCCCCGATTGAAACGAAACGGCAGAAGCGGTAAAAAGCAGCGGCAAAACAAAGTGTTAAAAAGGCGTTTGGAAGCTTAAGCGCACAGAGTACCTCGCATCCTTTCGTCATCGTCACTATGGTTATATCGAACGGTTTAAAAGGCGAATCTCATTACCTCGCGGCTCTCGCGCTCGCGGAACGAGGCCGCAGAAATACTCGCGCTCAAAAGGGAAAAAGAAAGGGGGAAAAAGAACGCTTTTTCGGGGTCCTTTCATTCCGCCGCGCGACGGAAGCGCATGAATATTTAACGGGGCCGTAAAAAGAATTCGTCGATCTGAGGCATTTATGCCGTAACGGTAAAGGCGACTCGGCGGGGGACTTTCTAGGGAAGTTTTTGGGCGGCGCGCAGGTGTCGCGCGCGCTCCGGAGGTGTAAAACTTTTCGGGCCGTACGATTTGTTGCAGGAAGCTGATTAATTCACTCTGCCGAGGAGCCGCTGCTAATGTTGATTGGTGCCGTGTGCGAGTAAACGCCGAGGGACTACGAGGACTCATAAACGAGAAGCTGAATAATTAAGGTTCATTAAGACTGAAATGCTCGGTTATTTTTAGCCATGGCCTATATGTATATAGATAGTTGTTTTCAAATGTTTTCAGTTTGGAGCTGAGCGACACTGGTGGTATTCGATTGTCGAGCAATAAGTATATTTTTATATTCATGTTTAACTGTATTAAAAATCAAGGCACTGCAGCAAGAGATTGCACGTAATACTGAACCCAAGAGACATTTTCGTGTTGTCGGTAAAAAAATTTCACTCTCGGCGCGGCGGCTCAGAATTTTTTCTAAATTTTGCAAAAAGTTCGAGGCCTCGAAAAATAGACGAGTTTCAAAATTGGAAAGTTTAAAGTCAAGCTTAGAAGCATTCTTCGCGAAAAAGAAACTTAATAATACATCTGATTCATTCGAAGAATGCAGCTAGCGAGATTTTGACGAGACCGACAGCTAGATAATATTATCTTAACTTTTTTAACCTTGACTCCTTCTAAATTCGACTCTCTGCATCGAGCCTTCATTTCTTTAATCTTTTTGACTCGACGACTGTCAAGCCACACGTGCCTGACATTTAAATCCCCCCGGCCGTGCGGCGCGAGACGCGTAAAAAAACTCCTAGCAGCCAATTACTTTCGCGTTTATTAAAATAACGCGTTTCATAGAAGCGAAACGGCCGCGGCGCGCTTCTTTCGCCGTCACGTTTTTTAAGAGCGAAAATCCGCCGCGGCGTTTAAAAATACACGAGAAAATCGAGGCGGACGCGCGCCGGGCCCCGGAATATGAAATGTCATTTTTCCGCTAAACCGATTTGCGAATCGGTCGACGAGAGGCATTTAAAAATATATCCTTGATCCGAGGAATTCTGAAGAGCCGCGCGAAATCCTGCCGCGTGTCTCTTTTTTTTCGCTCGATTCTTTTCTTTTTCTTTCTTTCGACGGCGCGTCGCCGGGCTTTTGTCGCCTCCCATTTAAAATAACGCATGAATAAATAAAACTGTTGCTTTTTTTCGAGCGTCTCGCGGAATTACCGATGATTATTCGATCGCGCGGTCTGCTTTCGCCTTATCGCTCGACTGCAGTCACTGCACGGCATCGAAAAACAGAACGTATCTCCTGCCATCTTTTTTTATCAGCCCGAAGCGTTTAATATTTCGATACTGGCTTTTATCTGCGCGCTTTTTACGCGAGAAGTACAGAATTTCGTTGGACTTTGAAAGGATAAGAGGAGTGCTGTTGCATCAGTTTTTGGTTGAAAACAATTTCTGCCCGAAAAATTTTTAAATCAATGAAAACTGCTAATCAGTTCTGTCTGCCTCCTGAGGACATCGCCTCGTACCACAAGTTCAACTTTGTACCCAAATGAAGTTGATAAGAAAAATATTTAAAACATAATTAAAATAGCTTATCATTAAAATTTAAAGCTTAACGAGTTCAATCGCAGATAAAAATTAATTTGATACGAAAATCTTAAGATATATATATATATATATTCTTTGAAATCGCTTCTCCAACTGCACGCATCACGACGTTACCGTTCTCGCGTCGTTTTAAAATTCTTTAAAAAAACTTCGGCAAAATCGGATAAGAGCTCTGCGCGGAGCGCAAAGTTAATGCAAGAACGGAGGCACTGAAAATAATACCCAACACTTGCAGCGTGGACTAAATGCACATTTTACGCGGCTTATCATATTTTTTTTTTATACTTCTTACTGCATGTGAGGCAACGCCATTCGATTACCGTATCAGTGGTGTCGATACAATATTGATCATTGTACCGGACCGTATACGGCATATATTTTTCAGAGTAATATGTTTTGAAACGCATCCATGGTGCTCCTCGAATTGACAAAAGAAAAGAAGTATGAACCCAGGCATAATTTCTTTTTTTTCTTTTTTTCAATTAAACCAATTGCGAGGAAAATTCTCGTTTCGAAGATAATGGAACTCCGAGTTTACTTTAAAAAGCGTTCCGTTTAAAAAGACAAACAATCCTCTTTTCTTACTTATGTCTCCAAAAAGCCGCGCACGCTGCTCGAAAACGAAAACTCGCGGTCGAGGCGAAAGAAGAGGAGCCACGGCGAAAAAAATTTCCAAGCTTATCAGTCTCTTTAGCCGAAAAAACAGCCGAGAATATCGATGACCCCATCGAGCGCAAACTCCCGAGACGAGAAGCAAACCGCGGAAAGTATAGAAAACGTCTCTCTCGCGAGCATGAGGAAAAGCATATATACCTGCGTGACAGTTGGCGTTCTTCCTCGGCGTCTCCACGTCGGACTCTTCGTCATCGGGTGGCCGCCCGGCTGCTATATATGTATATATATATCTATCTCTCTCCTCTCAAAAATAGGCACGACCCGCAGCACTGTGCACTCTCTCTCTCTCTCTCTCTCTCCCTCTATCTCCCACCTCCGCGCCTCTCCTTGCGCGCGCGCTCCCTTTTCCCCGATATCTGGCCTGGCCTGGCGGAGAGGCTCACGTGCGGCGCAGCCCTTTTTCGGGGCTACGGGGTCAGAGGTCGTGGACTCGGCCGCCGGACGGTCAGCTGAGTCGACTGCGCATCACCGCGGACTGCCGCCGTCGCTCTCCCCTCTCGGTATGCGTATCCTCGCGTTAATGTATCTCTCGCACCGCGGGGAGCCGCCGCCGATGTACAATAGCCCTCCGAGGTGGAAGCTCCAAGCTCACAACCCAATTTCCTCGAGTGGAGTCGGCCGTCGCGCGCTCTCTCCCCCTTTTCTCTCAGTGATAACGGACTTTCGCTAGAGCAGCAGGCGAGGCCCTGCGGTGCATTTCCTCGCTGGCGAACAAGTGGAAGAGTAAGAATAAGCGGGGCAGCAGCGGCGGCAGCAGCAGTCGTCTCGTCGCCTCGTCCGCTCGGCTCCTCTCATCTCTCTTATCTTCGCGCGTACCAGATTCGACTCTCCCTTTTTACTCTACTTTCTTATCGCGCACTCTCTCTCTCTCTCTCCTCGCTGCTCCGCTCTCTTATCAGTGTGCTCCTTCGAGACGCAATTTTGTAACTGCCTCTGTACTCTTCTATCTATATTTATCAACAACAATTTCCTATCTACGGATATGGGCTGCGCGCCGACGTCTCTCGGGGAAAAAATAATTGCATTATCCGCTGCCCTCCTGAGCCAGAGAGCGGAGGGCCCCGCCAGTCCGTGCACTGCGATCAAACGTACAAGTGGGATCGCGCCTCTGCCTCCCCGTCGGACGGCGGTGGCGAGAGCCAAGTTATATTGTTATCGTAAACTCGAGAGAGCTACGCGTCCACGCGCACCAGTGATTGTTCGGCTCGAAAAGTGATATCCCGGCTCTCTGGATCCCTCGGCGTGCTAGGCGATTGCGAACGAGGCGACCGACGGAGAAGGAGATGCGCGCGACACCGCGGTTCGCGCGCGACTGATTTGCTCTTGGACTGGGCGCGCGCGCAGCAGCAGCAGCAGCAGCAGCAGCGGCAGCGGAGCAGCGGCTACAGCCCCGAGAGCGAGTGCGTGCGAATGCGCAGAACGGACGGCGGCGAGAGAGTGAGCGGGGCGAAAACGAAACCGAAACTCACTCTCTCTCTCTCTCGCTCTCTCTCTCTCTCTCCCTCCCTCCCGCTGGCTCGCTCGCGCCGAGCCTCTTTTCACTCTCTCGCTCGGCCGGCCGTAAGGCTGGAGCGGGCTCTCTCGGGATGGGACGCCTGCGTGCGCGATGGAGGCTGCTGCGGCTACTGGCGACGGTGCCGCCCGAGGAGGAGAGCGTCGCGCCGATTCACGCGTCGTAGCGACCTGAATCCAAGGAGAGCCGAGGGCGGCGGTTTCGGAGCTTTGGGCTCGGTGGCTCGTCGGTTTCGTTGAGCTTCTTTTCGATTGTACGAGAGGAAAGAGCTGTGAAATTTGACCTAAAATTTGTCAAGCTACGAGTGCCCGAAGAATATTATCGCTCTCGTTAAAAGTGTTCTAGTACCGATTGTTCGCTCGGCGCGATCGGAAACATTTTCATTCTTTGAAAGTTTGAATTGTTCTGCTGATAGTTTCCGGTGCTCGTGCCTGGCATAGGCAGCAATACGGAATGCATCGCTCGACGATTTAAGCACTCGCTGTCTTCATTTAGAATGAGTATTTTCAGATAAGCCACAGTTACGCTTTCATAGCGCCGCGGTTTTGTCTGGCACTTATCGATAATGGAAATAAGTCCGTAAAAAATTGAAGCATACAGCTCGTTCCAATTCTTGGCTCGAGCTCGAATAAGACATTTTTTAATCGGGGGTATAGTAAAATTTAGCAACTGCAATTTATTTTACGTCAATTGATCAGCATTTTCGGCTTTACAATTTTGAACTAATTCAAGAAACCATTAGGGGCAATTTCACGCATTTGAACGCTTAGAAATATTCGCGAGCGCGCGACTTGGTGTCTCCTTGGTTTCTTTGCAAGAGTTACTGTCCAGCTTTGCTCTGATGGTTATTTCAAGTCTCGTTTCAGTTCGTTTTATTTCCCGGCGATGTGAGCTCAACGTATATCTGGGTTTCTTTCCTGAAACTGAGGTGTGTTTCTTTATTTTTCTGACCCAATATTCTAAAAATAATCTCAATCGTCTAATTGCAGAATCTGTACCCTTAAAAAACATCGTTCTTGTTTTTTTAGAAAAATCTTTTTTTTTTCAACTTTTCAGAAAATTTTCCGTTTTTTTCGAGTTTAAGTAAACCTGTACTGCGATAAGATATAAAAAAATTACATGTTGGATAAAAATTACAAAAACAAAAAAAAAAAAAAAAAACTGGGTGCCAGATGGCAAGACTCTCGAGCGCCTCGGAAAATAATTATTCACAAACGTACGCAACGAAGATCGTGAATACATTTTCTCGGCGACATAAATTTTCAGGTCGTCGACCCGCGCGGCTCGCGCCGGTGCACCTGTACATATTACTCTCGACAAACAGCACCCCGCCGAGGCCGGTCGAAATTTGGAAAACAGCCTCCCGCCATCCTCCGTCGGCCTCGTCGGTCGAAAATGTTCCCCCGAGGCACAAAGTAAATCGCGATCCGTCGATCGTCGCGCGGGCAGCAGAACGCACCGATTTCCACGCTCGAAAGAAACAACGCGAAACGGCTCTCCGCGGACCGCCGGAGCTCCGAGCGAACTTTCTCCGCGGCGACTGAAATAAAAGCAGCCGCGCGCGCGCGTGTCCACCCACGCGGCGCGGCTCGCGCCCCATTGATAATAAACCGCGACATACCGGCGGCCCGACCGAAGCGAAGAAAAAAGGAGAGAGGGGCGGAAAAATGCCCCCTCGCGCCTAGATGAAACGCGACCGCCGCCGCCGCCCCGGTGGCAGGTAATGGACCGTGCCGGCGACGATAAGCGAGCGACGAGGAGTGCGGCGTTTTCACGCGTCGGCGCTCGCGGCTATTGCTCTCCTCGCGTCTCCTGACGTCAGCCTCCATTAGAACCTCATTTTTGACCTTAATCGCGGGCCCCGAGATAGCGCGCTGATACACGGCTCGCAGGGCTCTCTGACTTAGATATATTCTTTCCGGCGATTAAAAAAAAGAAAGAAAGAAAAAAAAAAGACTACAATCGACGCGGCGCGGAGCAGTGAACTGTGCGGCCAGATAGCGCACTGCTGCATGGGGATTGTCGTTGGAGAGGTGATATCTGATTTAAAATAGCGCAACGCGTCGCGGTCAGATGTCGATGGAAACTTAACAGTTAATCGAGTTCGTTTACGTAAATAAAGGGGCGGACGATAAATTTGAGACAGCCGCATTTTCACGGAGCGCATACTCGAACGAAGCGATGTAAATAATGAGAGACAATTATTATCGGCCGCGTTTCCAAAGCAAAATAATGAACGAAGTGCGCGTCGCCGCAGAGGCCGCAGCCCTTAAAAACGTACACGACGAATATTAATGACAGCCCTAAGCTCTAATCAATGGCGGAGTCGTACAATTGCCCTCGCCGACTGAGCAAACTGTTTTAGAACATATGTCCTACATACTCCGCCAAAGCAGCGCGCTGCACCGCGATAAAATCAACGATACGGCCATGTGACGCCGCCATATGCCGCTGTCGGTGAAATAAATTTTTGACTAGCGCGCGCACGCGCATTGTCTTGGTAACGCGCGCTTTATGCACCTTCTAATACCAAAACACTATTATACTCGTTAGCTTGAACGAGAATTCAAAATATTTTGCACTTCCGCACGCTCAATTACGCCATCTGCCGGTTCTCGTATGAGCGTGTATTATTTTGGAAATGGGCTCCGGGCCGAGAGCGCGCTTTGAACCGTTGCTGCTTTTCGTGAATATTTTATATTTTAGGCGCTTTTTGGTAACGCCGATGTACACCCGATAATTATTTAACAATGGAAGTAAATTTCGTGCGTCGTTTATTTACCATAGAGATATTTTCAAATTAGAAGTTACAATTTCATTTAACAGATATGTTATTGTTCTAATCCGTTTCAAGAAAATCATTAACCGTTTTAGTAGTGGTCCTCATTATCGATACTTTGTACACAATGAATGTATAATAAAGCAATTTTCGTGAATGTTTGTTTTAGGGAATTCCTAACTCAAATTTCGGTTATCTAAAAGTTAATTTCCCTCGTCATTAATTTCGAAACTGCTTTGCTTATCATTGAAGTTTGAAGTTAACGAGCAATCTCCTTTAAACTTAAAATTACAAAATCAAGATATAAGACATTCTTTTATTTTAAGTATAGAAAATAGATATGAAAGTGATGAAATATCTACCTCATATATTCTTCGCTGCATGTAGTTATCCTTTTATAGCTGCCGGATTATCTGAAAAAATATAATAAGAATTGCGTTTACAAGTATTTACAATTACAGGTTCCATGATTAAATTTGCACGTCAGTTTTTCCCCGCAATAAAAAGCAAATAAAAATAAACTAACAATCGCGATATCAGTTCACAATGAATGCACTCCTCGGCAAGAGTCAAAATTTTGTAATCTCAGGAGAATTCCATCATTGATCAATTTCTCAACGCATCCACCGGTCATAAAAAGTGGTGTATGAAATTGCACGCTGCGTAGTAACAATCGACAACTCAGCATAATTCACACTGAATCAATCGACGCGATCGTCTTCGGTTACGCCACAAATTGACCGGAAAAATAAAGTTTTACGGCGCTTTATTATCTATCAGCGACCGCAAATTCTAGCAGCAGGCCGCCTTCGCACATAACGATTTGACGATCGATTCTCGTTTGTCTCACTCTCTCTCTCTCTCTCTCTCTCTCTCTCCTCGTCTCCCGCAATTTCCGCGACTTTGTCGTGCCTCACTTGCGTAATAAACTTCAGAAACTTTCTCGTGCGCAACAGTTAAGCTTGTTTGGATAGTTTCAAGACGCACGGGGAGCGAGATTGCCGACTTGATGCCTATGTAATGCGATGGGTTGTCGGCGACCACCGAAAACTTTTGGTTCTATTGTTTCTTTCGAAATTGGCATTCCTTCCGGCAAAAGTGTAACGTATCGCGAATAATATCGGGGCTTTTTTTAAAAGAAAAGCGCGTCTCAAAAGTATCTCGCGAAGAACGTCTGAACGGAAACATTGCACGTACACTGTCTGTACATCTGCCTTTTTGTACTAAGATGTAAGAGTAGCTTTTCGTGTATTTCTGCTTAGATCATAAAACAAAAATTTTTCCTTCTTTAATATTTGAGGTTGAAACTCTTCCAAGTATTTGTCCCCTTTACTTAAAGGGTTTGTTCCCCTTTACTTAAACCTTCGTTTATAATTGTTGCAACAGCATGTCAAGTTATAAACAAACATTAATTGAAAATAAGTAGGAAATTCAAAAATTAGTTACAAAAGCTTGAACCAGGTAACACTTAAAAAAAGAAAGAAAAAAAAAGAAATAGAGCTCAGCGAAATCTCAGCCTTCCCCGAAGGCTTAATTATTCTCAATCCGCCTGGAAGACCAAACCCAAATGGTAATCCGCGCGATGGATTGGAGAAACTCGCGCGCGGAAGCCAAAGGCCGCGGCGCGCAAAATTGGCAAATGCCTCGGCCGATTCGGCGAAGTACTCCGGTTTCTCGCGCCTTGACGCTTCCTCAGCCGCGCGCCGCGACGTGCATTCGAGAGCGGCCGCGCGCCGCGACTTGAATCCCCGCCGGGAGGATTCTCAACCCGATGGAAGAGCTGCCTCGTTCTCGCGCGTCGGACTCGAGCGAATTAAGGCTGAGCGCGGTCAGGGCAGTGTTGGTAATTCAATGTTTTCTTGTAAATTAGCAGCTGCCTCTTGGAAAGGCACTGCCGAATTTCAAATGTTTCAAACTGCAGAAGCTGAGCGATATGGAGATATACAAATGACTTAGCGCCACATCTACGCAAACATTAGGCAAAAGCGGAACATTCGACTTCTGAGCATCACGAAGTGCATTTCTGAGGTTTTTCGAGACTTCTTTTACAGAGTTAGCCCGGTGTCTGGCGTAGGTCGCAGGGTTATTATCTTCCAAAAGTAACATCTCAGTAATACAAATTCCCGTCAGTCCAGACTTCCCCGGTGCTTTCCCAAAACGAAGTATACCGAATTTTCAACGGCCGAGATCGAATCGAGCGGCCGGAGGTTGCGCTTGTATTGGTGTGCTTGACTAATGACGACGGCGCCGGAGATGGTCTAGAGCTGCATCGGATGCGGGTCAGCGTGAGAACCTCGCCCTCCCTCCGTAAAAACCCAAAGTTCTTGGAAAGTCCCACCGGGGGCACGGAAATATACGATGGTTGTGTCCTCGCGCGGATATTAATCTGCCGCTCGCGGTCGAAAAATTAAATTAGGATTATTATTATTTTTTCCAGGTCGAACGGTCCTGTTTACGTATGGATTTAATGCAAATCAATGGTTATACTCGTTAAAATTCGGATGGCACTAATTACGAAACAAGCGCGTTATAAGAAACATGCATAATGCATCGAAGACAGATATAATCGAAAACTAAAATGCTGCAGCCGACGAAAAGTATTTCAAGGCTTTCCCGTTTCTGGGCGACGGAGTACCGTTGGAGAAACGTTCGCTGATAGAATATTTTATGAGGCATCGGCAGTCCACGGGAAAATCTTGGGAAGACGCTGCTTAGGCGCGTGGAAATGCCAGAGCAGTCTGGATTCGATGGCGCAATCTAAATTCAAGACGGGCATTAAGATCGCGCGTCCATATTTATTAAGGCTCGCTCGTGGAATGAATAGATACCCGCGCGGTGAGGTTACGAAAAGAAATCGCCTATTAATCTGGAAATAAAATAAACTTTCTGCCTGTTAATTTTGGAATAAAATATAGTCGCTCTGCTTGTGCATTAACTGAAACGAACTTTTTAAAGCTCAATAAGTCATTTTAAAGCTACAGCAGCGAAATTATCTCGTGTAGTAAGCTGTTATGAAAAACTTTTTAATCTGTTGGAGCTACTCGAGGACTAAAATTTTTTTAGGACTCAACGATTCCCTTATATATTAAAGTGAATCGACAAAATCCGCGTGCTCCTTCGACGAGCAATTTTTATAACTCCCCGACGCGCGGACGCAAAAATCCGGATAAGCTTTCGTTTTTAAAAAAGCCATGACAAAAGCGAATTAATTCACTGCCGCAACCTTCATCAGCGGCCACAATGAGAAAGCCTGGACGACGGCCTTATCGGAAAAATCCATATCGAAATTCCAGCCGATACTCACCCTGACGAGGCGAAATCGAGATATATACGCAGCTCCGGTAAAAACGTCGACCGCGCAGCGACGTTTTTTCTTCTTTTCTTTTTCATCCGCCGAAGAAAAGCGGCGCGGCTCGTCGCAGACGCTCGCTCCTCTCCCTCCTGGAGGAAGGAGGCTTGCTTTCCTCCGAAAGCGGGAGGGCGTCTCTCTCTCTCTCGGTATCGGTTTCCCGCGGCGGGGGAGGGGGCTCGCGAAGATTCCGCGGTGCGGGGGAGGACGCGGGGGGGGGGGCAGCGCGAGCGACGTGCACGATAAGAAGAAGAAGGAGAGCGAACGAAAACGCGGAGAGATGAGGGAACGCGGTGACCTTGAGACGAACGAGGGGACGAGCCGTGGTGGGGAGAGGACCTTCGCCAAGGTCACGGCTATCCTAGAGCCTTATAGCGGTGAAAGTGAGCATCCAGGAGAGGCACAGAAGCCGGAGCGAGGAGCTCGCGCCGACGTGCTGCGTGGGCAACGTCAGGACTTGTGCCGGCTGGCGAGGTGTGTCGAGGCCCGGTGGAACTAATTGCTTCCGAGTGCGGAAAAATGATCAAGCGAGGGAATGGCTTTGCTCGGGATGTGTGTTTTCGTTGGTGTTTCTTTGTTTTAGTAGTTTTTCTGGACTGGTACATTTTTTTCTGAATTCTTTCAAAAAGCAGGTTGGGTTTCATGCGTTTGTATTATGTTTCAAGAAGGAATTGGGCACAAAGAGCAGTTTTTAACAAAAAGATTTAAATTGTTGAATACTTCTTCAACAAATTTTTGAATTGCTATCATGAATTGAACTCGTAGACGATTATAAATACAAATATAACAATGTAGAAGCTTCAAAAGTACATAAAAAACCGAAGTTTCAATAAAACATTTAATGTAGAAATCCAAGAAGAGGCTCATACTAAATCAATTCTACACCAACATTTCTCATTCAACGATAAAATCTAAAAGTTATCAGTGAGCTGAGCCCCCGCTCCGCTGGATAGAAAAAGAAAAAGCGACCATCGAGAAAGATAATCTCTTTTAAAAAAGCAGCTCTCTCCCCCCCCCCCCTCTCTCTGCCCCGCTGCAGCGCGCGTCAGAAGCGGGCGCGACTCCCACTAATGACGGATCGCCTCTCTCCCGGCGCGCTCGTCGTCGGTACTCTTGAGCCAATTAAACGCCATATAATGTACCAGGAAATGCCGAACGATTATTGCCGTCTGGCCCACATCTTCGCCTCCCGTCCCTTCGGCTCCCCTCTCCTCTCGGACCCGACGATGCGCCGCATCGCGTGCGGGTGTCTCTCTCTCTCTCTCTCTCTCTCTCTCTCTCCCTTCATTGGGCTTCATTGCTCTCGGCTCTCGACGCTTTTCTTCGTCGGACGGCTCCGTGCGCTCTCTCACGCTGCCGGACCACTGCAAGTACTCTTTGGCCGCCCGTAAGCGCAGACGCCAATTGTTGCGCGCAGCTTTTATAATGCACGGCTCTCGACGGATTCCCTCGGGGATCGCTGCTTGTCGAAGGGACGGTCGTCGTCGAGCTTTCAATTTCG
>JAWWEM010000054.1:15211364-15222197 GCA_035582935.1 Ormyrus thymus | reverse complement strand
ATTCGACCAGCGTACGATCATTCGGCAAACAGTCGACCAGCGTTCAGCCATTATTTATCATATAGAAAACGATATTAACATGTTTACAAATTCATCATATTAAAAAAAGTTACTCAGTCATATATGTTTTATTAAAAATGCATAATCAAAAAAATTGTTAATTTAAAGGGAGAACTAAAATAAAGAATCTAGCTTTTAGTACCATGTAATATTGTAAACAAATCATTATGATTATTTTTAAAAATAGATATTTTCTCCTTCCTAAATGACTGGGCCATAAAGTTGAATGAGTCAAACTCGACGGAGTCGTCCACCTTTTAGAGGCGAAAAATATTCCGCACGTGGCAATTCGCGACGTAGCGAAATCGATTTTGATCACTTGTATGGTAACTGAATACCAAATGGTTAATTACAGCATAATCGATTTTAAACCTTTACTTTGTAATTAATATTCCTTTTCTGCGTACGTGAAACAACAATAAAAATTGTTTTTGATATTGCTCGACTGTGGTCTATCTTCTTTTATACAAAATTCCCTTAACTGCGTAGAAAAGTTTAAAAATAAATCGCAAAAATTAGATTGATAATTAGATGAACCGATTTAGACCGACATTTTAGCGAAAGAAATTTACATTTAAACAAATCGAACCTTGTCTAATTGAAATATATAATTCTAGGAAAGCAAAATTTACATATCGAAAGTTATTTTGGCTTCAATTTGACTTTAGTTTAAGCATGCAGAATTCGTAAGCAGTCTTGTCTAAAAATAAATCGATGTAAAAAACTGAATTGCTCAATCGAATCACCATAAAGCCTTCGAACCTAGTATCTTAGTTTTTTTATGTTACAAAAAAATGTTACCTTCTGAGAACGACAAAAAAGTTTTAACGGTTTTTTTTTTTATTTTAAGACTTCAAAGTGTTAAATAACGGTTCCTTTTTAATATTTAATATTTCCATTAGAATACCTAATCGAATTCGATTTAAAGTTTTTACGTAATATCAGCTATGGTTTTCCACAAATAAGAACGACATAATAAATGGGCTCGTGCAGCGATGCGCCTAAGCTTTAATCTGTAAGGAAGCGTATGAAAAAGTAAGCAAGCCGAAGGACGATTATATTTTTTAATACTTTTGCAATATATATAATTAAAATTCACTTATACAGATAAGCTCGCTTAATTTACTTCTATTAATATTGTACATAAGAAGTTTTGCCTAATAAATGCATTCGATATAAGAACTATGATTTACAGAGAGCTTGCAGTTATAATAAATACATCTAGTAATCTTTTTACTAGTAGAATAAAGTAAAGTTGCGCTGCATAGGGGTGGAATTTTTTGATTGGAATTAATTAAAAAATAGCCATGGCACTGATTCAAAATTCAACGGAAACGACAGTGTTTTACAATCTATCATTTTACGCGTATTATTCGATAAAACAATAATTATAAAATCGATAGTTTTCATCAAACGGCATCCAGCCGAGTGAGCGTTGGCGAGCGAGGTTACGCTGCTGGTACAAAATTGGCAAAAATGCTACTTGCATTATTTTTTTAACAATTTAAAAAGTCTTTTGAGCGTTTCAATCTTATAAATTTGATATTTCGCACCATCTTCGGTCAATCGATAAAAGCTTCAAAGAAAATCGCCCAAAATTGATAAAAACAAAAAAGTCAAATCCCACCGATTCCCGCTCGTGAAATCTGCCGGATCAAAGTCAAAGCGAGCCGAACGCCGACTCGGCGCTCACGGCGACCGATGGCAGAAGTGCGCAATCTCAAAAAATCTAAGTTGCGCGTTTCCTCGATACGCGCCGAGCTCTGAAACGCCGTCGTCGATAAGCCGCTGGACCCCCTCCCCTCTCCCCGTACATTATGCACCGAACGCACGCGGCTGCCGTTCGTCGCGTCTCTTTGCTTTATGCCTTATGTATTTATGCCGCGTTCACTTTCATGTGGCTGGTACGTTGTGATTCGAGATCCTCTCGAAATAAGGAACGAGCGAGCGAAAAAGTAGGCACGGATGATAACTGGTGCGCACGAGGCACGTCAGAAGAGATAGACAGTGAAATACGCTGCCGAGGTTGGACTGGGACCGAGTCCGAATGAAGATTTAAGTGTCGAATCGATTGGAGGAATCTGAAAAGGTCGTTTCGAGTTAGTATTTCGCTTTCTACCGGTTGTAGGGGTAAAGAGGAGTTATTTCCTTTTAAGATTCGTAGTTAAAATAATTCACGTTCAGTTACATTAAGCTCAAAAATTCCTCAATTAACTTGAACATTTGATCATTAAACTGCTCGCCGAGAATTTTAACGTAACATTTCTGCGCATTTCAAAGTCTGCGGACTGCTCTTGAACTCTCATTCGCGATCGTACGGGTGCGCGCGGCTTCTGCGCTGAAAAATGCACGCGTCCTCTCCTCTCCTCGGTCCAAGCATTTGTATATCATGAAAATTTATGAAAGCGCTGGACGCAGGAAGAAGGAGAGAGCGGCATTTCGCAGGATGCGAGGTGCAGGCGACGGGGTGCGCGGCGCGCAACATGTGGCGCGTACAGTCAACCTCGAAGCGCGATCCATTTCGCAGCTGTCGGTTCCCGATGCGCATTAGCATCGGACGCGATGAAAAGTAGTCCATCGCTTCTGCCGTTCGTTCTGTTCTCGTGCTTTTCGTCAATTGCGACGTAGGAAGGCTGCCTGGCTTGGAGGGCGGGCAACTTTTGAAGGGTGCTTTTTATTTTACAGTATCTTTGGTTGCAAGTTTCACGATTTTTTTTTTAGCCATTTCACTAATAGTTGATCAAATCTGGATAGTCTACAAACAATTAGTCAAAAAAATGGCCAAGTAATAGTGAAAGCTTACAATAGGGTATTTTTTGAGTTTTTAAATACATAACAAATCTTGTCTTCAATGATAAGCTTGGTCTGAGTTTTCGACAAGGAGATTTCGACAGGTTTGGGTCAAATAATTTTTTGCGATTTTAGGATATTTTCTAATATAAAAATAGGAAGTTCATTCAGTTTAACGCTTGATTTAAAAAGTTATGCGTTCTTTTGGCCAAAGTCTAAGAAAGCTCAATGTTCATTTGATTACAACTTTGCAACAACGAACTGTAGAGTATTCTGATTCACTACATTTGAATAGTGAGATCAAAAAAGATTTTTCAAATATAGATTCTTGGATAACTTTTTTTCTACTTGTTATAAACTATACTGTAAATGAACGGGGTAGATTATAGCCGAATTATTGAATTAAGCGAGGAAAGGAAAAATATTTTATCAATTTCTATATCATCAAGCAAGGTTTTCCACAAATTATTGCGTGCTCCTAAAACTTTCTCACCCTTCTAAATTAGTCTCCCAAACGTTCGCCCCTTTCCCCAACCCCTCGACTGTACTCCACGTTCGCTTCCCCAAAACCCAAACTAAAAGCAAAGACAACGTCAGTCGCGTCTGTACCAACGCGAAACGCGAGGGGTCGCTCTCCGGGAGGAAACGATTGCGCGAACTTAGAATGCAATTTGCACAGTGGCACAGATACGAGAGAGAGAGAGAGACAGAGGCAGGGAGGGCATTAGAATTCAGCGCGCGATCCGCGCCGCCGCGGCAGCAGCTGCACCCGCATACGCATCGTCCGTTCAACGGACGCGCGCCTCGCGCGGCCCTACCGCCTAATCGCCGCAGTTTATAATGGGAAATGGCACGGCGCGCAGCCTGCCCTGGAAGTCGGGCTGCGCTTACGCGGAAATTCGCCGCGGCCTGGCCGCGATGCGCTTCGACAGCCGAGGGAATTTACGAAGTCGAAATTCAAGACTGCGCCGTCGGCTCGAAATTTCGCTACACTGTTTGAGGACGCCGTCGGGGAGGGGGATTCGCTGGGACTTTTACGGCAATGCTTTGTAATCTAATGATTGAGTTGTAATTAATTGATGTCGGCTGTTTGGGAAAATAGTCCCGCTGTGGGACGTCGTCAATGTGCAGGTATGTAAAATGTATGTAGCATTAGGGAAAATGGCAGTTTTTAATCGAGTAATAATTGTAAACGATAAATGTTTAAAAATTTTTAGTCGTGTTTGATCCAGAATCTTAACAAATATAAACAACAATAGCGTGATAATTTTTTAAATTACACAACAGATCAAGATGCAACTTCGTAAAATGCTTTAGTGCTACCTACAAACTTTTTAAATCAGTTTTAAACCATGTCTAAACCTCACCAAATGTCTGATTAGTGTCTAATTTTTATAAATTTTTATTTTGAGAAAAGTTTGAAGCCAATTCTGCTAGAAACCTTTTAATTATAATAAAGAATAATATTTTAATATTAATCTTTTTCTTTTTACTCGATTAAAAACTACTCTCTACAGATTTTGCATACCAAACGAAGTAATATATGTATTTGTTTTGTACTTAAATTTACTGAAATACATAGATAATAATTACTCTTTTCTTTTACAGTGTCCATGAAAAAAGCTTACGCGCTTAAAAAGCTTTTAGAAAGTAATTTTCTAAAGATGTTGCGTTTTTAACGAAAATGAACTCATTCCTACAATTAAGGAGCATAAAAAATTCACTTTTTACCCGTGCCGCATCCGCTCCAATTATGTCCGCAAAGCAGAAAAAAATCTGCACGCAACTCCCGCACGTGGCGAAACTCCGTCGGCGGATAGTCGAAGTAACGAAATGTCCGTATCGACGTTTAGATAACATTCGACAGGGTCGAAAACCTTCGATCTCGCAGGTCGTTAGAAAAACGCGGAAACGATCGCGCCGAGCTGCACAACAGGAAGTGGTCGCCCATGATGCAGGTACCGACCGCGCCCAGCGGCGCTGCACTTCGAGGGTCAACGGGTGTGCACTTCACCCTACCGACCGGTCGACTCGAAATTCTAACTGTGTTTTGCGCACTGACGACTGATAAATTCGACGACGATGTAAAGAGAAACGATTTTGGACCTGCCAATTCTTCGATTGTCAGATCTGTATACGCAAAATAGAGAAAACTCGAGTGTGATATGTAATACTTGTATAAGCGAACGGTACAGTTCTGTGGTTGGAAGCCGACTAAATATAGAAAAGCTATATATATACGCAGGAAAATCCGGGGTCCTAAGAAAAACAGGGGTGCGGATTAGATCCGGAAAAGGGAGACGAGGAGGGGGTTTTGGAAGTTAAAAATCGATAGTGAGTGGAGAAATGAAGGAGTCTGAAATGACAGATATTTTTAGTGAAAACTTTGTTTAGCGGTTTTCAACTATAAATTATTCTATTTATAAATATGTTTTTTTTTAAACCGTACTACACAAGTATTACTTATAAATATGGTATAGTTAAATATTTTTGATAATTTAACTTTTGCCTATATGTACATTATTGCTTTGCCTCACTTCTTCAAAGTACATATTAATATTTTTCGTAATCGCGATAAACGAATAGCTCATTCAGTTGCAGGGCGTCGAGTAGATTTCTCTCTACAAATGTCACTCCAATTTCGCTAAAAACACCCTCGAAGATTCAAAAATACAAGCCAATGCGCCGCTATTCTCATCATTCCCAAAGCGCTCCGACACGACAGACAATCGACTCGCTCCAGCGGCAAAATTTACCAGCGCACATCCCCGGCCAGCATTTACGCCTCCGCCTCGGCTAAGCAGGCGGCATCAGCGTCCGAAGACCGTTAAATTTCGCCTCCCGGCCTCGTCTGCAGCTCCGCGTCGAGCTTCCATCGCGCGCCTCGCGTTCTTCCCCGTTGCACAGAGAGGAAGCGAGAGAGAGAGAGAGAGAGACTCCGGGGGCTAGGTCGGCCACTGACCTTTATCCGGGACAACTGCACTCCATCCCCATTTCCACGCAGGCGCGCTCGGGCCCGCGGAGCGGCGGAATCGCCGAGGGGTTCGAGCTTTACGGACTGCGTCGCGCGAGAGCGGCCCCGGAGTTCGTCTATTTCCGCGACGCTAACCATTTTTGTACGCGCGCTCGCCTCCGAGGCCGAGCCGCCGCGCCTCGCGTTTATAGGTCTGGTCTCTCGGCCTCTTATGCTAATGTTTTAAGAAGCGCAGTTCTGGACTCGCTTTTTATAGACTGCACGCGCGCCCGGCGCTTTTGTCTTTCAGGGGTTTTCAATTTTCGTCGCTGGGATGGAGAAGGGAACGAGTGTCCGGCTTGAATTGCTTGGAAGTTTTGAACGTATTTTTTTTTGTTGTGAGATAATTGTTTTTTTGGGCGGTGAGAAAAAAGTTTAGTAAAAATTACTATACTTCCTAGTAAGGTCACTACAGAGGCCGTCAAAACCAAAAAAATGATCATACTTTATAGGAAAATTTACCGAACTGTAATAGTAAAATTTTTTACAAACTATAGTAACTTTTTGGGTTTTGACAGTCTGTGATGGCTTTACTAGATAGTATGGTATTTTTTACAAGATTATTTGTAATTTTTACTATATTTCTTCTCTCAGTGGGTGGATTTTCAAGGCTATATCGATTTGAAAGGCAGTTAACTTTCTTATTTCAGACACCGATTAAGAACCTTTCTGGTTAAAGAAAGATGTTCGCTTATAATGCGAATTGTTTAGATCACCAATTCAATACGGAACATGAGAATATGTATATTAAATAGTAGCAGATCAAGAAAAATTATTTTTAGAAAATGTTTTTATTTTCTTCATTATTAACATTTTGTAAGAACTTTATTTTAATGCATGGTAAGAATCATCATCATGTAACAGAATATGTATAGTGACTGAAATTGTGGTCAATACATCACCCTTCGCATTGTTCCTAAGGTCAACGAACTCTATAATTTAAGGGTAGGAATCGATCTTGAGAAAATGAAATGCCGGTATAATAATACTTATTATTATTTTCAATGCATACTAAGATAATTTTTTAAATCAAAAATTTCTGATTTTACATTACTTATGCTTTTATGCGCAAATTATAATTTATTCTTTGCTGAAGCATTTAAAACGTATTATCCTCTACGTAATAAAGTCGAACTAAAAATAAAAGAAATAAAAGAAAGGCAGTAAAAGATTTATAAACGTACATTTACTTTAGCATATTAAAATGAAGAAAGTTATTGTATTATATATTTATCTAGCAATCAAAATGAAAAATAAAACTAAAAATAGAACTCATACAGATTCAATTATCTTCAACCGAAACCAAGATGCGCTTAGCTAAACAAGTTCCTGCAAGTTACCGCCATTAAATATACAATCGCACATACAACTCCAGCAAAACCAGGTTAGAAAAGAAAAAAAAAAAACGAGCCTTCAAAAATTATTCGCATACGCACTTAGGAAGGGTAGGCTACTCTAGCATTGATTCTTAGAGCCGCGCTGCGCAGCGCAACCTTAAATTTAAATGTCTGGACACAGGGGGGCGCTAAGACGATAAATTCTTTCGATTCGCCAGAGAGCTTCTTTCACACGCATTGTCTGCTTCCTCCCCGTTTTCACTCTCTCTCTCTCTCTCTCCGTCGCCGTCTGTACGCTCGTCTGCGCAATTCGAGTGTAAAAAAAGGGCGTCGCGCTCGTCGCGAACCTGTTGTCGTGACCGGGGAAGAAAGAGGTACACCGGAAAACACCGGATCAAGCCGGCAACTGTGTGTGCGAGATTTTTAGGGGCTACTTTCACCTTGCCGCTCGAGCGAAAATAACAAAACAAAGGGAGCTTTGCATCTGCGGAGGGAAGTAGGCAGTATGGTTGATGCTGATGAGCTTATACGGACGAAGGGCGTTTGAGATAGGTCATCGACCAGCTTCGAATAACGAGCTGTTTTGTATTTTTGCTTCTTTTTTCGGCGCACATTATTACTTATAAAAACTTTGTAACTTTGTAAAATTAATAATATTTTTTATTATTATATATTGTTATTTATTATTTCGCCAAATGTTAAAAGAAACGTTTTTCTTTTGGCGATCTGAGATTTCGTCAATTATTGGGGGACTTGCTAATAAAATTATTGTTTATAAAGCCAATTTATTATGTAGTACTTTTTCTTTGTATAATATCTAAATGCATTCCAGTTCATATAAAAAAATTATAATTGTAAACTATTTAGAACATCTTTCCATCATTTCAATTCTCATTGAAGTTTTAAGAGCTAAGTACATTCTAACGCTCAATGGACTATAATCAATTTAAAAATGACTGATTAAATACAGCAAGTGCATGCTAGATATTACCAGTTCCATTGAATCATGGGGCTCTTATACGCATTTAAAAAATAATACCGAAACTCTCCTGCGAAAATTAAATAAAATTAATAAAATGATTAAAAAGAAAAAAAAAGTAGATCTAATTTTTGCTCAAACGAAGCCAAATAGGAATCTGTAGACTTATCTGATGCTCAGATATTAAAGCTACGAAATTTTAGTTTTGCAGTAATTACCTAAAGTTTGACATAGATTTTTATCTAATCGAGCTTGAATTATTGGTAGTTTACATAATTCCGAGACTGACGAGTCATACACATATATACTAATATTATCAGAGTAAATAATTTTGAATATTGAAAAAGAACTTAAACTTCTTAAATTTTGGCTTAATGTATATAGTTGTTTTTCAATTTTAATTAACTTACTCGTATTATTTTAATACGCGTAACTCCTCAGTCAAAAACCACGTAAATTCTGAACGATTCAAGCCTAATTCGATAAAAATCCATCAAGCCGTCGAAATTTTAAGTCACGGCAAATCTACAATTTTGTAAGTTCCATCATCGAGTGGGACTAAATACTTCTATTTGTCCTCATTTGATCAGAAACGATACTCATTTTTACACATTGCGTTTGTCGCCAATTCCATCAATCTCGTTTGATTTTTCGCAGGTGATTTCGAGCTTCGCCGTTTAAAGGTGACAGTCCCCCCTCGAGCTTCCAAGCTGAAATATCGAATTGCAGCTCAAAAGGACAGGCCGTTCAATGAAAGTGTTTTGAGCGAGCCAAGGAGACGCATAGGAAAGGCAGACGCGAAAAAAACAACAGCGAATCTCGGTGGTCAAATCGCACAACTTGGCCGCGCGTCAGTTTCGTCACGTCTAAGCGCTTCGCCGTCGTCGCAATCATTTGTCTTCATCGCCGTAACTCGGCGATTTTTTCCATTTGATATACTGCCGCGAAACGGGGACACAGCCGCTATTCTGCTCTATTAGCGAGCGACGCTCGAGGAGTCGTATGTGCCGACGCTCCGCTCGCGCATCTGTGCGTGCGCGTCTGCGCGTATTACCAAAGTGCAGCGGCGGCTATGCGAAACGCTCTGCCTATCTCGCGAAAATATTTATGGAACGGGCCAGGACCTCGGCTGAATTGCAGACGACGCGTATGCATTGATCGCTGGACGGGGAAATTAATTAGGGAGACTTTGGGTTAATGGTTAAGCGCGCGAGTTCTTTAGAACGATTCTAAGATCGAGAAGGAAATTTCTGTTATCTTGTTGGCTGAAGTTAGCTAACAGGAACAATTGTGGAGTTTTTTTGTACGTTCGGGCTGCGCGAAGAGATGTGGAACTGGCGAATCGATTATTCATCCAGATCGAAATTTGTTTCTAGAAAGCTTGAGTTTTGCACTTTCAATCGGGATCTCATTCTTCGACGTGCATACTAAGAGGATGGAACTCTTACTTTTCACGTCGATTTGCGAGACGAATTGTTTTCGATACGGATTTAGGTCTGCAAGCCGATTTGAAAGTACATACTGTCTAATAATGAATGTAGAGAATATTTTCCGAACTGTAAAATTCAAATTCTCATTGTAATGAAACTTCATTCATTGATCAATTATTTAGTTCGACGATTGTACAATAATTTTAAAAATTTTTCAAAACTACCGGTGAAGCTAATTTTATTACTGAATTCAGAGTTTAAAATTATCCATACATGCTTAGTAATTTTAAATCAGTTAGTTTATTAAAATATTCATAAAAAAAAATGATTTATTATTAACAATAAAAATGAAATATCTCATATCTTACCCAATTGTGTTCGACAAAAGTAGACAAGATGCATCATCTGTAAATGCAAAATTTGCATTAATTTATTTAAAGTTTATAGAGCATTCAGTTATTTGAAACAGTAAAATGCAAAACAAAAATTCAAACGTAAAAGAGTAAAAGTTAACAAAAATAATGCACGTATAAGCTAATACACAATAAGCTCCTAAGTGTTCTGTTTCTTTTTTTCGTCAAAGCCGGACGTAGTCGGATTTACTGTAGCGAATCGACCTGTAGAATAACTTATGCTCTGGTCCAGTTGTTTGCTTATAAATCAAACAATTTCACTTTCGAACATTTTTCAACCTTCTCGAAAAGTTCTGAATTCATTTCACATAGCAGCATTTATATAGAATATATTTTCAAAAATTATTCAACCAATATTCGAAATACTTCAATGAGAGGCCTTCTGCTTATTTACCAATAATAATAAGAAAATTACAAAATAGCGCATCAATGACAGTTTTCGGCGAAAGACGTTAGAATTTAATTTAAAATTTAAAGAAAAATGTATTTTGTGCATTTTATAGTTTGCGTCGCTCGTCTTGTCCCGATGTTTTCAGAGTCTTAGAATGTCAATGGTCCAGTTTTGAAGGACGCAGTGCCTACGTGCTCAAATTCACGCAGCATTAATGCTTTGTAAGTTTAACTATAAATATATCAAGCAACGCCATAAGTATACAAAAAATTTAATCAAAGGGAATGAGTTCTCTAATTCTAACGTTTATTACAGATCATTTAATAAGAGTGAATAGTTTTAATTCAGAATTAGAAACAGTTCTACTATTAATAAGAATTAAAGTTTATTAAGTACATAATTAATATGAATTAATATAAC
>JAWWEM010000054.1:15170079-15211264 GCA_035582935.1 Ormyrus thymus | reverse complement strand
ATGCTACGAAAAATGATACACTCGCAACAAGTTCAGAGGATCAAGTGCTCATCGCGCATTTTATCACGATTCACAGCTAGAAGGAAGTTTTATCTCACGTTACTTTTGATTAGCGTGCGCTCAGTGTACTTGTTTTACAATGTATTTATATAATATAATGAATAACACTTTTCTTCTTTCTTAGTAATGGAACAATTCACACAATTATTATGTATATTTTGAAAACAATTGAAAATAAATAATGAAAGCAAAGTCCAATTATTAATTATAAAAAAAACGATTCAATTATAATGCTAGTTAAAGAACGTACATCGATTTGTTTACTGGAATTGTGTATCATTAAATATTAAATCATAATTAAATTATGGACAAAAGGCAGTTAGTTTTGTAATTTAAATTTTAATAATTGAATGAAAGCGACTTATTATTAAAATAAACAATTTCTTAAATGATGTAAGTGCATTAAAAAACATAGTAAAAATTAATAGAAGCTTAAAAAAACTGAGTTTTCAGAAAAATATGCAATATTTTAGTTTTGTAAATAAATCTTAAAAAAAATTATCACTTTATACAGTCAAAACATTTTAATAACGCACAACTCGGAAGAAAACATTCTGATTAAATACAGCAGTCCGTAAAAAGCTCAAAAATGCTAAAAATTTCAATCAACATTTAAAGTTATTCAACATTCTCAACGCATTCCAAAAGCCATTCCAAGAACGGCTTGAAAATCCCGCAGGACGATTCTAAAGCGTTGCGCGCAGCTCCCGCCGAGAGAAAGTTCAGCATCCTTCTTCCCTCCTTCAACTTTCAGCTTATAGTTTCGTTCGGCTCGATAGTTAAACGAGCGTTTACACCACTTGTTCTTAGACGCGGGCAGGCGAGCGACCTCGGCAATGCACCCCACGGCTTCCTCCCGGCGCGTTCTCACGCACTAGAGTGCAAAGTATCCGAGGCGCGTCTAGCGAAGTAGTCACAGCCTGTTTCTCGCTCGCTCGCGACTCTAAACGGGCTAGTCGGCCCGCGAGAGTAAAGGCCTTCAAGGCCAGCTGCCGCGCGTCTCTCTCTCTCTCTCTCTCTTTCTCTCTCTCTCTCGCGAAAATAACCTCTCGCATATAAGTGCGTGCGTGCATACATCCAAAGAACGAGGAGGAGCGAGCGGCTAATCGCCTGCGCGTAAACGCGCAATGCGTTCCGGATAATGTCGATGATCTCGACTTTGAGTCGGCTTTTCGGTCGCGACTTTGCACTCGCTAAGCTCGCGAATTATACGCTTTCATTTTTCGCGCGACTCGTGCGTATTTTTGCTTTACAGCTGAACATTTTGAAACGGAACTATTATCATTTTATTTCCTCGTTTTATTTGGAATTAATCAAAATAAATAGTCGTAGACAGTTTTCAGTTTTAGTATTATTTCCATAAGACAACGGTTTATTTGAATATCCATACAGCAGTTTTCAAATTATCTTATGTACTAGCTAGCTTTTTTAATTTGATATACGTAATTCTTATACCTAATTTACTTTGTTTAAATGAATTCATATAAATAGGCATTTGGTAAATAAAGAACATATACCAAGGTAAACATTCCAGAAATACAAAAACTTGCCAAGTTTCATTCAAAATCGTTAACGACAAAATCTATAAAACATTAGCAAACAAAACGTGTTTACAAAGCAATTGCAGGTATTCAATCGTCGCAGTAAAGTACGCAATAAACTTAAGCGCTCATTTACATACATACATATCAATCGCCAAAAGAAATTAATAAAAGCTCGCTCGCAAACAGCAATCCATCAAACTCGAATTTACATTATACCGAACGCACAGTCGCAAAAACTGTCCCGCAGCTAAAAACACAGCCAGTCCGAAAAAATTAACCTCAAAAGAAACAAAAAAAAACGCACACAGCCAGCCGTCGTGACGCGACGCCGCAAAGAAGCGCAAAGGCAAACGGGCAACGAAAAAAAAAAAAAATACATGCGTGCAGTGCAAAGATGCTTCGCATTCGCAAAGAAAGCAGATATGAGAGAAGGACCCACCTCTTCGGGGTTGCGCTATCGTGCGCGTTGTTAACGCGCGGTGTTTCCCAGCCGGCGTAGGCTGCGGCGGCGGCGGCACGCCGTCACAACAACAACAATAACAATGCGCGCACGGATCTGCTGCTACGACGTAAGCGGTGCAGCAGTTTCGCCTCCCCACCATGGCGGGACGCGTACTTGTGTACTCGTGCACACCCGGCTCCCCGCGCGATTATATATACACGCCGGCGCGCGCACTCTGATTCACGGCGTGCACTCTGTTTTTCCTCGCGACTTGCTTTAACATTTGGGTGTGCTTTTATCAAAATATAAGTTGCGCGACTCGGTTCTCTTTTTTGAAAAAAAAAGATGACGTTAGTTTTTTTCTTTTTTTTTTTAAATAATTATTCTTTTCACAGGAGGTTGATTGTTGCTTTAAATTGACCCTTTAGTAAGCTTATTTATCGCAGTACAATTAAGTAGACGCACATTTTGTACTATTGTGATCCGTTTTTTTTCTTCGATGAGTATAGCAAAGCTTGATCGTGGTTGAGCTTGCGTCCCTTGAGCTATATAGATACTATGCTACATTTCGTTCCTTCCTCGAGCTTGCAGACTTGCACCATATATCCGGCAGTATTTATTCATTCTTACAACGTATAAATATAGTTACTTCTCTGTTAAAAAAGACTATCGAAAGCTGCATTATGCTTGCAAAATAGTTAGATTTATATATCGAACTGCGTCGAGGCAAAGCTTTTCAAGAAGAATTGACACAAGATAATATAGTTTGCGAGATCCCGCACAGACTTTCTTTCCCCTCGCGTAGAGATCAGGCTAATAGAAAGGCTGCCGGGTTCGACGGGCGCGCACTCACGCTTTGTTATATTATTTATTACAAAAATCGCTGCCGCCTGCTTCGTCGGCGCCGTCCTAACCTCCAAGAACCCGGGCGCCGAAGCGCACGGCAAAGCCGAATGCAATGACGGTGAGGATGGCGACGAAGAGCCTCTCCGGGTTGGAATCTTGGAGCGGCTGCTGGAGTTCCGGGGGCAGGAGCTCGAACAGCTGGCGAAATGCGCCGTTTACGGCATCGCCGAGAGTTTCGCCGGTCTGGCGACCGTCGCCGCAACACTCGTAAGACATTGAACGACGACTGAGCGTGAAGTGCGTCGTTGCCTTTCTGCGTCGGCGTCGGTATGCCGTCGGAGAGTGCACGTACGTGCTTGTGTATATTTATACACCTACTATTTATAGTTTTGCCACTGAAAAATGAAATTTTTAATTTTGCGCTGCGTACATTTACTTATGAAACCTACTGACGATGTTTCGTACAGCAAAACAAATTGTGAGAGCACGAGGGGCGCAACTAAATCTCTGCACCGCCCGCAAGAAAGCTCATACTAAGCTCCAGTTTTCTATACTAAAGCGTTTATATAATTAAATATTTCTTAAAAGGAGAATATTTATTTCACATTTGGAACATGAATTTATGTATTATAATACTCGATTCTTCAAGTTTTACACTCTCGAAATAAAAAAAGGTCAATGCAAAAGTTTTCTTAGTTCCAAAAGTACTATTATAGTATAGAAAAACCACAGATTTAAAAGAAATATAATTAGCTTCGTTTAAAGGGTGAAAATCACCCTTAAATTTTCCCCCAAATATCTTCTTTTAATATCTCAAAATCCATTTCGAATTTTTTTATGAAACCGCCATTAAAATATTTGTTATTACAAGGAAGCCTACAGTTATACTTGTTCATGACTTTTAGCAGAAGATATTCTCAAAAGGCCAAATCCGATTAAAAAAAAAAAAACCGGCCATATAAAAGGATTACATCCCTTAGCTTCTGTGATACATAATTATATATCATGGAAAATACTGGATACAATATTTTTAAATAAAAGTCACGCACAAAATACCTCCTTTTAATAACAAACATTTTAGTAGCATTAAAATTTTGAAATGGTTTTTGAGATATTAGAAGAAAAAAATATTTGAGGTACACCTGAAAAACCTTCCTTGTAAGATATCATACCTATTGTTATATATGTAATACATTTATTAGAATAAAAAAGCTTCTGATATCTTTAAACTAAACTTTTAACTAAACTTTTAACGAAAAAAAAGAGTCAATTGGGAAAGCGACGGCTGTATCACGGATCACAAGATTTTTAAAACTTCTGCTAAAGTTAAAGTAGAAAAACTGTAGAAGATTTAATAATGAATTTTAAAATAATATGTGTTTGGCTATTTAATTAATCAGATTTCTATCAAAACATTGCACCCATATTCCAAAATCCAGACTGACGTTGTTGTTTTGCAATGTCGTATAAAAAATTAACTAACATATTTAAAACCAATTAGGTAAAAAAACACAAAAAATTATTTATTGATACAATGATATTGAAACAAAACATTGTAAATTTAACAAGTAATAAAAATCAAAACGACGGCATTTTAACTTTAAAAATTAGTTTTTTTTTTCTTGCATAAGTTCTATATAATTGTAATTTGACCTTCTTCTTGGCAAAACAATTTTCCTTGAAAAGTTGTTTAGTTTTTATTTCACAGCTTTTCAATTCCAAAATTTTTTTTTGTAAAATTTCTTCGCACGCCCGCAAATTTTTAATTTACAGAAAAAACTATGGAATGTGAACTTCTCAGTAATTAATTTTTTTAATGTTTTCTACTTAATGTAAAAATAAATAAATGCAAAGCAGTTCATATCTTACAAATAAATTATTTTTATTTAACATATAATACATCCTTAGCTAATATGATATTAAGTATATTAAATCCATTTCACATATAATAAGCATAATTAACAGAAAATAATAATGTTTTAGGAATAATCAAAGTATCTGTAAAGAAAATTTGAATGCAGAAGAAAAATTATGCAGTTACTCAGATAATATGAGTATGACCTAAACATTAACTTTAAAATACTCATTGATTGGAATTAAGATTACTAAATAAGGTTTAGAGTAAACTGTATAAAATCTATTTCTAAGTTATCATTACTTTACTTCTTTTCTTCATTTAGATTATACTTTGTTTTGATTTTATCTATTTCTTCCATTTTCTTGTCAACATCCACTCGTTTGAAAGCTTTGTTACTTTGGTAATACAAAACAACTAAGTACCTGTTGCATACATTGAAACCACTTAAATGGTCACATGCATTTTTGGCATCAAAAATATCTTCATATACTACGTATGCAGTTCCTCTTGTTTCTGCTGTATTACCACTAAAAATAAAATATTTGATAAATAATTTATATAAAATGCAATAATAATAAGTATTTGAAATTACAAAAATAACTTACACTCTTATTTGCCGAATAGCACCATATTTTCCAAAAATATCGTACATTTCCTCAGCTGTAATTTTGTATGGAAGATTTCTAATGTACAAAACTCGATTCACTTCTGGCGGCAATCTCACCTACAAATATTCTCAAAAGTTTTAGACTAACTCATATTAAAGTGTTTCCAGCATATGAAACACAAAAATTGTTGCAATTAATAAACGTTAACAAATGATTTTAATAAAATTTTAAGTTTTAAAGTATTTATGATAAACTGTGGTTAAACACTTATAAAAGAACACTTTGTTGAGTACTTTTCAATGTAAAAATTAATTAACACAAAAAAATATAATTAACAAAATTAAACCAAAAAATAAAGAAAAAAAAATAACTCACATTCCCTTAATATTCATTATTTTCCAAACAAAATCAATTAGAAAATTTAAGACAAATTATTATAAGTTGTTTTGCAACATTTTGAGGTTAACTAGCTTTGTGTACAAAAATTAAGCATTTCATATGAGACTTACGTTTGCACGCCGTTGCAACATTGCCATCGCCATTTTGACTGATAAATTATTTAACGAAGATTTACAAAAACAGAATTTAATTACTTAAAAAATTATTTTGAGCGAATCTGCTGGAAGTTAAAATTGTAAACTCCAACGCTATAATTTGTGTTGGTCCGTTGGTTGTATCTTCATAATAGACGCCACACGCCAGCCACGAGTGTGAGAATAAATATAGGGTAGCCGTAGCGCTAGTGTCACTGAAGGTGCAATTGCAATAGGAAAAGGAACATACTTAAGTCACTGATGGGAATTTGAAAAAATTCCATATACGATTTGTTTATTTTTTGATTATTTAATAACCTTAGAAAAATAAATGTCGAAAACAAAGGTTTAATTAAGATTGCTCTCTATTTTTTGCATTTTTTATTCATTTTTTGTTTTTTTCTGTCTTCAACCTCGTGAAAACCGATTAGGGAAGCTAGTAGGTATTTAAGTAAGGTAGTAAAAAAAAAATATAAAAAAAGTATACTAAGCTTGCTATGAAAGGAATAAGAATTGGTTTCATTGAATAAAAATAAATTATTACTGATTTCTACAATTTAATAATTTTGTTACCATTTAAGCTTTTACTCACACATATTATAGTATAGAGATGATGTATAGAGCAAAAATTACTTTTACTAAATTTAAAGACATCACGAAAGTTTATCAGACAATGAATAAACTCTTGTATAAAAATATTGTAATATTACTTATTAATTTTCAACGAATTTTAAATATGTATTATTATAATTGGTTGTAGAATTAAATTAGTTCAAAATAATTAACATTTTTTTGATTACTTGAATTTATTTCTGTTTTAAAGGAAACTTTAGCAGATACATAACTAGTCTTCATATTAATTACCTAAGATTAACGAACATTATCGAATCTATTTGTGCATGAACAGAGTCTACAATGACAAAAAACTAGATCAGTTAAAGACTCACTATTTTACATTTTAAAAAAATTATATTAAACATTAATTAAAAAAATATTTAGTTGTTTTTCAATGTATTAAAAATATTTGTACATTAAAAATTAAAAATATTTTAACAAACATTTTTTCAATTTCAATAAACTTAGATTTTTATAATAAATTTTTTTTTTTAATATATTAAGTTAGTTAAGCCAAACAGCAATATTTTTTATTTAGAGTATTTTAAGTATTGCAAGAATCATGTATTTGTAGTAGGTTTGGTATTGCTAGTGGAATGAATTAACAAATTAATGGCACATGTCCACCTTTGAGCAAGTTAATAACTTCAGAAAAAGAATTTGAAATAATTTAGTTGATTAAACTTTGTTAAAAGCCGCAATGTCAACGCTTTGTACGAAGTCTTCTATTTCTTGTATTTGCTCAGTTAACCAATCAACAGAAACTTTCTCATCTTCAACAACACAGGAAATTTGAAGTTTTTGAATCTTGAAGGCTACAGGTACCAGTTTAGCTAAAAAAAAATTTGTATTGTTAATCATACAATTTGTAGTGAAGTTATTAAAAATAATTTATAAAATAAATACTATACCTGCACCCCATAGAAGACCGTCTGTTTTAATTTTCCTAACTTCAGCTTCCATTGCTTTCATATCAGTCTCATCATCCCATGGTTTAACATCCAATATGATATTAGATTTGGCAATTAAGGCAGGTTCTGAGTAATTTTTACATTATTATATATTTTATTATTACAGATTTTGTTATTATGTGCGTTACTAAACATTAGAAAAACTAATTTTTTTAACAACTACTTACTCTTGGATTTTTTGGCTGCATAAGCTGCAAGACGTTCCTCTCTAATCTTTGCTGCCTCTATATCTTCACCCTAATATTTCAGGAAAAATGAAATAATTTAATAAAGAAGACAAATAAATATTTTAAGTTTTAAGTTTTATATGAAGTACTCTATACAAGTGTAATAATATGTAATTGTCTTTCACCTCGTGATTGTACTAATTGGAAAAGATTTGCTGATCCTGTTATGCGATGACAACAAAAAATTTACAACTATAATTTTTGTTTGAAAGAATGAACATGAATGATGATTTTTTACCCTTTATTTAAAATTTAACTTTAATATTTGGGAATATCTGGTGTCAAATCTTTAAATAAATTTAATTATACCAAATATTAAAAAATATTTTTTTCTCTTTTTTGCTCCTAATTTGATGCTTTATTTTAATGAAAACCCTATTTTTCATATTTATTAAGTACATTTTTACTACTCTAATTAGTCCACTTGCCTCAGAATCTGACCCAAATAAATCTATTTCTTCATCTTCATCATCATCTTCATCTTGAGGTTTTCCAGGGCAAATGCAAAGATTTGGAATTTGTTGAAGAGAATGAAGTTGAGTTGCTGCCACTCCCTTGAGTCGCTCATCTGTATCTTTGACGCGTTTGTCCAACTTAGTGACAAATTTCTTAAGTTCCTGGACGACTAATAATATTTTTATTTAATGTAAGGTTTAGCAATAAAAAATATGTATTTAAAAAGCCTATTTGAATTTTTTTATTATGCAAAGTAAAACGTACATAATTACTAAACGTAAAATAAGTTTATTTGATTATTATACATAATTACTAAAAGTAAAAGAAGTTTATTTCGTTATTATACATTTATACCCATATCAGAAAATGTAGGCAGTAGGTAGACTAAACATAAGAAGAGAAATTCTAATAAATTCAGAATTCTCTTCTAATTAATGTACCTCAAAAATGAACATGCTTTGTAAATTTTAATTCTTGAATACAATTTTAATAAATTAGAATATTTTTATGTAATTAAGTAGGCATATAAGTATAAATAACAAAATTGAAAGTAATCAGACAGACACTTATGGCATTTCATGATAATAACATATTTTAATATTTAGTTTAGAAGTAGAAATTTAGTAGTAAAGTTAATAGGGTTACGTAAAACATGATTTTATTAATGTTTTATTTTTCATCAATGGACATTTCACTAATGCTATTAGTAACGTGATCTGGTTTATGATGTTTCGCGCTACGAGGAGATGAATGTTTTAATCTTTTTACAGGATACATACTGTTACGAAGTTCCTTATTTTCGCTTTCAAGAGATACTACGCGCGATTCAAGATCCTTGTCAGAAACTCCAGCTAGTGCCGCAATACCGTCCATCTGTAATAATATAATTGAATGATTACCCACAGATTTTACAATTTATGTAAAATTTATCTAAATAAATATTGGGTCACTTCATAAGTAATACGATTTTTTTCAATCGCATGAAAGTCAGAGGGAAAGGGGACTAGGCGGCATCCGTGTACAACTTGGGGTACAACTACCTTAATATAAAACCAGGTAGTAAATTTATGTACTTATTCTTAATGTAAGCCGAATAAGAAATTTATTCATCTTAATTTTAAAAACTAAAAGAAGTATAAAAAATTGTATTATTTATGGAATGACTCAATATATTTGCAATTTAAATCAAAGGAGGTAAGATACATATTTATATGATTTACGAATAATTATAGATATTGCAATTTTTTGTACGTACTACTCTTACCTTCAAATTTATAGAAATATTATTTTACCTTTAGAAATTTTAAAATAAAAAAGAAACAGAAAAATTGCAATATTGGTACTTTAAATTCCTACAGAAAATCAAGGAGGTAATTGAGATGAATTTTCATTTAAGAACAATATTTTAAATTTTATTTAAGTTGGATTTTTAAGGTCACGTAATAAAAAATGCGCTTCAAAATTAAGTCATAAAAGTAAGACATTGTTGCCCTAATGATCTTTACCTACATTATTAATGAATGGTACTCTTTTCAACCGATGGCAAATAAAGAATATTCAAGTTTTTTTGCATCCTTAATTTTTTCTCATTAAAAATAAAAAGTTCGCCGGCCTGACTGGGAAAGAAGGTTCGAGTAAATAAGACGTTTTACTGAGCGAAGAGATAAAAATGAAGTTAATAAGCTGGCGAAAAATGTTTGTTAAATTAAGTAGGCGAGCAAGGAGTGCAGTACTCACACACTGTAAAGACTGTTTAATATGTTGGCGAGCCTTGGCGACCTCGTTGGCTAAACTTCCACCGGCAGGGAGCGAGCAAACGGACGGTTGACTTCCCTGCATCCACCGATATTGAAGTTTAACTCACACCAGGACAATTACCATAATTGCATTTTGACATATCTCCACTACTGCTTATTATATAATACTAGTGTTTTGTCTCGTGCAAGTCAAAAAAATTCTGTTCTGTTTCTTACGGTACACGGTACAACACTAATGTAACTTCAAATTTCGAAGTCTAGGATTATGTATAGAAGCAAAAAAATTTAATTCATAACCCAAAGTGCTAATTTTACATTGTAAATTTACTTCAATTCAGTTTCAGTTCTGTGGAGATAAGCCTGTGTAGTATGCAAGAAATGTGATGTATAAAAGCTATGTTTATTACGATCTAAATCTACAGCAAAGTTTGTACACTTTTCTACTTTTTACCAAAATTTATGTAATTTCGATACTACAGCTTTTCAGACTTTAAAATAAATAAGTAAAGAAACCTTGAGTTGATTGTAAAAATAACTATTTCACACTACCACACTTTCATGCAAAAAAACCATAACGGCGTTTCCCGATCAAAACCGCCTGAATTTTCGTAGGAAAAATTCAGGCAAAACCCAAATCCATCTAGATTCCTTCATCCAACTGATCATTTAGATGGTGTTGATAATCGGCTAATCAGATAGATTTCATAACGATTTCTCTACCAGTTAAATTTTGGTTAAATTTCCAGTTAAATTTCGATAGAAAATCTTTCTTGAAAATCAGATTGGATTTCCGTATAAAAAATCATGATAAAATCGACTGAAATTTATTTAATTTCAGCTGGAATCGATTTTGTCTGGATTTTTCATATGGAAATCCAAAGTTTTTTGCAATAGAGTTGGGTAATTTATAAATTGTTAAAATGGAAATTATTAGTTAATTTTTTAACAGCACAAATGAAGACAATAACAAAACCAGATGCAAAGGAAAACAATGTCAAATGATAAGATGGATATATTGCTGCGTATATTAAACTAAAAAACCTCACCATTTTTACCCTTAATACAGCGAAAATGGAGTGAAATAATAATCTTAATTGGTCTTAAGAGGTTGCAAAATTTAATGTATGCTTTTGAGTAATAATAAAATTGTTCCTTTTTATTTCACTTAAGTAAATTTTTAAAACGATTATGTAGTAACAATATGTAACATAACGGTAATTACTTGCACATGCAAATAAATTGTCATAATATTTAGTGTGTTAGTAAGTCATTGTCATGCAAATATAACGAATTTTTAATGCAAATGTCTGCATATTAATTAAACACATTTCACTATCACAAAAACTGAATAAAATATACACTTGCAATTTTAATTCTTACAGTGGAAAATTAAAAACTATATTTTCTATAAAAATAATTTGTATAAAAAAATTGTATGTTCAAATTGTGTATTTAAACAGTAATTTTCATGTGCACACACTGAGAAAAAAATTTGATTTAATCAATGGAATTTTACTATTAACTATTCACAACTAAAATGTCACTTAAATTGGTAGGATGAACACAATTAATTCTACAGTACAGGTCTGTTGTTTTAACAGGCTAAGCTTATTGATTGAATTTAAATTTATATTAATTCAAACTTATCAAAGGATATCCAATAAAAATAAATTGCTTCGAATTTCTGTATTATATCTCTCAGTGACTTCCTATGCTTGCAGCTTAATATTTTTACATTAAAACTTATATTCTAAATTTGCAATTATTTTTTATATATTTTTAAAACGCTTTCAGACACTTTCGGATAGACGAAAGATAACGCTCGGAACTTGGCCACTTGCAGGTAAATTCCTGCCTAAAATCCTTCAGCCACCTATCGGTTCTCGCAACAGTCATGCAAAAGCCTGTTGTTTTGAACGCTCTCTTGTTTATTCACGTGGTGTAAAACTATACCTTCTACACATTTTTTACAATGCGAGAGAAATAATGTTTACGTTTTCACTAACCCTCATAGCCTTTTACGTACATCATAATATATTTTATGCTTAAGTCAAACAACTTTTTTATCGACTCAATTTTTTATACTATTATTTTATTATTTTAATAAATATTTCTTTGAATGAATAGTTTACTGTTTTAATTATTTGAATGTTTTGCTTAATTTGTTAAAACAAGTTCTTTTATTTTAAAATTCTTCTAACTATTGATTTAAAGTAAGATCCGCTTATTTCAATGGTATTACTTTTATTTCAATCTGCGTACTGTTAAATTAATAGTAAATTTAGTTGTGTCTATTTAACAGTAACGATCCTATTAAATCAATGACAGTATCAGTTAACTCAACTAAATTTTTTTCTCAGTGCAGAATCCTGAGAAAACTACATATTACCTGATTTGGCAACTGTTCTTTAGTTCCTTGACTATTATTTTTATCATCTTCCAAATTTCTATGCTTTTTATCAGCCTTATTCTTTTTTTCTTTGGCCTCTTTTGCTTTATATTTTTTAGAATCTATTGAAGTAATAATTATTTGAGAATCTTCATTTTTCAGACTAAGATTATCTCCAGTTTCAATTGGCTTAACATTGTCTGAAGCAGATTCTTCTTTTTTCTTATTATTTTTCTTTGAATTTTTAGTATTCTTTGTTACTTCAGAAACAACATTTTCTTGAGAATTTAATTTATTATCTTTAACTTTTTTAACTTTTTTTGTTGCAGCATTATTATTTGGTAAAGTTTGAAGACCATTGGATGCAGAAGTGTTACGAACAGTGCTATTCTCATCCATAATCTTCTGAGGCAGCACCTTCACAAAGTTTTAGCTTAAGAATACATGAACCCTAACATTTTATAAAATTTTCTAGTTTATATATATCTAATTTGACATTCAGAGTCTTGTACTCTTTATTAGTATTGTTTCTATTTAAAAAAATAAATATAAATTATACAATTAGAGCGATTAAAAACTAAAAAAATTGATAATTAAACTATTCTTGAGTACAATATTTTGACACACTATTTTTTCAACTACTTAATACTAAATAATAATAATTAAAAATAAATTATTTTTAATTCTTTATTTCTTACAAATCTAAAAATTACTTGATTTATGCTTAATTAAAATATATTAGTAGCTTAATTATCTTATCTTAATTTATAATTATACTCTGATGTACCTATAAAAAATGAAAATTATTTAACTACATATATAACTTTTATCTTTTTGCAGTTCTTGTGATAATGTAAACTCTACTTAGACTTATAAAGTATATTCGCATGATTTACATAATTTATAAACCAAATTTCATTAATTTTTGTTAGTATTTAAAATTGTTAGTTATAGTTATTTTAATCAAAAACACATAACATAAAAATATGCACTAATTCCAACCACCAGATATTCCCTAAAGCATTAGTAATGTTAAAAAGTAAGGCATGAAAAGAAAAGTAATTTTATAATTTAAAACAATTGTGGATGCTAGGACCAAGAAAAGGATAAAGTAACAGTAATAATCATCTAAAGTTTGTGATTAATTTTCTTTACATTTTAAAAAAAGTAATGTTCTTATGAGCAAATAACCAGATCTTCAGATGAAAGTTTTGTTTTATTTAAATAAAAATTAGTTAATTTTATATTTTACCTTTGCCAGCTTTTCATGATAAAGACATTCAGCTTTATCGTAGACAGATTTGTCTACCCAAATTTTTTCATGTGCAAGTGCTGAAGTTGCCATCTTATTACAATTTTAAATGTAAAGCTAAAAAATGATATTACGGTTTATAAATAATTTTGAAATGCATTTCGATTACAAAATTTTATTAAAAAATATAAAATATAATAACTTAACATTATTTACACTTAAAATAAAATTTAAAATTACAATGATAAAATTATTCATCTTCCTCCTCATCACTAATAATTTCAGACTTAAAACTAGAATTATTTAAATAAGTTTTATATTTTGAAAATTTGAATTCATTGCCTTTAAAAGAAGTTTCCTTTTTTTTCATAATATTTTCTAATAAAATGTAAACTTCTTGCTCATTATGTTTCTTATAAACACAAGGAAAAATTTTCTTTGGGTTAAAATATTTAATAAAGGCTTCAAGTTCATTGTATGATGCATGCGTAGAGTAACAAACATTTACAGTTTGTTTCCTAACAGAATCTGATTCAATAATTTTTGCCGTATCCCTTTTAGCCCACTTTTGAACAGAAGGAACAATGGTTAAAACATTTTTTTGATCAATATCTTGTCTGCATTTTAAACCTATATTTCTTACACTGTCCATTTTTTGCATGCAAGCATGGATTTGAGTAGATGTACCATCATTTGTAACGCAATCAGCAAGTATATCCATTTTACTATAAACATGATAAACATGATCTCTAACATGAATTTTTTTATTTAAAATTTTGTTTAATTCTAAATAAATAAATTCACTGCCATACAAAGCTGAAATTTCTAAAATAACTATATATTTTGGACCTTTTTCAACCCATTCTTTTACAGTTTTACACAACTCTTTTGAACTGTCTAATCTACTAGGAAATGATTGAAAGTCTAGGTTTAGAAAAGTAGTATCCAGATACATTTTTTCAATATGAAATGGAATAAGTTGAGTTGCATTATTGTAATGCAATGATTTTAATTTTGAAATATCTTTTGTATTTATTCTAAAATCTCCTGTATATAATATTCTTTTATTTTTAAAAGAAAACAAAAACATAAGTGATCCTGGACAATGTCCAGATGAAATACATGTTACTGAAAACGATATTTGCATCCCATTATGTACATATTCTATAATTCTTGATTCATCTAGAGGTAATTCTATTAAATATTTGTTGATGAAACTAGAATTTAATTGAAAAAAAGTATTTTCTAAAAATGATTTACTTATGTGACTGCAATAGAAAAATTTATGATTGCTTGCCATTTGATAAAAGAAATTGTTATTTAACCCTATCATGTGGTCTTGATGACAATGACTTAAGAAAAAAACTGAAGAATTCAAATTATCTTCATCAAAACGATCTACTGATAGGCCAGGAATCTCTTCAATGAGTCCAGGAAATGTTGACATAGTTTTTGGGGTTCAAAATCCCTACAATAGAAAAAACGGAAATCTTGACTTCATCGATAAATATAAGAAGGTTCATGAAGTAGATATTCTACAGAGTTATAAAAAAATTCTTAATATAAAATTAATGTCAAGGATCGGGGATTCTTAGTTTTAGCAATTACTTTACAAGTAGAAATAATTGAGATAGCCAAACGGATTAGCGAAGTATAGAGGTTAAGTTAGTAACCTTTTAACGAATTAAGATTCGTCATTATATTTTAAAAGAACTTGTTAAGTATATAATTTACCTTACAATGAATTTGAAGACTTTATTAAGACAGTTTTTACAAATTGAAACCCAGAATTTATTTTTACGTTTTTCATCTGTACCATGTGTTTTATTGATCGGCTTTTGCGAACCAAAATATTCTATAGCTCTGCATCTAGTATTGATTTTTTAGACTTTTATAAAATAGCAGCTAAAATTATACTATTAAATGTTAAATTGTAAGATATAATATTGATTTAATTACCTTGATTTCTAAATTAACGTTTGACACGCGGCTAACGGACTTGCGATGAAAATTGGGCTGTTAAAAGGGGAGGTCGACGTCAGCGAGATCAGAACTACACAGTATGTGATCGCGATTCCGCGAACCGAGGGTAGGAGAGGGGAGAGAAGCAGAAGAGACGATACCAAGGTCGGTTATAAAAAAGGATTTGACTTTGGGAGTGGTATCACTGGTATTGAAACGGACATTTTTAAATTTATTTTGAGATTATGATTTCACTTCTATTAATGAGATAACCAATTAGAAATCAGGTGAATAATAGTCGCACGATATTTTTAAACTTTTATTACTAAGTTCGTCGACAAATAAAAAATTAAAACTAGTTAAACAACCATATACATAATATAAAAATTGATTTTCATATACAATTATATAAGAAAGTTACTATTTAGTATATATAATACTTTTAATTAAATTGTATCGAAAAATTAGATTGTATTACAAAAGAAAACGTAGAAATATCACATTTTATCAGGCAGGTAATTTCAAATTGATTAAACATGCTATTTATATACAAGTGTAAAAACATTTTTACATAGAATACTTGATTTACAAAAAATACTATAAAAATGTTTTCTTTTGTAAAAATATACAAAAATCGTCAACAGCTTGCTTAAATCAAAATATTCTTTGCTCCTAATTTGTGTGGACAAGGAAATTTTTGATTTTAGTCCTCACAATCTAATGCTTCTAAGTAATCTTTCACAGAATTGTAACCTTCTTCTTTTGCTGTTGGTGCTAATATGCCAGTTGGTCTTTGACCATTTCTTGTTCTGCAAATACTACAATTGCACAAACCTCTGCATGGTGGACAAGCCCAGAACTACAAAAGGAATATTAGTTAATAAATAATTTTTTATTAAATATTATTAAGAAATCTGCATCTTATTAATAATATTCAAACATTACAATAAACAATTTTTTAATAATTAACTTACTGGATCCTTTAAAGCTTCATAAGCAGATTCTCCATATCTTCCTAATAAACAGGGTCCACAAAATTGTCCTCTTACACCAATACATTCTCCTGATCTGCAAACTGTTTTAGTATCTTTTGTTTTTTGGCGACATTGATGGCAAGAAGTTCCATTTAGAGCATCGTACGTTTTACCACTAGCTTTTTGAGCTACATTTTTTAACATTCGTTCAGTAATTTCTTCTGGGGAAGGTATTGTACTTGGATCATAAGTTGACTTTGACATTCTTTGGATTCTCTTTTTCTTGGGTAAAAGTTCATCATCAGATACTGCACTATCATCTTCTTCTTCACTAATATCAAACTTCATAAGGTCAAGATCTCTTTGCATAGGTCTAGCCCAAGAAAACATAACTTTTAAGTTAGAACCTTTCTTAGGAACTATAATGTCATTTTCATCATTTAATTCATCATCATTTTCATCATTATTTTCTAATTTCCGTTTTCTACTTCTAGTATTATATTTTTTTTGCACAATAGATACACGTGGTCCTTGAAACGTAGGTGATTTAACAGATCTTCGCTGTCTAGGTACCTGCCTTGGTGATTTATTTGGTGTTGTATTTTCTTTTTGTACTAAGCTAAGTCTTTTATTTTCTAATTTGTTTATTTCTTCTGTTTCTTCTTTAATTTCTTTAAAAAAATCTTTAAGCTGCAAATAAAATATAAAATATATACATTATTTAAGATATATTAAATTCGAATTTGATATTTCATTTAGCTTTATTTCAATTTTTAATTAACGAAAAGGTATATTGGCAAAATTCTGTAATTTCAACTACATTTTAATTTAAAAATAAACAGGACTCACGAATGCATTTCTTTCAGCAATATTTTTTTGACGAAGAGCTTCGTAATCCTCGGTGTCACTCATGATTTAAATTAATAATGTGCAAAGTTCAAAATCTAAAAAGTTTTTAAAGAAATATCTTTTATAATGTGCGAAAACTTTTACGGAAAGCAACGCAACCACATGAAATGAAGACCAGCGCGGGACGCTTCGATGCGACGACGTCCCGCCAAAAAAGTGTTCCGCCCGCCAAGTAGTTAGCACAAAAAAAGTTTGTTCGTTTGATTTTTAGATTTATACGTTATTTACATTCATTTGATTATTATAAAAATGAAATACCAAGTTAATTAATATGCAAATATATTTAATATACAAACACTAACAGCTATTAAAAATCTTAAAGAAATTAAGAATTTTTATAAAAAATTTTTTAAACCTCCATTTAAATTCGCGATAAGAATGATAAGATGCGGTAAAGAGAGAGAAGAAACAAACCTATTTCAATGAAATTGGCACTATTGGCGACGCCATATTCGATGTATAACCTAACCTTCTTTCAGTAAACCGGTAAAAGTTAAAAGATTATAAATATTATTTCTTTTTTGTATAAAATTCAAATTGATTGGGAAAAGGGTATGTATGCAGAAACGTATTATTTTTAATAATAATAATAATAATTTGACATTTTCTCAGAAATATTGAATCTCAGAATCATCGATATTTAGTTCTAATATACATATAAGTTCGAAGTTTTAAAAAGGCGGGCAGTTTTCTTTTGGCGCTATATCTTACAGTTTAGTTAGTTTGCTTACGAAATAAACATTTGCTGATTATTAAACACTTATTCTCAAACAGTGTTTGAATAAATATTTTTTATTTCAAAAAGGAAAACTTATAAGGAATTCTAATGCAATAAACAAAGTTTTTACGCTTTTAAACTCATTAATTTATAATTGTTAACTAAATTTTTTCATTTTTTAACTAATTTGAAATTATTCTAATTGAGATTTTAATGTAAAATACGTAGACATTATACTTAATAATCGATTTAATTACAGATTAAAAAATAGTGAAGAAGTTAGGTTAGACATTAAATTGTTTTCTTCAAATCTATAATGTCGACACCAAATACTTCTCCAGTAAAAGCCATTAAAGAGCTAAGACTACCCATATCCAGGGTAAAAACAATTATGAAAAGTTCTCCTCAAGTTGAAGCAATTGGTCAAGATTGTTTATTCTTAGTAGCAAAGGCAACAGTAAGATCATTTTACTTAAGATTCAATTTTTACATTAATAACTTGACATAATATATTTAATATTTATTATTGGATATAAATATTTATAGGAACTCTTCGTACATTATTTATCAGAAGAAGCCCATTTGAAATCTCACAAAGGCCATAGTTTAGAATACAAACATTTAGCAGAAGTAGTTCAAACTAATGATACTTTAGAATTTTTACGGGAGATTATGCCAAGAAAGATAACAGTAAGACAGTTTAAAGAACTAATGGCAGCAAAGAATGCAGAAACTTCATCAGATTCCGATAGTGATAGTCAATCGGATAGTGATTCCAACTCTGATAGTGATGAAAAAGTTGAAAATGGAAATTCTTCTGATAGTACCCATGACAGTAATGATAAAAAGAATGGTAATGATGAGTCATCTGAAGATAGCAGTAAAAGTGAAAGTGAAGAAGAAACAAAAACGTAATAATTTAAAATTTATAAGAAATATATAAGACTTTAATGTTTTAAATATAAAAGTTTAAATTGTACAAAGTGAAATAAGCAAAAAAGATTTGTCAATTTATATTATTTTTATAATTTTAAGTAATTAAGTAATACCTAATGTTTAAAGAATGAAATGTGTTGGTTGTAAAAATGTGTAATTTAACCACCATTTGCATAGAATTATGGAATAAATTAAAAACTTTTTTATTTCAATAAAGTTTTTTTTATAATTTATTCACATTAAATTATAATATACATATAACTTCATAAAATATTTTTATAAAAATTTAACTATTTATATATTTTTAAATTATGAATTTACATTATCAACTATAAGTTTGAAATATTAGCATACTTATAATGCTTGGAAATGTAATTTTAGAAAAAACTTTGAATGTAAATGAATTGAAGGATTAAAATTTAACTTCACTGTATGATGATTTTTTGAATGTGATTAGTCTTGATGCAACTTTTTCGGTATAGACCCATAGGGTGCTTCTTCATAATCATAATCTTCACTAAGTTTCTTTGCTAAGAAGTAAATTTCTGCTAGTGCTATTATTAAAGCACATATTATTCCTAATAACAATCGGAATCCAAAATCTAGATTGTTAACAATGTATTCTAAGCCAATAAAACCAAATGCAAAACCAGCAGCCACAGAAAATACAAATTGTGCAACAGCAATAAGTTGTTTATTCATGATTTTCACTAAAAAAAATATATGTAATATAAATATAAATTTAAAATTACTTAATATAATAATCATAATAATAACATCTATTAAAAAATATTTTAATATTTGTAACACCTTACATTGATAAGAAATGGTGTCTTCAGGTAAATGTTTCCTAAATGAATCTACACCTTTGGTCATTGCTTTGTAATCTCTAGCATCCTGTGCAGCTTGTAATTTTTTAATTCTTGCTTCTAATTCAGGGTTTCTTGGAATAACCTTTGGTTCAGGTAGTTGAACATCAACCCCCTTCAATAATTCATGAATATAAAATTTTTCTTTTACACTACTAGTATTTTCCTTCGATAAGAATGATTTCAACCATTTAATGTCCTTAAGTGTTAGTAAGACATTTTCACGCTTATTGCTATGACTGTTTTTTATAAGACTTATGTTTTCTGGCAAATCTTTTGCACCTTTGATTTCTTTTACAATGAAATCTATAAGTTTTATAGTAGGCTTAATTTTTATACGGTGATCTTCAATAGTTTCAAGTGGCATTATTAGGCAATATTTAATAAAGTTAAGAAGTTAAATGCAGTTTTCTTTCTAAGTCTGCATAAAATTCTTTCAACTCTTTTTCTTTATTACAAAATTCTTCATCAACTCTTTCACATTTATCACTCATATCACATATGAATTTCTTCCATTGACCTTTACGTATTTCTCTATTTTCTTGTAATCTGCTGGCCTGAAATTCAATGAAAAAATTGTACACCAGTAGTCAAAATAAATAAATTTAGTTATTAACAAAAACATACACTATTTAATTCTTTTTCTTTTTGAAGAACACAATCACACATACTTAGAGCAACATCCACATTAGCTTTTAAACTTGGTAAGTGGCAATCTCCAAGTTGTTCTGCACGATCTAATTGATTTTGTCCAAGTTCTGTAGAGTATTCAAGAATTTTAAAAAGTCTTAAAACTTCTCTGTCGTCACGTTTATCCTAAAATTTTGTAATAAAATTTATTAAAAATTGGATAAAAATAAAAAGTATAACCTCCTTTATTGAAATTGTAATATTGCGCAAAATTCTTTTGTATTACATAACAAATATTGTTAAGTAATTCAAAAATATAACAAATTTTAATGTAGAACTTATTGCTTACCTGAAATTCTCTTAAGAAAAATGTAACTTCACCCTGAATAAACGGTCGATGATCAAATAGTCTAGTCCAAATTTCTCCTACATCTATGTGCGATATGATTGTTAGCAGCAAGAAAGAAAAACATAAATTAGAAGAAGTTGATTCTTTCTAAATTAAAATTTTACATAGTACTTCACATATTATAATTTAAATGCCATTGATGGAACTATTTTACGATCTACTACAGTACTCGTACCTTTAATCACGGACGCCATTTTATTACTCTAAAAACACATGACTGTATCTGTTTGTTTGACACGTCCAATAAACACATCTATCTTTGTCGATGTCAAATTCGATTTTCCGGCAAGTGTTAAAATATGCGTGATGAAAATTCAAATGTTTCATTTTCGTCTTATTTAAAATTTTAAATTTATTTCTTATCATTTGTAAGTTATCGTTTGTAAACTACTTAAATAAAATAATTTATTTTGGTTATTTAAAATAAGCTTAAAATAGTAAAATGAAGGAAGAGTTTGAGTTTACTGATGAATTTCCCCAAAGTCCTCAAGAAACAAAACCTGAAATTTTATCAAGCCACAATATAGAATCTTCTATTGGTATCAGGCCTCGTCCAGTTATATGTAAACCAGGAAATGTTAATGTTACAAGTTGTAAATCTGAACCTATTGAAACAAAAAGACCCTGGGCACCAGGAGCTTGGCAAGATGCCACTCGCACAAGTGCATTTCAACCTTACAAGGTATGAAAAAAAGTGGAAATAAACCTTTCTTTAAAAAGGAGGTAGAAAATCAATGCCACATAAATAAAATTATTGAAAAATTTTATTTCTTTTAATAGCCTCCCACATTATTGACAAATTTGCAAAGAGGAAATACACAGACTGAAATACCACTGCCTTACGGTGGAAGTGATATTACTTTTTATACTTTAGCTGGACAAGGAGAATTGACAGCTGATAATATACATTCAGGTAATTATTTTAATAATAGGGCAGAAACTTATATCGAAAATAATAATTAAGATAAAAACTAAAAGAAATTTAATTTTAGCTTCAGTTGACACTCCAGATGAAAATGGCCTCACTGGACTTATGTGGGCAGCTGGGTATGGTCAACTAAGTAGTGCCAGGTTATTATTGAAGGCTGGAGCAGACAAAAATTATAAAGGGACTAATGGTCAATCACCCTTGCATTTTGCTGCAGCCTATGGCCATCATGATTTAGTAAAGTTATTACTAAATCATGGTGCAGATCCAAATACCACTGAAGATGTAAGTAATGTGTAAATTACATCATTTCATTATACAATAATTTTTCATTTTTTAAAAAACATTTAATATTTTGACTAATAAATTAAATTACAATTGAAATTACATAAATCTTACATAGGAAGGAAACACACCTTTAATCTATGGAGCACAAGGTGATCATCCTCATGTGTGTTATGAACTTTTAACACGAGGAGCTGATGTAACAATCACTAATGCACATGGAGTTAGTGCATATAAAGCAACCATACTTAAAAATGCTTTTACAGGTATACCTACTAAGTTATAACTACTAAGTATTCATTAAAATTCCAATTATGTTTTTAATTATTTTTTTTTTGTTTTTTCAGCTAAAGCAGTGATAGAAAACTTTCTTGTACAAAAAACTGTAAATTTATTACCTGATATATTTTAGTAATAAATAATATAAATACATTTTAATTACATTAATAAGTATTATTTTATAGTTTCAGTAATATTATCACACAAAATATATAACAAATATTTTGCTACTTCAGTTTTATCACGTTTATTAGAGTCTTTGTATTTAATATACTTCCTGCTCTCTCAATACTCACATTTATTAAGTTTTTTGAAGGTTTGTACCATTAAATAACACTATAAAAATAATCTTGTTTAAGTGAATTCTGAGGACTGATAAAATAGGAAATTAGGAATTGCTAAGATCATGTTGTAATAGGAACTTCCTGTGATAACTTTGAAGGGTTATGGTACAGACCAGCCATTGCTTCTTGTAAAGCTCGCAAGCAAGCAATGCTTGCTCCAAAACCACCAGCTTTTTCTGCATCATTCTCAGCACGCACATGAGCAGTATAACCTTTTGTTTGTAGTTCTCTCCAACCAGGAGGATTTGGCCCATCAATTTCTTGATTAATAGGAGCATAGTGGTATGCTGGTCCTTCTTCGAGTTTAGGTAGTGGTAAGAAACCTGAACTACTTTGCTGTCCAAATTTAATGCCTGTACTAAAACCTGTAGCTTTAGGAGCTAATTTTTTCTCTTCTTTAGAAGCTTGGATAGATGAAGCAAAAGTTTGCACTATAGCTCTTGCATCTCCTTCTGAAAACATCAATTCATCAATAAGTGCTTCCTTTTCTCTAATTTTCTTTTTCTTTAATTCTTGTTCTTGCTTGGCAAGTTCTAGTTTTCTTTCTTCTGCTTCTAATTTTTCTTGTTCAAGAAGCTCTTCTAATTCATTTTCTTTTTTACCGAGCTTTGTTTTATTCTTGAGAATCAGTTCTTTATTTTCTCTTTTATACTGTTCAATCTTTTTATTAGTTTCAATAACATCAATATTGTTTGTTAAGTTATAGATGATGTTTTCCACCTCCTCTAAATAATCATCATATTCACGCTGAGTTTCAAAATCTTCTTCTTTTTTATTAAAGTCTCGTAATACTCTTTTTCGAATATCTACTTCTTTTTCAACCATAGCATCTTCATACAATTGAACACGAAAATTCACTCTCCTCAAAGCTGTCTGACATTCTGGACATGATCCGGAACCTATGAGTAACAAAAATATGAAAAAGTAAATTTCTATATAATAGGAACTATTTTTATATATTGTTTCTAGTTTAATAAATAAATAAATTATCAAAAATAGGAAAAACTGTTTTGATTAGCATTACATTTTTTTTAATTCCATTGCCTACCTTTTAAAAATAGTAAATCAACACAACTTTCACATAATGTATGACCACAAACGTTTACCATCAGTTTAAGAGAGGGATTTCGATATTTTGTAGTTTTGCATCTAGGACAAGCTTGGTCTTCCATATTTAAGTGTCAATTAACTTTTTGTCAACTAAAAATAGGAAAAATAATAAATCAAACGTGCCTTTCGTGTTTCCACTATTCCTCTCAATTAAAACTGTAGTTAGCGGAATAAAGAAATGAAATGACGAAGTTCGCCAACTTATCGAGATGTAAATTGTATCAATTAATTGATAAAAAATGGGGAAAATTTTGAATCAACTTTAATCAACTCCTAGCTATTGCATTTGATTCTACAGGTAACGTTGGTTTTATGTACGTTACAACAAATATTTTTATGTACAAGCCCTCCAAGATACAGCTGGGTCACAGAAAGCAGACGATAATTTGCATCCTAATTTTATTAATTTTTTCTTAGACTTTGCTTAGATAATTAATATTTAAAACTTTATTAAATAACATTTAGTAAAAAAGACTTTAAATAATGGCATAATTCGTAAAGAAAATTATGAAGAAATTTGTTACAGTTTCATTTCACCATTTCACACGTGTAAGCCAGATGACGAGATGATATATATATATATATATATATGTAGTAACTGCAATCTTAACCTTGACCAAGAAAACGAATTCTAAAATAAAAACAGATAGATAAACACACCTGTTTTCGTCTCGACAATCATTGAATTTCATTCTTTCGTTTTTTACAAAATTCTTTTCTTTCATTAAAAAAAATTAATTTAACACTTAAAAAATGTATTATTATATACATAAACCAGCAATAATTATTATGTACATAAACCAACTCGTGATATGTTATCAATCTATTCTTATCAACATAAAAAATTGATATTCACAAACATTAAAAAAAAATTCTTATAAGTAGGAATCTAAAATGGCTGGAGATCCGAAAATAATAATTATTGGAGCAGGAGCAGCAGGAATTGCAGCTGCAGCCCATCTTTTAGAAAAAGGTTTCCAAAGTTTATCCATCCTTGAAGCAAAAAATCGGATTGGTGGAAGAATACATACTGTTCCATTTTGTAAGCTATTTTGAACCTTTTGTAAATTGTGTTGTATACTTTTTGAAATTTTTTTGTAACTATTATATTATAGGTGATAACGTTATTGAATTAGGAGCTCAATGGTGTCATGGAGAAGATAAAAATATTATTTATAATCTTGCATCTCCTCATAATTTATTAGATTCTTCTAAAAATATTAATGACCCAACTAAACATATTTTTGTCAATTCTATTGGAGAAGTAATATCAGAACAAGAAACTGTAGAAATTTTAAGAATTTATTATAAAATTATTGAAGATGCCAATGCAGTTAATCACAAACCTGGTACTTCATATGGAGAATACTTTACGAAACAGTACGAGAAAATATGAAAGCTTTTATTAATTTTTCATTTGACTAAAATTAACAAATTTTGTTTTAGATTTTATAAGGAAATTGAAAAGAATTCTTTAATTACAAAAAAAAAAGTTGAAGAAATTTTAAACTGGATACACAATTATCACAATTCCATCGAATGTTCTTATACATGGTTTGATCTTTCTGCTACAAAATTAAAAGAATATTGGTCATGTGATGGAGATTCATTGTTAAATTGGAAAACAAATGGTTATTCTAAATTATTTGATTTATTGACAGTAAGAATAAATTTTATTTTAATTATAAATCAATTTTTTAGTTCTATTTTTAATTTTTATATTTTTTTTCAGAAAAATTATCCTGACTCTAAAAACCGCTTACCGGTATATGAAAAAATATTATTTAATAAAGAAGTTTCATTGATTGATTATAGTGCTGAAAATATAAAAGTTTCAACAACTGATGGTTCCACATTTGAAGCTTCAAATGTGATTTTTACAGGTTCATTAGGAGTATTAAAAGAGAATTATTTAAAATTATTTAAACCTTCTCTACCTGAAGCTAAAATTCAAGCAATAAAGGTTGAATATTTATTTAAATAATTTATTGTATTTATAATTTTTTTTTTAAAATTGAGTAATTATTGTAGGGTTTAAACATAGGAGTAGCAAATAAAATTTTTCTGGAATTCCCTCATAGATGGTGGCCTAAGAGTACAGGAGCTTTTTCTTTTTTATGGTCTGAAGATCAAAAAAAAGATTTTCTTAATACTTATGGCAATGTAAGATTAATCTACATATCTATGCAATAAGGGTTTTGCAACATTCTCTAAATATATTTGTAAATTGCAGGAAAAGTATTGGTTAAGTGATGTATTTCAATTTTTCACTGTTGATTACCAACCTAGACTTTTATCTGGTTGGATTGTAGGAACTAATGCAAAATATATAGAAACCTTGTCAGATGAAGAAGTATTAAATGAATTTTATTTTTTATTACAAAAATTTTTAGGCCATATTTATGATATTCCTAGGCCTAGGGCTATAATAAGGTATTATAGCTCTATTTATAATAATTACCCATTTTATTACTAAAATCATTAATTCTCTGTATAATTATTAAACTATTCTTGCAGATCTAAATGGTTTAGTGATAAACATGTAAGAGGATCTTATAGTTTTCGTAGTTTATTAACAGAGAAATTAAATATTAACTCTAAAGATTTAGCAAATCCAATTATTTCATATAAAAATAAACCAGTAAGAATAGTTGTTTAAAATATAAATTTTGATTACAAGAATTATTCATTATACAACTTTCAGGCTTTATTGTTTGCTGGAGAAGCTACTCATGAACATTACTATTCAACGGTTCATGGAGCTGTCGAAACGGGAATTAGAGAAGCTGATAGATTAATTGATTATTATAGGTAAGATATAATTAAAGTAATTAAAATGATTTTCTTCAAATAAGTTGTTTAAAACAAATTTTTATTATATATATTTTTAGGAGTCTTAAATCACGTATGTAAAAAGTAACCACTAACAGTTATTTTCTGTTATGTCAATTAATTTTCTTTAGATATCATGAGTAAATAAGTGAAAAGAAATGAAAATCTTAATTTTATTCAGAATTTTTTTTTACAAAATAGTCCTATTTTTCTGATCTTTTTCAATCCACTTGTTGCTGTAAGATCACGATCAGAATGACCTAACCTTTGTAACATTCGACTGTAAGGCACTAGACTGACAATAGACAAAATGCAGCATGTTGACAGTTTACTATAGTATAAGTTTAGTGCTATGTACGACCTTGGTTTAGTGAGTGCTTTGATGAGTGCAAGCATAAGAAGTTATTCAATATAATTAGGAAATACGTGGAAAATCCGTTAAATATAAATTTTATAAGTATTGAATTTATAAAATGGAAAATCAGCATCTGTGACTTAGCAATTTGTGCATTTTTACTCGAACATAACCTAAGTTTACGTCAAAGCCGATTGTCAATTCAAAAAAAGGATGGTTTTTTTACATCTCTACTGATGCATGGTAAAAATCAATTTTATCAAGGACGCTTACAGGGACGTAAATGATTAAATAATTTACAGACTGTTTAATGAATTATTCAAGAGAAGAAAATTATGTATCGAGTTGTCATTGGCCACGTGCGTTAGTATCGTTAAAAGGATTTTCATCTTTGAATTATGACGGCTTAAATTATTGAAAATTCTTATAAATTATTGAAAATGTTTGACACGTCCAATAAACACATCTATCTTTGTTGATGTCAAGTTCTATTTTCCGACAAGTTTTAAAATATGCGTGATGAAAATTCAAATGTTTCATTTTCGTCTTATTTAAAATTTTAAATTTATTTCTTATCATTTGTAAGTTATCGTTTGTAAACTACTTAAATAAAATAATTTATTTTGGTTATTTAAAATAAGCTTAAAATAGTAAAATGAAGGAAGAGTTTGAGTTTACTGATGAATTTCCCCAAAGTCCTCAAGAAACAAAACCTGAAATTTTATCAAGCCAAATTATAGAATCTTCTATTGGTATCAGGCCTCGTCCAGTTATATGTAAATCAGGAAATGTTAATGTTACAAGTTGTGAATCTGAAAAGTCTTATAAATTAATGAAAATGGATGGATTAAAAAGTGATGAAATGTTAAGCCAGGATCCAGACTACAAGACGCTTTTTAAAGCTGATTTAAATCGGCAAAATGTATTTGAAAATAATGCTCGTACAAATGCATCAAAAAAAATTTCTACAATAATAGAAGCTGAGTTTTTAAAAGAAATTGAAAGTAAAAAAGTAGAAATATTGAATATTTACAACAATCTTAATAAAGCTTGTAAAATGTTACAATATCTACGTTTTGCAATAGTCACTGATTTTTATAATCAAGAAAATACTTGCATCCATGATACACAAAATTTAAAACAAACTCGTCCACATCCTACAATAAATTCTTCTATAAAGAAATTACCTAATGCTGAAGTTGGAAGTAAAGAGGATTGTTTTGAAGAATTCAAAATAAATAAAAAGCAAAAAAGAAAAAATATTGATGAGAATAGTGATGAATTACCTGGTTTGAAAAAGAAATGTTCAGAAAATATTTATTCAAAGAATACAGCATTTCCATATGTGTTAAATACAAATGTAAAAATGAAACGACGTCTTATTATTGGAAATATATCTAAATGGATTCCACCAGATTTTAGAGATGATAATGCTAGTCATAAATGGACTGTTTATATTAGAGACAGTGAGAAATGTGATGTTGGAAAATTTATATCTAAAGTTCGTTTCTTTTTACATCCTAGTTATAAGCCAAATGATGTTATTGAATTAACATCTCCTCCTTTTCATTTATCTAGATTTGGGTGGGGTGAATTTCCTGTAAGAGTTCAGTTACATTTTTCAAATTCATGTGATAAACCGGTTGACATTATACATAATTTAAAATTGGACAGGACATTTACTGGACTTCAAACAATAGGGTCAGAGACAGTAGTTGATATTTGGATTACTTCAATGGATATAGCTCCGATAGAAGATTTCAATGAATGTAACGAAGAAAATTCTTTTTCAAAAAATGAAACCTGTATAAATTCAAATGCAACAAACAAAACCAGTATAAATTCAAATACAACAAATGAAACCAGTATAAATTCAAATACAACAATCTGCCATGCTTTAAATGATCATGACTATTTAAAAATAAACTCAAGTTTGTTATCTAACAATATTACAGGAGAAGTTTCTCAAACTAATGACTTAAAATGTGCAAACAAAGATGTGAATAAAACAGAAAATCAAATTAATGCAAATAAAAAACAAGAAAACAAAGAGTTATTGACAATTGAAATTAGAAATTTTTCATTAGAGAATAAATTTAATGATGTAGAAAATATTAGAATATTGATAAGTTCTATAGGATCTGCAAAATTTGACAATTTATTCAGTATTTTAAAATTTATTACTAGAAGAATGCCTTTAATCACTGAACAATCAGTAGATTCATCTTATAAAATAAAGCATCCTTATGCTTGTGGAAGAGATGAATTTTATAAATTTTCTAAAATTAAGCAATTTTCCATGGAAAGGTGTAGAGCAAAATATGTTCTTGATATTGTAAAAGATATAACAGGCAATAGTGATATTTGCACCGTCAAAGAGTTCATCATATGGGCCAGAAGATATTGCTACACGCCATTTATGAATTTTAATATTGATAATTTAGCAAATTCTGAAAATTTTCAGAATTTCGATCAATATAGATCTACTTCAACAATTTGTCATGATTTCCATGACTGGTTGTTACAATGCCAAAACATTAATCCAAGTACTGAAAATTTAAATGATGAAAGTGATGAGGAAATAGATGTAGATAATCTTCCAGTTGATATTCCTAAATTTTCACATGCTGAAAATGATACGAAGCTTGAAAATAAATCAGTAGTTTTAATGGAGTATCCAGAGACTGAAAATTCTCTTAAAGAATTTATCAACGAGACAACACAATCAATTGGTATAAAATTAACCAATGAGGAAATAATTCCAGGAATTTCACACTGTACAGCTAATGTTCTCATGACTACAGCAGTTGAATGTTTAATTGATGAAATGATTAGATTATCTTTTTCATGTGCTTTAGATAGATGTAAATATTCTAATGAAAAGGAAATTGCAATTAATGTAGAAGATGTTCGTATGGCTCTTTTAAAAAAAGAAGAATTAGACATTTTTACAAATGCAGGTTTAGGTTCACAAGGTTAACAATTTCTTTAATTGACAGACATTGACTTTAATCAAAAAATAATAAGTAATAAGTGCGTGATATATATTTTATTACATTTTATACCGTTCAATAAGTAACAAAAGAATATTACATCTTGAAAAAATTTTGTACATAATTAGTAATTTAAGATGTACATAAAGTTTTACAGGAAATCAATTGTTATTATGTCCACACTATTGTTATATTTTAATTTTTAATAAAATAACAAATTTACATATTCGATTTGTATCTTCTGTTTTTATGTCCTTAAATTCCCTTGTATTATTTTAAAAATGGTACCTAATTTATTTTACAGTCTAAAGATTTCTAAAAAATTATTTCCTTAAATTATTTACAAATTATATAAATTGCGCATTTATTTACAATTCATTTCATATTTAATACTATAATATTTTATATCCTTTTCTTTATCTGTAAAAATATATTAAAATTAAGACATGTTAATAGAACATATAAAATTTCAGGAAACACGAAAAACCCTACCACTGGCACGAAAAATCAAGCGTATTACAATTAGCCGAACGATCTTTAAAACATTTTTAAAAATAGTTACTTTATTTTTCTTAGACTTTATTAATAATCAATGTAATGAAACAATAATTTTACTTTGAGGAATTATAAACTAACTTAGCAATGAATAGCAGCGGTTTTTTTTAATTTTTCTTATTTTTAATGCGATTTAATAAAACTTATTTGATTTAATTTTAATATTTATTTATAATTAATAATTTAGTAAACCAATGCACACGCAAGTCGCAATATTATCGTTTTAAAGTGATTCGACATGGAAATATGCTTTATAACTTTAACTATATAGTCTAAATTTTTGTTCGCTGATGGGAAGCGTGTGAGGGGCTGAGAGCGCGTGCGCGATCAGAAGGAAAATCGCCCGCCATATCGTTCGAACAATCGCCCTCACCACCGTTATGTTTCTTTCACTAAATTTTCTGTGGAGAATATTCTTTAGAGAACACGCAAGTGACGCAAGTGAGTGTCCCAGTATTGTCACGGGATACAGTGGTTTCTGCTGATCATAGATATGGGCAACTTTGACGTCAACAACGAAGCGAGCCGACGCTGTAGAATTTCACCGCTTCTCGACCACCAGACAGAGCGGCCAAGTAAGTCTCGTAGACTTTTTGATTTCGCGCTAATTTGTACATTGCGTAGGTGGAGTACGACTGTGCAAGAATCCACCAATCCGCGCGCATCGTATGTTGCACACAGACAAGTGTGCAAGCGAAAGAAAGAGAGGGAGAAAAATTAGTCTCGCCGATTGTCGGCCATATTGTTTTGATGGCGCCGGCACATAGGTCCGCGCGAATTTCGTCTTCGCCGAGCGTTGATTATTTTATTACACTCGGCTCCGCTCGCTAGGATGGCCGTGGCTCATTTCCGATTATCGGCACGTATTTTTTCACATACGTTATTATCGAATCGCCTTCCTAAAATATGTAGATTTTCGGAGTGCGAATAATAAAAAGACGATTCTTAAGTTCTAATCTAGTCACGTTTAATGTTTAAAAATACTCGAAATTTTACGCGTATTTGAAATTTTAAGATATGGGTCTTCATACACATTGAGTTATAGCGCACAATTTTATTAATTGTTGCGTGTTGTAAGAAATGTTATTGTGTTATTTATCATTTATTCTTATAATATTAATTAATTATTTTTATTTTATCTACCTAAATTATCATTATTTTTATTCTTCAAATTTTTTAACTTCTTGTTTCTATATAGATCATAGGATCTTAGAAATTATAAAATCTAGAAACGACTTAAGTGTATATAATAGTCCATTGATATATAATATTTAAATTGAATAATAAACATTGCCTAAAATGTAAAGTAACGATAAAAAATTAAACTTTTCAAACTTCTTCCTTTAATTTATGAAATAACATAAACATATTGTTTTTTTTTTAAGACAAAAATTTTATGATTAGATTATCACATACAATTGCTTTTTATAAATAATTGTAAATTGTACTTATAAATAGAACTACATCATACTTTTAAATTAAAATTCATTATATATTGTTAATGTTTATAACTTTTCGTATTAATTATCAGGATGAGCCATTATAATATTATAATTTATATGCAATTGCTGGGTATATCTCGTCAGATAAACGAAATAAAAGGTTTTGTTCCAAAGTTGTCGGATGTGACAGGAACTTTAAACTTGATTTGAAACTTGACCCAAAACTTTGTAACTGAACTCCAAAAAATAAAATGCTTAAGTTTAATTATAAAATAAAAACAAAACCAAATAAATTAAGAAAGAAATCATAAGACAAAACATGAGGAAATGAAAAAAATGATAATAAAACGTATGGAATTGTATTCCATACCAGTGTTCTAGAAAAGGCAGATGGAATTTCATTTTTTTAAAATAGTAAAATAGTAAGCAAGGCAACTTCAATAGAAGCTTAAATTTTTAAGATAATAAGAAATATATTAAAAAATTTAGAAAGATGCGAATTAGCATTAAATAACAAATTCGATATAATTATTACATGTAAATAAAATGAAAACGCAGAATTAGTAGATTTTAAGTTATTGCGAAAGATACGTCTTTAGAACGTAGCAATGTTATTCAATGAACATTGTGAAAAAAAATTACGATAGAGAAAAAGTAATATTTAAAAATGAATCTGTTGTAATAGCACTATGTTGTATTATTGATTCATGTATCGATACAGCCTCCGTCGTATTTTATTTTTCAAGTCAAAATCTATAAAAAAATGTGATGGAAGTTCGTGATTCATATTCATTTAAATAGGGCGTACTCTGGCTCTGAATAATCAGTCTTGGTTCGAATCATAACTAATAAGGTAACAAAGAAACGGACCAAGCGAACAACAATTCGGATCCTTGACGGAGAACATAAATTCACGCGCTTATAAAGTGCGAATTAATTCCAAAAATAAAAAAAGAATTTTACGAAAAAAATCTTTACAAATCTTCTTTTTTTAATAAACATTGTTTTTATAAATTATTTTGAAATCATTTTGAAATTGCTCAATTATTAGTTTTTCGCGATTAATGGAATAAGTTTAAAAATGGATTAACTTAATTGAAAATAAGCTTTTGAACTTATTCTATTAATAGCCAAAGAGTACTACCTAATATTATTCCCGCGATGTTTTAATAGAAAGAATCGTTCTCTCAAATCTGAAAAAATTAAAATTATTAAAATAATTAAATAAATTAATAATTCACAAAATTACCGCGTCTGACTGCAACTTATGCTGTAGTAGTCACTCCCTCGTAAAAAAGATGGTCTTAAACCTCCCTCTTCCTGAAGATCCTCGGATCTCCTTAGCATTTCCTGCACATGCAGGAAAAAATAATTTGCTAAAATATATGAATATTATAAATTACGTATACGCATAAAAAATACCAGTCTCTTTCTGCTTAGCTCTTTCAATGTCGAAGCATTGAATGACAATGAGAGAAACAGAGTTCCGTGCTTCCTGAAATCTTACGGTCAAGTTCAAAGGGTCGCCGTGCAAATTCGCGAAGGCAAAAGGCGAATAAGCCACCCGAACTCAGGGGAAGAAATAGGATCCTGATGGGAGTCGTAGCCGCCTGTGCTCGTATCCACCTATATATAGTTTACCTATTATATTAAATGAAAATTTTTAAAAAATGGTATTAATGGAGAATTATAAGAAAAATTTGTAAACATTTATTCTATTATTGAATAAAATGATATAACGATATTTATTATGTAGCATTACAAAAACTTATTTATATTTAATTTTTTTTTAACTATTAAATTAAAGTAATTGAGTAACAACAAAATAATTTTTTTTTGGAATTTTGAAACTTAACAATAGTGCAGATTGCAGAAACTAGCATCATTAGTTTCAATTATACTAATGATCAAGCAATTATAATAATTTTTATAATCAATTTTATTGTCTCTTTTATATACAAAAAATATGGCCTGTACAATTACTTGTAACATTAAGATTCCTATATATTTCCTAACCCAGCTCAGATAATTCGGTATTTATTTTTATAATTTTGTAAAAATGTTTTCCAATTAATAATTTCTTATAATGTTTTTCATTTCCCAATCCTCCACAAACTACATTCTAGCAGAAATGCTTCGCAACGAAACAAAAAAGCTTCATTTATTGGAGTAAATTTATAGTGTGTCCATCAGCAACAAGCTTTTAAAGTCATCACGTGTTAACTTATAAGTACGGGTCAGATTAAACATCCGGTTCTTGCTTGACGCAACGCACAAACACAAAAAAGGAGTCCGCCTATAAGTTTCGTTTCGTGATGTCTGTCGTGCCGCGCGCATCGCGTACAAAAACATGATATACAGGTGTATGTGTTGAGAGCATCAATTCTGAGAGCTGATCCATAGACACGCGCATTCCCCACTACTGTTCAATGTTGACGCCTAACGCTGCCTTTTACCACTATTCCAGCGTCAGAAAAAGCCGAGAGAACGAGTGGTTGTGGTTAACAGTCCTTAGCTTCGATACAGCAAAGGTCCAATCGAGAGCGCGCACATGATCGCTCTTTTGTACAAACAACGCTGCTGATTACCTCGAGCAAAACATAGAAAAAAACCGCCGTCTACGTGTCTGAATAAGAGAACGACTTATGCTGTCAATCGAGACATGGCCAAGCACTGGCTGCTACTCGTGGAGGCGCTGATCGTTCTCCTTTGTGCCGTCTACGTATCTTCTAATGCTATTGGAGTGAAGAATGAGGAGAGTTCTAATGATAATCAAGGACTGTACAATTCCAGTGATTTTGTAATTGTACTGAATCAAACTAATTTCAAGTCAAATGTCCACAACAGCAAGAGAGCATGGTTCGTTGAATTTTATAACAGTTGGTGTGGTTTCTGTCATCGATTTGCACCTACTTGGAAAGAAGTGGCAAAGACTGCTCATGGTAAAATATATTATATATTAAGTACATCTTTTTATATCAGTGGTTTGAAACTCAAATATATTGCACTGAATGTCATTGCAAACCTTACGTGCAGGGTAATAACCCACAGCTTATGTCATTAATAGTAGATGTCGCATGATAGGTAACAATTATGCTATGATTCACTTTTGTTTAGCATTTTTTCTATTGTATAAACTAGATGAGTAAATAACTCGCTACATTTTTTTTAAATTTTATATTGTCTTCTAATTTTTGGCTTGCCTACAGAATTTCACTTTATTGTTTCATAAATCACTAGCATAAATTATTTTTAAAAATAGATTAAGACGTAATTTATCAGTTTTATTTATTTTTTTTTTACATTGAAAACAAATGAGATAATTTTATTAAGATAACATTTGTTGATATTAATACTTTCTTTCAGGCTGGAGGGATATAGTGGCTGTAGCTGCCATTGATTGTGCCAATGATGATAATAATCCCCTTTGCAGAGAATATGAGGTTATGGCATATCCAACGTTAAAATTCTTTCCTCTTAATTCAAATCAAAACTTTCTTGGATTAGAAATTAAGAAAACTGGTGAAATAATCGAAACTTTAATTGATCAATTGGAAAAAGAACAACAAGAACAAAGGGGAGGATCAAATTGGCCAAATATTGTACCATACAGGTAAAATATCTCAAAATATGTATTTTTTTTTAATTTATAAAATTTACATTTTCTTTCATTATTTTTTAGAGGAAATGAGATAGATGTCTTATGGACTGGAACACCAAGCAATATTCAATATGAATTTTTAATTTTTGAAGAACCTAAGACATATTTAGGAGCTGAAGTTATGTTAGATTTACATAAATTAGACACTATTCGAATTAGAAGAGTTACTAAAGAAAATCAGCTACTTGTTGTTTCAAATAAAGTCACCAAATTTCCTAGTGTTTTAGTTCTTGATAGAGATAATTTACAAATGCTTTTAAAAGTTGATATGATTACAAGAGAAGGTATTAAAAACGTTATTTTGGAATTTTTAAAATCAAAAGGAATATCTGTTCAAATCAAAGAAGATTTTGATGAAGAATTAAATGAACATCACTTTGAAAAGTTGCAAAAAGGTGAAAGCAAAGAATCTGATAATTCAGATTATCTTTACCAAATAGATTTAGAGACTGCCATTCGCTATTCACTAAACAATGAAATTCCTCTCTCTCCAATTATCACTGATGAAAAATTACAAAGTTTAAAAACATATTTAAAGGTATTGTCCATTTATTTTCCTGTATACTTACCTAAAGAAAAGACATATTTGCAAGCTTTAAAAGAAGTAGTAGAAGATAGAAGCAATATAACAGGTAAAGAATTCAGGGAGCATGTGAGAACTAAAGAAAAGGGACTCTCTCCTATTTATATAGGTCCAAAAATTTGGGTTGGTTGTAAAGGCAGTTCTCCCACTTTTCGAGGCTATCCTTGTGGATTGTGGACTCTTTTTCACACGTTGACTGTAGCAGCTGCTGAAGATATAGAAAGTGGATTAGCTAGCAATGAGTATCCTTCCGTATTACTTGCAATTCATGGTTACATTAAAAACTTTTTTGGCTGTGCTGAATGTTCACAACATTTTCAAGAAATGTTTAAAAAAAGAAAAATGTCTGAAACTCAAGAAGGAGATGATAGTATTTTAGCTCTTTGGAAAGCTCATAATGAAGTCAATGAAAGATTAGCTGGTGATGAAACAGAAGATCCAGAACATAAAAAAATTCAGTATCCTTCCGCAGAGCATTGTCCTAAATGCAGACTTTCTGATGGAAAGTGGAATGAGCATGAAGTTTTGAAGTATCTTAGAATGAAATACAGCAGGAAAAACATTCATCTTAAAGGTATTAGCGATGAACTTTTGCAACGCGATATAGAAACCAGTGCGACGAATTCTGGCGTGAGTATTCGTAAACTCACTTGGGACTTCACGATTTTTGATATTAGTATTTGCGTTGTTTTGTATGTTATGTCAGCTACAATATTATTACTTGTGTGTTTGAAATTTGCTTGTAAACGAACTTATAAAAAGAAAGTCTCAATACAACATTTGTTAGGATTATGATAAAATGAGCTTAAATGAATACATTATAACTGGTACACCTTTTTACAATTGAATTTTTGAAAAAGTGTACACGTGTAGACATTTTTAATGAATACAGAAAATAATTATATTTTGTACATAGGTTGTGACGTCGATTTTAACAAGAATACTAATCATGTTGGTAAATGTTTTAAAGTACAAGAGTAAGATTTTCTCTTTCTTTTTATAATTGTATAACTTGATTTTGGATTATTTTTAATCAGAATTTAATATTAGAAATTTAAGCTATTTATGCATTTGGTAAATTATTATTAATTTTTAATTTATTTATAATGCAATTATATTTCAAAGAATGATCACATAATTAAAGCTAAAATTTGTTCAATGCAAATAATTTTAAAACTTGACAAAATACATAAATGCAATTGTACATATAATGTGTATTTACAAAGAAATTTTTACAAATGCACATTATTCCATATTCAATTTGTAAATTAAAGTCCTATTTTTAATTAGATAAAAATCTGTAATATATACCTAGAAGATACAAAATAATGATTTATTTTAATTTTTATATTGTTTATATGCCTAGCTTCATTTGCGTTGCTTTTGCGTTGATTTTAGTGACAATGCAATATTTAAAATTCATTTGACTGCAGATCTTAGCTTTTTTAAAGTGACAAAATATGTATCTTTTAATTAGAGCAAATTTTAATTACAAATAATATTTACAGAATTCTTATATGTGATATTCAATTAAACTAATATTAAACTTATGTTTCATTCATAATATAAATTTAAATTTTTGCGAAAATCTAGCTCTTGACACTTTATATTTCGTTTACGTAGATTTCACAGAAGTCATCGAGAAGAACTGTGTGATCATTGTTTAAGAACTTTATTTGTATTGTACATTAATTTATTTGTATAACTTCGTTGTTCTATAAATTAATTGACTATGTAAAAATATTTTCTATTTATAAGAAATGCATGCTTTTCGTGCAATATATTTCCGGTCTTCCTCTCAAGTTAAAAATTATATTTACAATTGTAATATTTAATGCTGATGTAAAAGTTTTTTAATTTTAATATACATTATTAGAATTATTTGAACTACATGCTATCTTTTATTTAAAACATTATGTTCGACCCATTTAGATAATAATAATTAAATCACAATAACCTAATAAATTATTAAAAAAAACTTTTTCTAAATATTTAAGAGTATTTAATTTTCATCACTTACAGTGCGAGATGTGTCAAATCTCACGAGCTTTGAGTTTGAATTTCGGAATTGTTGGCCTCCCGCTAATAGTAGTGCGTTCGCCACTCTGTGGGCGTCCGAGCAACTCCTGTTTTCGATCTTATCACTGAAACCGATCAGTCGGACAGGAATTATTATTCTGTTATCAATAATTGGAATATTAATTTTTAAAGGCAATAAAATTCGCTTTCATTATTATTGCATCAGAAATAATAAAGTTGTGCATAAAATGCTGAAAAGACTTGTGATATTCATATTTCCCGAAAATTAAACGTATTGAAAAAGTCAAAGGGAAGTCAGCGTACAATTGGGTCCTTGCATAAAAACTTTTTTTGATTTCATTATATCCGCTCAAAAGAATATTGAAAAATAATCGGCACGTATTTTTTCTTTTGTCCAATTTAATGATTATTAGGAAAGATATCGCACTTTGAAAATTCGTACGACGTTACGATTGTACGCAAAACGCAATATAGATATACTAGGCCGTGGTGACCGTCAAATTCATAGTGATTTTTAATCTGCTACATTTTTGTTAATAAAAGTTCAAATAAAAAAAGAAAACATACGTGTCTATTATTTTTCAATATTCTATCTGACGGAATTTTTCATGCAAGGACCCAGTTGCGATGATTACTTTTTTGTAATTATATAAATATGAAATGTTTATATTAAGTACACCTTGAATTAGAGAGATCGAAAAATCTCACTTTCACGTTTGTACTGAAATAAAGATCTTTTCGCTGAATAATCAAATTATGTAATATTTTGATTAATTAGCTCAAGCTAATTATTAATTCTAAATTCTTTAACTCGACATGTGGATCATTTATATTTAAAAAAATTATAATAAACTTTAAAAAATTAATTTAAGAAATCTATCAGTCGAAAGAAAATTATCCAGTCTTCTCTGCTAGAATTCAACTTTTACTAACTTGAAATTGTAGGCAAAAACTTCTCAGATAACCAATCCTTTTATGTATTTTATTTGTGTGAAAGTATTAATAACGTGTTCGAAAATGATAAATTTCAATGTTTTGATAAGACTTATTACGATTGTCTTTCAACAAATGTTAGCATTCACTAGTAAAATAAAAACTATTGACCTTCAATGTGTTGTTTCACAATGTCTAAGATTTAGCATTCAACCACTATTATAAATAGGATGAGACGTAATTCAGGAGATAAAGTCTAATTTTTATAAAATGCACAAGCCTATATTGAGAAGTAAAAACTTGAAAGTTAGTTTGCTAGTGTTTTCTACTGAAAAACCGTTAATGTACGATGTCGTACAAATTTCTATCAAATAATAGTTTACTGTGAATAATAATACGTAAAAAAAAGCTGATTTGCGTTATATTTACGTTAACAGGTAATTAAACATTGCTAATACTAGTTATAAACGAAAACAAAATGTTTTCTCGCTGGCAAAGAAAATTTTTGCTTTAGAAATAACGGTAATTATATATAAAATAATTTTTAGAAATACCTTGTTGTTTAAATTTAAAGTTTTTGAATTATTTTCGTTTCAGTTAATGTTTTAGCTCACTGCGCACTAAAGAAATTTTGCTCGGATCTGGTTCGTTAGCACATAAAAAAAATGCATATTTTAGAATTAATGATTGCGTATTTTGCCGCATCAAACTTTTTTGGAACAAGCTTTTGCGAAACTAGAAATCTAACGAAAAATCCGAGAATTGTGATCGTTGGTGCTGGTGCTTCGGGCATTGCAGCAGCATCACAACTTTTCCAAAATGGATTTACTAATACAATCCTTTTAGAAGCAGAAGATCGAATTGGCGGTCGTGTATTTACAACTAAATTTGGTAAATATTTGAATTTTTATATTTGTAAATAATTTTAAAATTTACTCACATCATAAAGAAATAAGTTGTGATAGATTCTAATTTTTTATTGCAATAATTTAAATTCATACAATGAGCTTCGTAAAATGTTCTATGTTAATTAAGTCTATCGAGCAACAATCCTGTTGTTCTCATAAATATATTAAAGGTTTATCGACACTTCATTTCTTTAATAAACATTATGTAACTATAAATAATTAAAGAATTAACTTGAGTTTTAATTAAAATGCAAACAGGAAATTATTTGGTGGACATAGGTGGTCAATGGGTACATGGTACAAAAGGAAATATAGCATATGAATTAGCACACCCATTCGGTCTACTAGATGAATATGATCCTTCTGATGATTTATTTCCAACAGAATATTATGACTCAAATGGAAATCGATTGAATTCAGAAATAGAAGAAGATTTACAAGATTTTTTCGAAGAGCATGTGCAGAATCAGAATTTTGAAGAAGCTGATGAATATGAATCAGTTGGTGAATTTGTAGAAAAGAAGTAACAAAAATAAGTCTTGAGAAAATTCTAGATCGAAAATTTTTACCTTTAATTAATACAAAAAATTTTTATTTAGATATAATGAAGTTTTTAAACATAGTCCTGAAATGCTACGCGATAGAGAAAAATATCTTGATTTAATAGAGTTGGGTAAACTTAGTGATGATGCTGCAGACTCATGGTATGACGTTTCATTAAAATACAATGAATTATTTCTGAAAGTTTATCCAGGAAATCAAGAAAATAATTGGAAACAAAGAGGCTATTCGACTATTTTAGATATTTTAATAGTAAGAAATATAATTTTCAATACACGTTGTAGTAACTCATTTTTTTAAAAGTAGTTCGTCAAAATTCTAATACTTACAATAAAAGTATTATGTTTTTTAAATATATAAATTTAAAGAGGGTTATTGTAGTAAGAATTTATTACAGAAACGCTTTCCAAA
>JAWWEM010000054.1:15157197-15169979 GCA_035582935.1 Ormyrus thymus | reverse complement strand
TCCAAGAAGAGAACTGCCGATTAGAAACAATACACTTTTAAATACTGAGGTAATGTCCATTGACTATTTGAGCGACATTGAAGGACCTCCAGTGTTAGTTACTACAATGAAAGGAGAATTGTTTAGTGCTGATCACGTTATCGTAACAGTATCACTTGGAGTACTGAAAGAAAAACATAAGTCACTTTTTATACCACCTTTACCTGATTATAAAGTCGCTGCTATAGAGGTTAATATAAACCTTGAAGCTTAATAAATTTTATTATTGATTAGAGAAAAATTTCCTTTTAAATTAATTAAGTATGAAAACGTTATTATTATTATTTGTTACAATGCGTATATAATGTTTAGAATCGGTTACAACAATAACTTTTATTTATTATTATATTATCAGTGATGAGCTGTACCATTTTAATCTATTTTTGTAGGGTACAGGCTTTGGAACTACAGCAAAAATTTATTTGTTATTTGATAAACCGTTTTGGAAAACGAATGGCAAGATATTCGCATTCCATTTTGTATGGAATAAACATACCAAAAAAGAATTTGAAGCTGACGTACGCATTTAAAAATTTAATTATATATTGAAATTTAAAAAAATTGTAGTAATTTTTCCAGTTTGTTTCAATTTAGGGAAAAATATAAATCACGTTACATTTTATATTTATAGCCCGAAAAAAGGTGGATACTTGGATGTGCAAGAGTAAATACTGTTGAGCATAAACCTAACTTATTAACGGTATGGTGTGCCAGTCATTATGCGAAAGAAATGGAAGCTATTCCCGAACACAAAGTTTTCAATCTTGTATTAGAAAATCTACACAGATTTCTAGATAAATATTATACCGTGACTACGCCAATTGGAATGTTAAGATCACGGTGGTTCTCTAATCCTCATTTTAGAGGTGTTTACAGTTTCAAATCTATAGAATCAGAGAGAAAAAAACTTCATTCAGAAATGTTAGAAAGGCCTTTAAGATCAGATTCTCTGGTTAGTAATTATACTAGTATTATACGAATATGTAATAAATTACCAAACTAAAATAATTCTATAAAATTTTTTTTTCAAGACTGTTTTATTTGCTGGTGAAGCCACATCTGCTGATAGATCGGGATACGTCGACGGAGCTATAGGATCTGGTTGGACAGCCGCGAATAGGCTTATAGAATTTTATAGAAGAGGCCACTGATTTAAAGTTTGTTATTAAAAGTAAATGTGAATGTGCCTGTTGTTACCAAAATTTAGCGTGACATTTATTTCAAAAATTATTCTTGCAAAATTATTTAAGGGATTGCGGATATTAAAACGTAACATGTATTTAATATCTGTTGATTTTACGTTCGATGAATTTTGATTTGAACCTATATTTTAAAATATATATTTTTTACCTGTAAATACTTAGGAAAATTAACTTCTCCCTACTGAACATTGGAGAATGAGAATCAACTGAGAATCAGGTTTGAATTTGGCATAATTCTCATGTGATTCAGATGTGATCATTTTAATTTCTCTCCTTCATTCCGCGATTCTTTTCATGGTCATAATCACAATCGAATTTTTAGACATTTTTTATAAGTAATAAGACTTAAAGTACACAAATATATACCCTATAAAGAGCATATCTATAAGTACCAATAATTGGAGTTCTGCCGACATAAATGAAGGTAAGTTGGTATCAAAAATGTGAGTGAAAGCTCAGATAATTAATGCTCTTATATAATTTAATTGAATGACAGTATTAATTACGCTAGCACGCACTTGCTCCGTCTCGTGTCGTAAAGAAAACGCTCGCGGAATAATCTATTTCCCGCACTTCTTGCACAATATTCTATGAATATTTTGATAAAAATTTGGATAAAAATAAAATATTTAAAAATAAAAATTATTCTTTAGTTTAAGAAACGTTAGTACTGACTACGATTCATAGTAATAAAAAATATTAACCTTCAGTGTGTTGTTGCACTAATAAAGTCGATAAATGTTTAAGATTTAGCATTCAACCAATATTATAAATACGATGAGACGTAATTCAGAAGATAAAGTCTAATTTTTATAAAATGCATAAGCCTCTTGAGAACTAAAAACTCGAAACTCAGTTTGCTACTGTTTTCTATTGAATTAAAAGCAGTTAATGCACGATGTCATTGCTGTTTACATCAAATGGTTACTACTGTGAATAATACTTAATTAAAGTCATACTTAAAAAATAATTAATTTTATATTTACTATAATACCTAAATAAAAAGTTCTAATACTAGTTACAATCGATAACAAAATATTTCCTTTTTACGTATCAAAACTTTTTCTTTAAAAAATAATTGAAATTATACAAAATAATTTTCACAAATATCTTATTGCTAAAAGTTAAAGTTCTTAAATTGTTTTCGTTTTTTTTTTTTTTGTTTTCGTTTCAGTAAATATACTAGGAGAAGATTTGTAGCACACCCAAAAAAATGAATATTTTAGAATCTATAATTATTTTATATTTTACTACATCCAACTTTTTTGGAACAAGTTTTTGTGAAACTAGTAATCTAACGAATAATCCAAGAATTGTAATTGTTGGCGCTGGTGCTGCTGGCGTCGCAGCAGCCTCAAAACTTTTTCTAAATGGATTTACTAATATAATCCTTTTAGAAGCAGAAGATCGAATTGGCGGTCGTGTATTTACAGCTAGGTTTGGTAAATATTTTAATTTTTATATTTGGAAATAATTTTTAAATTTACTCATATCATAAAGAAATAAGTTGTGATACATTTTAATGAAAGAATTAAAGAATTAAACATTAAATTCAATGAGATTTTAATTACAATTCGAAAAGGTAATTATTTGGTGGATATGGGTGGTCAATGGGTAAGCGGTCAACAAGGAAATGTAGCATATGAATTAGCACACCCATTCGGTCTATTAGATGAATCTGATCCTTCTGAAGAAGAGTATCTGGTACATTATTATGACTCAAATGGAAATCAATTGGTCTCAGAAATAGAAGGTAAAATAAATTATTTTTTTGAAAATTATGTGAATGATCCTAAAGTTAAAGAAGATTATTCTTATGAATCAATTGGTGAATTCATGGAGAGCAAGTAAGCAAAATAAGTTTACATAAATTTTCCGATAATAGGCACATTTCTTTTTTTAATAAAAAAAACTTTATTTAGATTTAATGAAGTTTTTAAAAATGATCCTGAAGTACTAAACGAAAGAGAAAAATATCTTCATTTAATACATTTAGCAAGACTTACTGAAGATTCTGCCGATTCGTGGTTTAATGTTTCCGTAAAAGAAACAAAAAAATTACTTAAACACTATCCAGGAAATGAACTAACAAATTGGAAGGAAAAAGGCTATTCGCTTATTTTGGACATCTTGATGGTAAAAAATATAAAGTTTATTATTGTAATACATTTGTTTAAACTTATCAATCAAAATAATAATAAATCTAAAACCTCCATACTTTTTAAATATATAAATTTAAAGAAAATTATGGTAGTAATAAATTATTACAGCAACGGTTTCCAAATCCAAGAAAAGAACTACCGATTAAAAACAATACACTCCTAAATACTGAGGTAATGTCCATTGACTATTTAAGCGGCACTGAAGGACCTCCAGTCTTAGTTACTACAACGAAAGGAGAATTATTTAGAGCTGATCATGTTATCGTGACAGTATCACTTGGGGTACTGAAAGAAAAACATAAGTCTCTTTTTATACCACCTTTACCAGATTACAAAGTCGCTGCTATAGAGGTTAATATAGATCTAGAAGCTTAATAAACTTTATGACCTATAGAAAATGTTCTGTTCTGTAAAGTACTAAAAATTCTTTTATTATAAATTAATTTTAAAATTTTATAGGGCATTGGATTCGGGACTGTGGCAAAAATTTATTTGTTATTTGATAAACCGTTTTGGAAAGTAAAAGATAAACAACAAATTGGTTTTAATTTTATCTGGAATAAGTCTGCAAAAAATCAACTAAAAGCTGATGTATGTATCTAAAATTGTTAAAAATTTGAATGATTTTAGCAGTTTATGTTTTATTCTGCTTAAAAACGTAAATCATATTTATTTTTTATTGATAGCCTGAAAAGAGATGGGTAGTAGGAACTAGTGGAGCATATTCTGTCGAGCATAAACCTAACTTATTAACAGTATGGTGTTCAAGTATTTATTCGAAAGAAATGGAAACTCTTCCGGAGTATAAAGTTTTCAATCACGTAGTAGAAATTCTACACAGATTTATAGATAAAAGTTATAACTTGACTACGCCAATTGCGATGTTAAGAACGCGTTGGTTTACTAATCCACATTTTAGAGGTACCTACAGTTACAGAAGCTTAGAAGCGGAGAAGGAAAAACTTCTTCCAGAAATGTTAGAGAGGCCTTTAAGATCAGATTCTTTGGTTAGTAATGATATTATATTATTATGATGTTATACAATAAATTACCCAATTAAAATAATTATAACAAATATTTGTTCCAAGGCTGTTCTATTTGCTGGTGAAGCCACGTCTGCTGACAGATGGGGATTCGTCGATGGAGCTATAGGCTCTGGTTGGAAAGCCGCGAATAGGCTTATAGAATTGTATAAAAAAGACATCTGATTTAGTTTTTTTTATAAAGAAGATTTTATAAGTAACTTTTTATAAAATTTCTTGAGAAAAAGGAAAAACTGAAAAGGAATTTGATTGTTATTACCAAAATTGTAAACTTCAGCATTTAAAACTATACTGCTAGTCAAAAAATAAATTATCATTTTTACATGTGCCTCTTATATACTATATGCAAAAATAGATCGGAAATAAATTAGAATTAGAATTTTTTTGGAAACATACCGATAATTAACTACTTACATAATTTTTTTGTTGGAAAGACATGCATTAAATATTTGGAAAATAGAATTGATTTCCATTAAATTCCTGATTTCTTGCCTGAAAATTCTAACCAGGAAGGAATAGCAGACTAGGAGAAAGCAAATTCGACTTATTTCCTCAACTACTATACTTAAGCAGCCTTCCACACAGGCAACAAATCAGTAGTAATTAAAAAAATTTTAGAATTAAATTTTCACGATTCTACGGTTTATGGAACTTTGCTTGATCTACAGTCTCGTCATGGTGGAGAGAAAATGCAAAATTTTCAAGATTCGACACGGTCTAGCAAAAGTTGTTGTTCATGTGTATGCATTTGAGATCATTTGAATTAAAAATTTTGAAGTAAAGTTAAAGTAGGAAATATTACGTGTAATTTTTATATAAATAATCGAGGAGCTAAAAATTTTTTAAAATAAGGAAAAAATCAATAATTATTTATTTATCTTCTTCGACTTTACTTAAATTATTTCGACTAAAATAATATGACATGGGATATTTTTTAATTGACCAAATTTAATGACTGACATCATTTATTAATTAAAATTATAATTAGAATATATTTTAATTTTATTTTATTAAAATGTTAAACAAAAATAAAAATTCTCTTTATGCATTTATTTTAATTGTACAATTTTATTTTTTTTTCAACAAATAAAAATGCACGAAAATGCATAAACGTTGTGATAAAGCCTCGTTATAACTTTTATAACGATTTTTCTTTCTTTTTTACGCTGTTAAATAATAAAACGCTATAAAAACAGCGCTTGAGGTTTTTCTTATTACACGCTTTAACTGAAATTTCTCTTTGCTCTGGACTGAAAGTAAAGTAAAAAAGCATGTATGAAGAAAAAGTAAACGAAAAAGTAAACGAAGCTTAGTTTTTGTGGGCTTATGTGTCACGCGAAGCCATAAAATTCATAATTATAAAAGGACGGAAGAAAAAATATTGCTAGAAAATTCCCAACACGGAAAATTGCATAAAATAATAATTACATTTATTTTGGACACGGCTTGTTTATTATTAGGATCATTAATCGTATTATTCGGTAAAAAAGTATACTGTTAGTGAAAATACTATATTTTTAAAGAAGACTTCAAATTTAAGTTCTGTAGAATTGTTCAATGATGAAAACATAAATATATAATAAAGTACTCAAACTTAAAATGTAGTTCTAACTCAATATTGTTAATCATTACATAGACTTGCGATAGCTATTATTATATTGAAAAATGAATCTCAATGACAGCAGTACACGAAGCCTGTTAGGAGCAAGTAATTTCTATTGGTGATCACTTATTGCTAATGAATTAACGAGCCATCTCATCTTTTATAAAGAGGCTAGGCATCGAATTATCAAAATCTTTTCAAATATGGATACGATAGAAATTTGTGTGTTTTTAAATTGTGAAGGTACCATGAAGAATTCTTAAATTATGAAGTGAACATAAAAGGCAACGTTTAATTTAGTGGAAGTTTTTATTTTATTTGATAGTGACACTGATGTATAAAACAATAATAATGTAATCCAGCTAGTTTAATGTGTATAAAAATCTGAAAGATTCCCAATGAAAAAAAAAATTTTTCAAAATCCCATAGTTGCAAAACAATAATCTCGTCATTCTATTAGAAAACAATGATAGATAATATTTTTAAAATTTTTCTTGATCGAGGTTATAAAAACTAGTGACCTTTAATAAGTCAGTTCACTTGTAACGTCAATAAATGCCCGATGATGTTACCACGATAAAAGCTAATTTTTCTAACGGAATCTCAATGTCAACCGATGATAAAAGGCTAACTTTTTTTAAACGTAAGCTCAATGTAAACTCAAAAACTCGTTAGTTTGTCAAAGTTACTTGCTTCTATTCAAAGTTACTGTTTCCTGTTGGAAACTTTACTTAATGTGCGGTGTTCTAAAATTCTATGTAAAATCATTTAACGCGAATGATAATACTTAAGAGCTTCTATATTTACAACAAAAGGTAATTTAAAATTTCTAATAAGAGTTACTATGGCCTAAAAAGTCTATTTTCCTAATTAGTCAAAATATTTTATTTAGAATTAATCAAAATTATATAAAATAATATCTATGAATATTCAATTGGAGTTATTTAAATCGGTTTTGTTTTAGCATAAGTTTTATCATGCCACATTCTTAAAATCCTTTGATTCGTTATAATTAGGTTGGTAGTGGAGCAGAAAAATGAATATTTTAAAATTCATAATCATCATATATTTTACTTCATCGAACTTTTTTGGAACAAGTGTTTGTGAACCTAGAAATCTAAAGGAAAACGCAAGAATTGTAATTGTTGGTGCTGGTGTTTCGGGTATTGCAGCTGCATCAAGACTTTTTGAAAATGGATTTACTAATATAATCCTTTTAGAAGCTGAAGATCGAATTGGCGGACGTTTGCACACAGTTAAATGGGGTAAATATATCAGTTTAATTATTTTTTTTTTGCCTTTATTTACTTTTTATATCGATTACATTTTACAATCTATTCGTTTAACAAAGAAATTATTTTTTTTAAGGTAAAGATGTAAAAACGTGTTGTCTGTTTTACTAATTAAACTTAATACATAATCGCTTGAGATCCTGCTTAGTGCGTGCGAATGTAGTACTTTTATTTTATGATCTATAATAATTAATTACGTATTTCTTTTTGAAACATAATAAAGCTTTCTTTTCAGTTTTACCTGTAAAGTAACATTTAAATATAATTTGATATAAATATAATATGAAGAAGTCGGATATAAAGAATCTAAATTTAAATTAGTACGTTATTTTAAAATAAAGTGCATAAGAAGTAAACTTATTATCGAAGTATAATGCATGAAAATATTTTGTTTTAAAATTCGTCATGATTTACTTCGTTTTACACATATAATTTCAAACACATCAATTTAGATTTTAATTAATATGCAAACGTGCAGGTAATTATATGGTGGATATGGGATGTCAGTGGGTCCACGGTCAAAAGGGAAATGCAGTATTTGATTTAGTTCACCCATTCGGTATACTAGATGAACATAATCCTTCTGATTATTCTGAACAATATGTGGTAGAATTTTACGACTCAATTGGAAATCGATTGAACTCAGAAATAGAGGATAAAATAAACACTTTTTTTAATGATCATGTGAATGATCCTAAAGTTAAACAAGATGATTCTTCTGAATCATTTGGTGACTTCGTCGAGAGCAAGTAAGCAAATTAAGTTTACATAAATTTTCCGGTAATAGGTACATTTCTTTTTTTAATAAAAAAAACCTTCATTTAGATTTAATAAAGTTTTCAAAAATGATCCTGAAATACTAAGTGAAAGAGAAAAATATCTCCATTTTTTACAATTAGCAAGACTTACTGAAGATTCTGCAGATTCGTGGCATAATGTTTCCGTAAAAGATACAAAAAAATTACTTACACACTACCCAGGAAATGAACTAACAAATTGGAGAGAAGGAGGATACTCAACCCTTCTTGACATCTTGATGGTAAAAAATATAGTTTTTCATATATCATTGTACAAGATGTTTAAAACTTATCAATTAAAATATTAATAAATCTAAAATCTCCATATTTTTTAAATATATAAATTTAAAGAGGGTTATTGTAGTAAGAATTTATTACAGAAACGCTTTCCAAATCCAAGAAGAGAACTGCCGATTAGAAACAATACACTTTTAAATACTGAGGTAATGTCCATTGACTATTTGAGCGACACTGAAGGACCTCCAGTGTTAGTTACTACAATGAAAGGAGAATTGTTTAGTGCTGATCACGTTATCGTAACAGTATCGCTTGGAGTATTGAAAGAAAAACATAAGTCTCTTTTTATACCACCTATACCACATTACAAAGCCGCTGCTATAGAAGTTAATATATATATATCTAGAAGCTTAATAAATTTGATAACTTAAAGAAGTCCCGAAACTATTTTTTTAAAATTGATTTTAAAATTTTATAGGGAATTGGATTTGGTACTGTGGCAAAAATTGTGTTAGTATTTGATAAACCGTTTTGGGATGACATGCAAATTGGTTTTAGTTTCATCTGGAATAAATCTACCAAAAATGAACTTAAAAGTGATGTAGGTATCTAAAAATGGTTAAAAATTTAAAGGAATATAGCAATTTATGTTTTATTATAATTAAAAACTTAAATCATATTTAATTTTTGTTCATAGCCTGAGAAAAGATGGTTACTAGGAGTCGTTGCAGCACATGCCATCGAGCATAAACCTAACTTATTAGAATTGTGGTGTGCAAGTACTTATTCTAAAGAAATGGAAACTCTTCCCGAATCCAAAGTTTTCAATCACGTAGTAGAAACTCTACACAGATTTTTAGGTAAAAGTTACAACGTGACTACGCCACTTGGGATGTTAAGAACGCGGTGGTTCACTAATCCTCATTTTAGAGGTACATACAGTTACAGAAGTTTAGAAGCAGAGAGAGAAAAACTGTTACCAGAAATGTTAGAAAGACCTTTAAAACCGGATTCTCTGGTAAGCAATTATGTCAACACTACATCTATGTATCCCATCACTCCCTCAATGGGTGATTACTCTAGGAATGAGTAATGCTTTATAATAATCATAATTTTTATAAAATAAAAAGAAAAAAATTCTAATTCGATCTTAAAAAATTCGCTTAACAAAGGATTAACTATTTAAATACTTCAAAGCTTGTCATTGAGTTCAAAGTTGACTTGATAAAAATTTTTTTGAATGTTCAAGATATTATTCATACTAATACGATCTAGAATAAATCTGCGGATGTACGTCAAACTTTTTTGATTGTTTTGCTAATCTGGTGGAGACTCTTGATTTTGAAAAAATTATTCCCCTAACGTCCTTTCGCGGAATTATTACACTGCCCTAAGTTTTTAAACTAAGATAATTATAAGAAATATTTTTTCCAAGGCTGTTTTATTTGCCGGTGAGGCCACATCTGCTGATAGATGGGGAAATGCCGATGGAGCTCTAGGCTCAGGGTGGAAAGCAGCAGATAGACTTATTGATTTCTATGAATGAAATACTTAATTTATATTTTATACACGCTGAAATTATTCTGCCTGTAAAGAAAAAAATAATAAATATAAAATGAATGTGCATTTAATTCAACTTTTAAGAAACCAGTTGAGCGAGCTCAGAAGATGGTTTTTTTACTGTTTTGGCTCAAAAAAAGTGAGATACTTAAATATTTCTTTATTTAAAAAGAAAGTTAAAAAATACACTTGAGACTTCAACTTTTTTGCACTCGCATGCATTCAAATAGCATTTTCAAGTACGCAGCCCAACTTCATCACTTTGATCTTCAGCTCACTCAATCCGGTGTTCTCGTTACCTTTCTCGTTCGTGCTCCATCGCTCGTCGCGCGCTTTTCCTCCCAACTTTTCCACTTCTTTCGTTTCTCATCTTCCCTCCTCTCCCTTTATCTTTGCCTTTTTAATCGGTCTCGAGCGTTTTCGTTTTTTCACTTAAACGTGAGCACACACACACACACCGAAACTTTTTCAATAACAAGCGCAGAGTTTTTGTCTCGAGAAACCGAGGGAGTTTCCGCTTTGAGAGAAAAAAAACGGAATTCGGGAGAATGACGGTAGGAAACGGAAAAAGGGGCGACGGAGGGCCGCTGTTGCGCCGAAAATTAATTTCCGTTTGAAGCGCAAGCTTTAGCTATTGACGTTGCAATGGAGGTCACGACGCATCGAGGGTAAAACTCGATAAAACTTCTTTTTTCTTCACTTGGAATCCTTCGCCAATTTTCGTTGCTCCAACGCCTATCTGTTGACTCCCGCAGCAAGGAAACAGAAATCGGAAATCTTGGGAAGTGGTTGGGGAATGTCGAAATATTTCTTAATTTAAGATAGTCTTTATTTAGACGCCAATTTATTATTGGACACGTTATGGTTTTTTGAAATGCTGAGTGGTTAAAAGTGTGCTGGAACTATTCTAACTTTTATCAAAGTTGCGTATTACGCATATATATATGTACAATTTTAACATATTATAGAAATAGAATACGTAAATTAGTCAAAAAAGTTCAAGATTCAATTTTAAAACTATTTATTTTAAAGTTGATATATCAAAGAATCGTAGTTACAAAAAGTCAAATTTAATTTATTTCTTGAATGAAAAAATTGGAACTTTCTTAAAAGTAAAGTTTTTTTTTAAAATCGAGAAAAACTTTTTTCTTCGAGAGAAACTTCATTTGAAAGTGATCAAATGCTTTTTCTGTTTTTACAGTTTCAGTCTTCTCAATAAGACCCCAAAAAAAGAAAAATGTAAAGAGTCTCAACGACATTTTTTACAGTTCTTCACGCACCGGAATAAATCCTAAGTATCTATTCTACCGGTACAATCGATCCGCTACCTCACAATGGACCTTCTCTCGTAATTGCATCACTAAAAAAAACAGCTCGAATAATCCCTCCGACAAATTCTGTATACTGAGCATCAAAAAAATGTCACCACGAAATAGAAGCCCCGACTCGGCTCCTTTATATTCACGAGCAGCCAGAAAAGCCGGAGGAATTCCCCCCTTTTCTTTTCTCTGCTCGCCTCCTTGGGTTTTCTGGACAATATAAAAGCGGACTTGGCCTCTCTCAGCCTTGGTGACTCTCTCTCGCAACAAAGTTCCCTCCTTCTTCCATCGGTCGCTCTTTCGTCGCGCGGCGATATTCGAATCCGCGCGAGCTTGAACTTCTCGAGGGCTTGCGAATCAGAGCGTGGCAAGGTCGCGCCCGCGGCGACGTATATTTTTTCTTCCCCCCTTCCGCGTTCGCGCCCCGCGAGTGGCGCGGCGCACGCCTCCTCCCTCCCTCGATTTAAACTCGAACAAATTGCCCAATTAACGCGCTGGATTATGAAAAAAACGAGTGCTCGTTACGGGCGGCAAAGCGCGCGCGCGCCTATACGAGTGCTTTTGTTTGTCGCCGGACCACTCGCTTTGCTGAAAAATTAATCAAGTGTTTATTCAGACCTCTTTCTTTGGCTCTCCGCTGCTGGCTTCTCTTCGGAGCCACGCATTAAGATTCATTATTCTGGCGAGTCGGCGGCTTCGAGGAGGAGTCAAATTGGTCATTTTTACAGGTCAGAAGGTTTGCAAAATGCGAAAGCTACTTTAATGACTTTGATGAAGTTTAAGACACATCTTTTGAAAGCGTATCTCGCTCTTTTGACTCATTTGGTTTTTTTTGTGAAATTAAAATTCACGAAAGAATAAGTAAATTGCAGAGACAAAAAGTTGTGATTAAAAAAAATTACAAAAAAAAGAATTATAAAGTATGATTAAAAATACATTTATAATAATAATATCTATGTTATATTATTATCTCTACATGTTCTTATACGATTAATAAAGAATCAGACTTATTCTTTTTTCACATAATACCTGTATTTAACCGAATTTGAAAAGTATTCGTGGGATTTTTTTCAGACCTATTTTTATAAAAATATTACTTCATTTTAACTGCTAAAAAGCAAGGAGGAAGCTCATCATAGTCAGTTTTATAACACGAGATGAAGATTATAAGTTTGATTTATTTTATGTAACTGAAGATTTAGGAGGTTTTCTTAAATTAAGAAACTCCAGCACATATTTTACATATAAGCAATCTATTTTTACCGGCATCTTCACAACATTCAGTGCAATTTCGAATAATAACAACTTCCAATCGATTATTTTAATGAGCCGCTGTTATCAGTTAATTAAGCTCCTCAAGTAAGTTGATAATTTTGTGGAAATTTAGAAATTTATAATTAAGAATAAAATTATTTACTGATTTGGCGAGGTTAATTATCTGTACTTTTTCTTGACATCGAATATTAAGTATTTTATCAAGTAGCTAAAATATACTGCCAAATTAAATAATAATTTCAACGCAAGTGCA
>JAWWEM010000054.1:15105285-15153990 GCA_035582935.1 Ormyrus thymus | reverse complement strand
AAATGCAGTCGAGCGAAGTCGAATCCACCCTTCCGCCTCGGGTGAGTTCGTGCTCCGTTCGAAAAAAGCTTTTATAGGTATGGATCTCGATTGTCGCTGATGAACTCACGAGCGTTTTAATGCGCGCCGACGATTTTTTCACGACGAACCTACTCTCCGGGTATAAAATCTTCGAAAAGCCCGTAATTCGAAAATCATTCGAACGCAAAATCGCGAGAAATTGCAGAAGTAAGGCTCGTAAACTATTTAATAACAACTCGCGACACCGTAACTCGCGCTCTCTCTCTCTCTCCACCTGCGGCGGGGTCGAAATCTTATTACCGAACTTGGCGATGCAACCCGCGTATATACGTACGCTGTTTGCTACATCGCTTACCGCTGCTCCCCGGGCGATTTTGCGCCGCGACGAGTAACATCCATTTTCATATATCGTTTACCTTGCGCGTTATTTGCCCCAATTTTTCTTCAGCTTTTGGTACGTAAATTCTTACTTGACAATAATAGTGAACATTAATCATATATTTTTTTTTTAATTTACATTGCATTTTTACTTGCCAAATTACTCGTAAATTTTAGTGCAAGTTTCTGACAAACGATTTCAAAGGAGGCAACGAGACTGCGTTAATTAGATTGAGCTTAAATTATAAACCGGTGCCGTGCGAAGTTGATTGCATTAACGTTTTAGAACATAAACCCGATGTCCTTAATTCTCATTTAACTACAAATTTATACACCGCTTACTACTAATTCACAAGCTAATTTCATCTTCTTAATTAAACCGTACATCTTCCAGGCTTTTAATGAAATTCCTCCTAATGAAGTAAACCAAGATCTCATTAGAAAATACTACCCCTCCCAAATAAACGCGAATCCCCTCCCCCCCGTTGCCGCGTCAAAAATGAATCTCGCGCGGAAATCGGCCGCTAATTACAGCTCGCTTCATTAAACATTCAGCCGGTGCGGCGCCGCGCGCCGAGGCAGGAACTCCCGCATTCTCGAGCCGCGCGCGGCACCTGGGCGCGCGCGTTTTCGTTTCCCTGGAAAAGGGAAGCGAGCCTCCCCCGGCATGCATTATGTATCGCCGAGCGAGAGCGGGAAGCCAAAACGCTGCCCGCGCGAGAGGAAGTCCCGTCGGCTAAACGGCCAAATTTATATATATATATATATATAAAGCACCGAGATACATGCAGAGCCGCGCCGAAGCCCGTAGCGCGAACTTGCGCCGAACTTCTTCCTAGTTGTGATTCAAATGGCGTAAATCGAGTGCAGCGCCTACGTCTAGCTTAGGATTTGACTTTGCCTAACTGCCTCGCGGCGCTCGGTTAAATTCGGTAAATATCGCGCGCGCCGCGAAACGTGTGTCCAAGCCCCCCGAAGGCGGTCTAATTCGCCAAGCAACGCCCGTAATGGATTTGTTTACGGCAGCGGCGCGCAATGGCCGCCCTCCCCCGTTAAAGCCTCGGCGTGCAAACAACTTTTGGCCCACTTGGCACTCTCTGGAATCCCTCATCCGAGCCTCGAACCCGCGCGAGACCGGGAATCCATGCACGCGCGCATGTACGAGCGCGCGCGAATCCCCGGCTTGTGCAGCCAAATTGAACAGGCGCACTGCGTGCGCAACGCACGAGCTGCGCGAGGAGGAGTTTGCATCGGAGTTCGGGCGCCCGACTATTACTTACGAGGGAGAGAGGCGCGAAGGAAGAGAATGCAAGTGCCGCGAGGGCTGTGATTTACGAGGCGGGATTTAAGCGTCGCGATGCTTGTTAATTGTCTTCTGCAAACTTTCCGCCCGGGGAGACTTATGTGGCTAAGCGCGGGAGAGTCGGTTTCTTTTTCCTGGGTGAGCGAAGCTTCTGTCGCCCTTTCTTTTTTTTTTGGTTCGGTGGAGTGCGGGCGAGTTCGTGGTCGCTTTAACGTCCTGCTGAGACTCGCGTGATTGATGGGGGGATCGGCTATTATATGGCTTGTCCGCCGTTAATCTGGTTAGAAGGTTCACGGTGTCGTATTTACGGTCGCTCTTGCAATTGAATTGCGAATTTCTTTTTGCTCGTCAGTTTTATGTTTTCGACCACTTTTGCAGTTTTGTACAATTTACCACGTAAATGTGAATTTTTAAGTAAAATTGATAAGCATGTCGAGATCTTGAATTGCAAATATTCTGACATTTCGATATTCCATTACCCAAAATTACGTCGCGTCGGGCCGGAACCAACAAGGCGCTTATCAACACAAATTATTGTCAACATAAACCAAATAAACATTCGATTAACTGGCCCCCCGCCCTCTCCCTTATGCATTTATATGGCCCGCTTGCAAATATTTACCCCTCGCATTATCGAGCGGACAACTCGGCCGCCTCGGTAATAAATTCCCTTTCCCAGCGGCGCATAAATCACCGGCGAAAAACTCGCACCTCCGCCCTCAATTACCACCGCGAGCAAATGTGCAGCGGGTATTAATTTCGAGCCTTCTCCGAATTGCAGGACGCCGAGCACACGGAGACGCTGAGCGTCGGCATCGAGCTGGACGGCGTCAGCCGCGTCCTCGATCTCAGGCTGAACAGAGACCTCGTCCCGGAGGGCTACAAGGAGAGGTACCAGCATCAAGGCGCCTACAAGACTCACTCGCCCGCCAAAGTGGTGAGTATGATACGGATGAGCCTGCCGAACTTCTTCTCCGCAAAGAGATCCGTCCTTTTTATTTTATTTGGCCAATGAAAGTGAGTGCCGCGGGAAAATCAATGGCTTGGATTTATTTCTTGCGTGGAGGAGGGGGGTGGGAGGGCGAGAGATCCTGGAAAAGTGCTTGGGTTTATTGATTCTGGCCCTGTGAAATTCGTCACCGCGCGGGGTGTGAACAATTTTTATCGGAAGAGAAGGGATTTCAATTCGGCTGCTTAAATTAAATATTATTCATTTTGGAGATTATTTTTGATAATCTCCAAATGACGTAAATAACAGAATTCCGAAAAGAATTTTAACAACTTTCTTTCATTTCCGCGTCTAAAAATAACGCCTGACATCAGTTTTCAAGTGTGTTTATTGCCGTAATTAATGATTCAGATAATGCCGGGAGTCACTGCCCGCCAAATTAAATGAATTGCAATTGCGAGCTCATCAAATTAGATCCGAATCGTGCATAACCCTAAAAAAACTAAAGCTAAATCAGTGACTAACGAATCCCTTTGAAATACCCGCGCGCTCTGATGTCGAAACCGCATCACGGCACATAATTCCGAACAAAAAGCCGAAATAGAACAGTCTGCTGCCTTTGTGCCCGGCAGCGGCGCTCGGGCGCGCATTTTATTGTAATTCCCGGACAATCGGGAGCGATGAAAATATCGCCGGGGCCGGATAACGGCGAGAGAGAGAGAGAGAGAGAGAGAGAGAGAGAAAAAAAAGAGGAAGAAAGCCGAGGCGCGGGGGCGGAATTTTTTTCTCGCCGCTTCCTTCATTTATATTATTCGGAGTCGCCGCGGATCGAGATCCGCCGGCAATCCATAGGCAGAGAATCGACGCCGAGGTCGTTGGTCTTTTCAACTCTTTTTTCCCGGCCTCTCGCCTGTATCGTTGCGCGGTGCGCCTGGACAAAACGCGCGGCCAATTGGATCACACGCGGAATCGCCGGCGCGTCTGCGAGCGAGTAATTGCAGCTGGCATTCCGGAAATCTCGAAGCCTCGAAATAGACGCAATTGGCGATTGCGTAATGCCTGCCGCGGCTGCTCTCGAATTGAGGCTCGACCTGTAATGTTGAAGGCTATTTCGCGAAGATTTTGTGCTGATTTCTATTTAAAGCTTCGGGGAGAATTGAACTCGTTTCGGTATTTTCATTTTTATTTGGATAATTTCAGTTTTTTTTTTATTTTAAATTTAAAATTTTTTTTTAATAATCAAAGCCGTCGATAATAAGTTAACGATTTTAAACGATAAAACTTTATGTTTGATATAATCTACCTACTTTCTCAAGCAAAAAAGTCTCTTCATTTTTAGATAAAAGAATCGATCGATCTTTTAACCAGACTAAAGTTTTAAATCTCATTTGACGAAGACTTTTAATACTCGAAATGATAACAGTCCATTATTAAACCACTAATGAGGTTTGAAAACTATAAAGCTTCGAAAGCTATCCATAAAACTTCATTAATCCATTATCTCCGAGATATCGACTGGACTCTGTAAAAAATATCGCTTCAACCTCATTCATTCAAGTTTGAACAGTAACTCAGTAGAGCCCTTTCAAATACTCTATTTTTAACGAATCCGAAAGTCCGTCGACCAAAGTGACGAATCGCCTCGATCTCTTCCAGGAACTGTGCCACTACCAGGGCAGCGTCCGCGACCTGCCGGGCTCCTGGGCCGCAGTGTCGACCTGCCGGGGCCTGAAGGGGGTCATCTTCGACGGCGAGACCCTCCACCACATACAGCCCGAAGAGGAGAGCCTCCAGTCCACCCATTACCTCTACAGGCACACCGATCTCATAGCTAATAATACCTGCGGTGAGTTTTCGTTCCTTCTTATTACGACGTGTCGCGATGCATCGACTCGATCGATTCGGCGACTGATTCGGGAGCCGCGCGGAATTGGGACGTCGGGCGCGGCGGCACGAATTTTTCATTCATTACGCCTGGACGGCACGCCGTTTTCAAGCTGAGATTATATTGGATTTCGATAGTGCAATGATACTGTTTAGCAAGGGCAAGAAACGCGATTGCCTTCCGTTCTGAAAGCGCGGAAAATAAAAATGAAATTGTATTTCTCGGGGAGAGAACGAAATTTTCCGCCTTATTCCGAGCCCACGCGAAAATAAAAAGGAAATTGTGTTTCTTACGAAAGAAATTAAGTTTTCGTATAAAAAGAATCATTTTTGTATTGCGTGCAATATGCATTAAATACTGCAGAAAGTTCGTTAAAATGTTAGGTACACATTTTGCTTTTCTTAAAGTTAAATAAGCTGAAATGCGAGGAACGCGAAATTGAAAAGATTTTTAATTTTGAATACAACCGGAGACTCGAGAAAATGTGATTCCATAAAAGAATAATGCATATATAGAGTAAAACTGGTGGGCAGAGCTGAGGAATACTAAAGTACAGTTTAATAATTGGTCATTTCTTTAAAAGCAGAAAAAGTGCCTGGAAAGCTACTTTCCTGAAAGCTTTTTTCATTTGTGCACATTGCACGACTTAAATTCACTTTACCATTACAAGATACTTTTTAAAACCCTATATTTCTTACCTGACGTACATATACACAGTATTTCACCGATAAACTTAAAACTACTTGTTAAAATATTCCAAGTTTCCTATGCGATTTCATAATTTATAAAATTCTCATTTTGAGCCGCAAACATTAAACAAGAAGATACTCATCGTCAAAGAAGCACAAAGCTCCCCGCTCAAAAGCCATTAATTAGCGAAAATTATTTCGCGCTTTAATTAAAACCTGCCATCGTTTCATCGACATCCTGCAGTATTCTCCGACGAAAATAGCCCCACACTAAAATGCAGCGTCGCGCAATTGCAGCCGGCCTATTTGCGACCCCAGCCTCCTGCCGCGACCTAATTCCTCCCCGAAAACCGCGCGCGTCACGCCCAAACAATCACCCGGCGGCGCACCGCTCGCCCGTCCCATTAGCCGGCAGTGATTCCTCGCTCGTTTTCCGAGTATAACCGGCCGAACGGCGCGGACGGTGCGCACGAGCGAGGCGAAAAAAGGGAAAGAAAAAAAAACCGCGCGCGTAATGCACTTTTACGAGCGTCGCGTTCCCCGAGGCGGCGGCGATCCTGAACTTTGAGAGCGGCAAGGCCAACCGGCGCTCCTCTGCCTTTTGCGGGATCGCGTGCCGTGCACCGGTCTTTCCCTTAACGGGCTTTTCACCGCGCCGCGACGAGGCGGCCTTTGTCGGGAGTCTCCGTGAGAGAGCTGCTCGGGAGAGGCGCTCCGGTTGATGATACTTTTGCGCGGAAACTGTATTGTGAATTTGAGAAGGTTAAGTGGGCTCGTCCCGGTTTCTCTTGGCGGACGGGCAGATTTTCGTATCGTTGACGATGATGCGCTTTTGGACAATTTCGGTTTGATAGTAAAATTTTCTGTAATTATAAAAAAAAAAAACTTGTTTGCACCGACGTAAACGTTGCAAACATTGCGCGAAATTCACGATAAATATGATTAAATGTAAAATAAAGATATTGATATTTTAAAGGTTACTTTAGAGATGGATACTTAAACAAATAAAAAAAGTCAATTCGAAATCAATGTATCGCTGGCAACTTTGCTGTACTTCAATGTCTTAAAAGGTTCTCTCTCGGGATTTTAGTGTTTACCGTGGTAGTTTCTTTGCCGAAGAATCCCATAACGGAAAGAGAGAGAGAGAGAGAGAGAGAGAGAGAGAGAGAGAGAGAGAGAGAGGCAGCTTTCGTTTGAGTTTTTCGGCTCTTGGTCGGCTTTTCTTCGAATGCCTGTTACTCCTCTTATCGGGAATTTGTTCCTCTCCTTTTTTTTCGATCGACCGGCTTTTTTGGCAACCGGACTCGGCGACTATCGCGCAAAGTGAAAAGTATACGAGCCGTGATTTAGAGAAAGAGATGGAGCTTTTAGGGTCCGCTGTAAATTCTAAAGTATTAATTCATGAAAAGATACACCAAACTATCATTGATTTCTAATTTATCAACATTGCGTGTTTATAAGAATCATTAATAAAAAAACTGCTTTTAAAACTGTTTTTTACCTAATAGTCATTGTTTTTACGCTAAAAAGTCCATTTTATTACAGGTTACAAAGGAACTCCTCACGACGCCGCGGACGAATTCCTGGCGGCGAGCAAAGGCAACAGAATTTCAAGAGTAAGTATCTTAATTTTATCCGCGCTTACACCGTTCTTATCTTCAACAAAAACTCTCTCGCAAAAATCCGCTGCCAACGTCTCACTCTTAAAACGACTCCCGCTCTCAACGAAACGTCTTTTCCCAAAGCACCCTCGAGTTCTCGTTGCGCGCAAAGGCGCTTTCGCCTCGAGAGCGATGCAGTCGGTAGATCTCTGCGCGCGCGGCTTTTAAACACAAAAACGGTTTGCGTGTTCGCAGCACAAGAGGGGAGCCGAGACGATACGGGGCCCTTACAACGCGAACCGGCAGTCGCGCTTCGTCGAGCTGGTTCTTGTTATCGACAAGAATGAGTACACGGCCTTAGGAGAGAACCTCACTCGGGTTCACCATCACTGCAAGGATATCGCCAACATCATCAATGCCGTGAGTCTGCCCGTCTGCTTCTTTTTGTGTACCCCGGCTGCGCGAGCGAGCGCGAGTCCGATTTTATAATCTTCGGCTTTAAACGGGGACTTCTCTCGCTCTTCCAGCTCTACACGCCCCTGAACATTTTCATCGCCCTCGTCGGGGTCGAAGTTTGGACGGACAACGATGAGATTCATCTGCTGAGCAACGGCGACCTCACGCTGAATAATTTTTTACAGTACCGGCGAGAACGATTGGTCAAGTCGATTCCTAACGATAACGCACAACTTCTTACGTGAGTATTAATCGATTTTGTTCCTCGAAAAGAGAAAATTCACGGATATGGGCATTAATTTTCAAGAAATAATCACAATAGTGATAACTGCGTTATAAATCACCCCCCTTACCCCAGTCACGCGAAATACATCAATATCACCCTCTTCCAATACTTCCCGCTTCCCTCTCCCATTATCGCCTGTCAATTCCGTTTCTAATCTCCCTGGTTTGTCGCGGCAGGAAAATGCACTTCGACGAGGGAGTGGTGGGCAAAGCCCTGAAGGGTCCGATCTGCACGTACGAATTCTCCGGCGGCGTGTCGGTCGATCACTCGAACGTCGTGGGATTGGTGGCGGCGACCGTCGCCCACGAGATGGGCCACAATTTTGGCATGGAGCACGATTCCAACGAGTGCCTGTGCCCGGAAGACAGGTAAACATTTAAGCGACTGATTGCGCTCTTCTCGTTCTCTCTCTCTGCCTCTGTTTCCTTTCTCCGAATGTGCAACCGCGTTGGTCAGATTGGTGGTAAATACTGATTTACTGCAGTGATCGCTTTTGGTTTAAAATTGAGCTTTGTTATTTGAGAAACGTGTCGGTTGTTGAAATAAAAAATTCCTTTAAACTCGAAATATTGCACATTATTATTTAATCATTAGTCAGTATTATTTAACGAATTAAATCAAATTCATTAAATAATCTTACTTTTAAATAAAAAGAAAATGTCAAGTTAAGTTGTTTTATTTTTTGCTTCTTTGTCCATTATTCAATACTTTCGAACAATTTCAGGTGTATCATGGCGCCGTCAAGCGGTTCAGCGGGGCCGACCCACTGGTCCTCCTGTTCTCTGCAGTACCTGGCCCTGGCCTTCGAGCACGGCATGGACTACTGCCTGCGCAACAAGCCGAAGCGCCTGTTCGACAGTCCGATCTGCGGCAACGGCTTCGTGGAGCCGGGCGAGCAGTGCGACTGCGGCCTGGTCGACAACTGCGACAATCCCTGCTGCGACGCGACCACCTGCATGCTCCACGCGAACGCGAGCTGCGCGACCGGCGAGTGCTGCGACCTCAAGACCTGCAAGCCCAAGAGCGCCGGCACCGAGTGCAGGAGCGCCGACCAGGAGTGCGACCTGCCCGAGTACTGCACCGGGCAGAGCGAGTACTGTCCCTCGGACGTGTTCAAGATCGACGGGGAGGTCTGCGCGATGGGCAAGGCCTACTGCTACCAGGGAAGCTGCCGGACGCACAACGATCAGTGCAAGCTGCTCTGGGGACCCACTGGCTCCTCCTCCGATGCGCTCTGTTATGAAATGAATAATAAGGGCACGAAGAACGGGAATTGCGGGTATAACAGGACCGGTGATAATTACATCAAGTGCCACGATCAGTAAGTTCGTTTTATTGGTTAATGCGTTTTTTTTTTTTTATCAAGCTTTAGAGATGTTCACTTGGTGGTTGCACGTTGACTTTTCACAGAAGAAGAAGCGTGATAGGTGTCATATCCACTTTGAAGTTAAAGAGAGAAATGTTTTATTAATACTTTTTGTACATTTCCCGCCCGAAATGTACAAAATCAGTAGAGACATTTGTTCGAATGAGTGAAATATTGAGTATACTCTCGACAATTCATTTTTGATTCACATCGCAAATTGTATAAATATTGATCTTTAGATAAAAATAATATTTTTCGTTTGTAAAGCTGCAATTTTAAATAACAATGTATTTTCTTTACTTTTAAGGAATATTCTCTGTGGCATGCTTCATTGTAAGCATCTCAACGAAAGACTGGAATTTGGAATGGAATCCGTTGCAACTTTGAGTCATTCGTTTATTAATAGTCAAGGGAAAATTATCGCTTGTCGATCAGCAATAGTGGATTTGGGACTAAACCAGGTCGATCCTGGACTTGCCCCTGATGGTGCTAGATGTGCTCAGGGAAAGGTAAACTTTTTGTTTATAAATTCCTTATTATTAAAATTATTATTCACGCAGTTATGAAAATAAATTTCAATGATTAAACACGAAAAAATGTTATAATGATTAATAAATCCAAAAATGTTTTCCAGATGTGCGTAAATCAAAAGTGTATGCCAGTTGCCGAGTTGCGCACAGCTTTCCCCAGCGGAAAGGCTTGTCCAAACAACTGTAGTGGTAATGGGGTGTGCAATAGCTTGGGGCACTGTCACTGTAGTCACGGCTTTCAACCGCCCGATTGTACCCAACCTGGTGTTGGAGGATCGGAAGATAGCGGACCGGCTGAAGATCCCAACGGTACATACTCCGTCTTTATAAATATGCTTCCTTATTTATGCTTAATAGATTCCTCGTTTATTCAAGAACGAATAATTTTATAACGCAATTTGAAATTTAAAGAAACTACATTTATTTATTGAATAATCGAGTTAGTCGTAAAATACTAAAAAATTTTAAGCTAAAAAATCACAAGAATAAATGTTAAAGAATCTAAGGTAATGGTTTGGGAATATATAAATGGTTAGATGAATCAAAGGAGAAAAAATTAAATGTCAAACTGTATTAGATGGTTGAAACAATTGGCAACCATTAAATTATTTAATAAAAGTTAAAGCTTTAAAGTAGCACTTACATATCTTAGAAGAGTCTATACCTATCAAACAACTGGAAAATTAAATATATTACAAAGGCTATTCAACAATTCTCATATATTTCTAATTTTGTCCGCCAACTGTACAATTACTATTTATTGCAAGGCCCAAATTCAACAAAGATTTTTTTTTTTAAATAAAAAAAAATTATTTTTTTTATTAAGAACTAAAACCAACATTTCTATTTCTGAAAGTATGAATGTTTATGCAAAATATTTATTAATATTAACAGATTATACATTATTACTGGTAGTACTGGTAATAACATTTTTTTATCAAAAATATTCTTTTAAAAATCTAAAGATTTTTCAAAATTCCTTAGCAACTATTATTTAAATGTGCTTTTACCTTCTTTAAAAACTATTTTCAGTAACTGATCTCATTTTTCCTTTTACAGCGAGGAGCGAATACGTCATGAGTTTGTACATAATTTTCCTGGGTATCGTACCAACGGTCGGTCTGATTGCTTTCGGCATTTGGTACGCCCGAAACAACAGCAGCAGCGTCAAGCAGTGGAGCAAGAAGACCAGCTCCTCCGGGCCCATTTCAACGTACGTATGCAGTCTAGATTGCTTCAAGTCAAGGCGTGTGTTCTCGCGTAGCGACGCTCTGAGCGTAGTCGAAGCCAAGCCTGCAAACGGCGTGGCGAAACCCTTCAGCATAAGCGATCGCATCGGTACCCTGCCAAGGGACAAAATCCGAATCGTCAAGCGCGATCTCGTCTCGACGACGAATCCTGAGGCGATCAACTGCAGCAGCGAAATTGAGTACAGACGGTCGCTCTGCGCTGACGAGATGACACCGCAGCCTCATATAGTAGCAGCGAATGACGCGCGAAATCCGATGAAACGCGCGAGCCCCTTGAAGACCGAACTAGGCATCAAATTGGCTGAACATATACAGCAGCTGCAGTTGCAACCGAAAAACTTCAAGGGACTCACGCTCAAAACGGATCTTAAATTTGAACATTTACGCGAAAGTCCAAACGGATCCTCATCTGTCACTCCTCAGACTAACGCTAATAGTTGCGAGGCTTTATTACCTACGCAGCAGCCGAAAAACATTCCGCCTATAATCGTTAACAAAACGCCAGCGCCGTTTTACGAAAAGAAACCGCCGCCTCCTCCGCCACCTCCGCAGACCCTTAAGCCAAAGAAATTCTAGAGATTACAATGCGATTTCGGCAGGTGAAATACTGAATCTCGTTATTCTGAAATGATAAAATTTTTTATTTAAATACAAGCAGAAAGATGATGGTGATATTTTTCTTCGCACAGTTTTCTCTTATTTTGTAAATATATATATTTTTTATTGTTACAAAAAATTAATTGTTTTATTAGTCATTGCAATTTATCAGCATTTTATAAAGAGAATAAGCATTTTATACTTAAAGAATTTTTTATTGATAAAAGTTATTGTCGATTTAATAATATTATTAATAATTTAATGGTGTAAATAGTTACGTTTTAAAATCACCGTTGAATTATTTTGAGCACTTCGTACATTAAAATTAATTAAATATAATGATTATAAAAATATCACTATAATTCTTACATTAAAAAAGCATAATGAAAATAATATATAATATAAACTCGTAAATTTATAAGATTAAAAGAATAGTTGACATTTTAATAGATTAAATGAAAATCTAATTTTATTTGAACCGTGATTACCATTAGCTGACTCACTTCCAAATTTGACAACTATTTCATTTTAAAATTATATTAAAAATCTAATACCAACTTTCTGATTAAAAAAAAAATAAAATCTGTAAAATATTTTATGACCTATAATTTTAAACGCCACTGCCTTTTTAAAAATAAATGTATATTCATTTAACTTATGAATTTTACAAAAGCAATAAAAAATCGCGTTTAAAACCAGTAGAAAAAAAATTTTATATAAAATACATAAGTACTTAGAATATAAACTATGTCGCGATATTGCCAAATGTACTCACAATCTGTGATCAGATCAATTAATATAATTTATAATAAAAGTACTTATATAAATTTACTCTAAAGAACTAAGAAAAAGTCATTTATACTTTGTTATAAAGTATTTTTATAATAAAAGTCGCACATTCGTTTTAAAGGATTTGAAAACTTAAAATATGATTTTATTGATAATTTTAACTAAACAACTCTTTTCAATATATCATAAATATTTCTTACCAAATTGCTTTTATAAAATTACTTTACTTCTAATATGTTAATACCAAATTTTACGCATAATATTTTAAATCCTTTAAAAATAATTTTGTTTGCGTGAAGACCGAAATAACCGATAGCTTAATTTGTGGAATCGATGCGATAAAAGATGAAGGATTCGATATTATTAGTTGTTAAGAGTGTGCTAGCATGATTAATTTATTATTTAAGTGCATGAGTAGATAATTTGTGTACTGCCAAAGTGAATCTGAATGAAAACTTCACTTTGCATGCTCGATTTTTATAGTATTATCAAATGATTTTACATTAAATTCAATCATTTTTTAATCGCGTTAATAAAATTTTTCTTTCGTAATGATTTTTTATGAGAGCGAACATGTTTGGTGTTTTTGTGGGAGCATGAGCATAATATACTGTAGTATGTTACAATCAATAGCTAAGAAGTAATTCCAATAAAACTTTATCCTGTAGCAATTGCAGACATCATTAATGTCTTGTTCTGTTAAACGAATTTATGACGACCGCATTGTAGTTCTTTTTATTCATGTATGCAATAAACAGATTCGTCAGCTGAATTTACGTCTGGTCTCGTTCTCTCGAACCTCTGTAATAAATGTACTCTCCTTTTCCACAGCTTGCTACTAACTTTTCAAAATCTATCTAACAACCCGCACTTCTGAAATGCTAGTGATGCTCGATTTGCACGTTGAGTGGGATTAATATACTTGGGTGCATGGAATTATATTAAGTTTCATTGGTTTTATAAAATAAATATTACTTTGGAATTGAATTAAATTAATAAAAAAGTTATGTTTTTTTATAAATGTCATTAAAAAAATATATTCTAAATAAAATTTTGCAAATTTTTAAAAATTAGTATGTTATAAAATAAAAGAACTTATTGCAAAAAGAAAAAGCAAATGCATTAATAAACGTTGAAACTGCTAATGTAGACTGGGTCTTCCTGCATGCAAAGTAGATACTTACCTGTGTGCGCGAGTAAATGTGTGTAGCTTGAACCCAATTCCCGACTCCTCCGATCGCTTTCTCGAATATGAACGACCACCTTTTTTTCTGAATTTCTAGGCTGACGCGTGGCTTCGGCTTCGACGGGCACCACCCGCATCACCACCATCATCATCACCACCATCGTCACGGCGGCGTGACCTCCGCCATCAAAACGATCGAGCGCTCCGCAGCCGGGATCGACACCATCGATTCCAGCCTGGCCGTGACGGCCCAGCAAGATCCAGCCTGCGCGAGCCTGCTGCCCAAGAGCGACCCCGACGAGCGCTTCAACAACAACTTCTTCGGCCAGTTCAAAGGTTTCAGTATCACCCCCCTACCCCAGAGCACTCTGAAGGCGAGTGCCGAAACGACGAGCACTGCCACCGCGCCCAGCGCCAGCACCTGGAGCGCGAACGACGCCTCGATCATGGTGCCTATTAAGACGAATCTTAGACCCATACAGAGGAGCAGCACGCTGCGGCAGCAGCAAGCTCCATCCGTTCAGGTGGAGGCGATCGAGGAGCCTAAGATAATCCCACCCGCGCTGCCGCCCCCGAACGCGGGAAGCACTGCCAGACCGCTGATCAGCAGCCCAGTCTTAGCAACGACGACCTGCACTTCCCTGGAGCTGATTAAGGGACCGAAGGTGCCGGTGCCGACGAGACCCGCCCCGGATATTCCCAGGGTACAGGTGGAGAAGACGTCGAGGCCGATGAGCAATACCCTGGAGAACCCGATATTGAACGACGTTACCGATAAGCGAAGAGGCTCTGCTGAAAAAGGAAACACTGCCACCCCTGCCTACAACGGCGGGAACAACAGCAGCACGCTCACGAGAATAGCGTCGATGCTGTACCCGATCTCAGGCATTGTGAAGTCCAATTCGACTGCTTCCGACAGTACAACCACGCGTTACAATACCAACTCTCTGCCGCGGAGTCATCACCACAAAGCTAACAAGGTATTGGATAAGGAGATTCTCAGAAGCCTCGAGATATCGAACCCCATACCCCAGACGGAAATCGAGATTCCCAGTGGAACTATACCCGTCAAATCAGAGGCGATTAGCTCACCCGAAAAAGCGAAGAATTTAGTTATGCGGGCCCAGTCAATGAGAGACAGCAAGGTCACGCCGAGACCAGCGATACACACCTTTGGCTCGATGAGGCACCCCAACGGTGACAGACCGACGAGTATTCCAGCCCGAGTGAGACCGACCTCGCCTCCTCCTGGCCCGCCAGTAAAGCCTGCCGAAGGCTCTGCTTCCGCGTCGCCTGTCAAAGATGTCAAAAAAATCCCAGGTGTACCCGGCTACCAAAATCCATCGGCGAAGGTGGAGTCGAAGCCTGCTGTTGATGACGCTTACGACGACTGCATGAACCTGGTTACGGACGCCAGTCTTGGTAAAATAGTCGAGGAATCGCCGTCCAGTGACAACATCTACGCTGTTATCGAGGAATCCGTACCCGAGAAGAGCAAGGCTAATAAGCGAGCTGCGCCCAAAAGTGATAATGCAGACACTGAGTATAAGACACCAAAGAAGGTGGAAGTTCGTAAAACTGCGGCGGGTAGTCACGATAGTGCGTCTTCGGATTCGATGGGATTACTGTCAGAAATTGTTTCGGAAATATCAAACCGCAATTTAGAATCTATATACTCAACTAAAACGCTAAAATCAGACTCCAAACAACAGCCGGAGTCGAAGAAGGCAATGGAAGATTCATCCAATACTTATGTGAACACAGAAGCGACGCAGCTTTACAAGTCCCCCAGTAGTGTTTACTCAAACTCGACCACGAGTTCGGGTTATTTGCATCCGTCCGCCGTCAATGTTCCTTCAGGCACGAGCAAAAGTCCTGAGCAAAAAAATGTTAAAACCAGTCCTATGCCCGAAATTAAACCCAGCTTCGCAGGAAAGCCTACAAACAAGCTAAACGAAAAGAAAAAGGAAGAAACGAAAACTGCTACGACTAAGCCGGGGTTTAACCGAACAAAAACTCCGCCAAATTTATCAAAAATCCAAAAACCAGCTAGAAGTGGCAGCACAGACACCACAGCATCGAATTCGAGCAAGTCAACGAGCAGGCAGAATTCTGATTCGAGCCTGAAAGGCTCTAAAAACGAGGCGAGCCCTACAAAAACCGACGTAAAGCTCAATAACAGTCCAGATCTTGTGTCAAGCTGTAGTAACCAAACGAATAAGACGCCTGATGTTTTAGGACGCGAGAATAAAGCCAAGACGCCGACGAAGACTTCAACGCTGCCACGCCAGAAAAATGTGACGATGCCGCCGAAACCCTCAAATCTAATCACAAAGACAGCCAGCTTCACGGATAAGAGTGGAAATACTAAGGCGTCGCCAACGGGTACAAAAGCAGCAACTACTTCAACTCAAGCCAAATCAGCAACGACGCCGACGAAAACACCTGCAAGTGCCCTACACAAAGCAGCTAGCGGAAAATCCAATGTAGCCTCATTGCAGCAGAAGTTTGAACAGCAGGAGAAAAGTACTACAGGAACGCTGACGAAGAAAAAACCGCCCGTTACTACTGCCGTTAAAAAGTGAACAAAGAGCTAATGTCAGATTGGAAATTATTGTTTAAGGACAGAAAAGAATTGAGTGATAAAAAGGATATTTTAAATAAGATTAATTTATACTTTTAGCAGAAGTAGTTATTTGGCAGCATTTAGGATTATAAGTTTAAGTGAAAAGTAAAAACTTATCCTTTTTATTTTATCCTCTTTTCATATAGTACGTGAATTCTTGTTTAAGTACATTGGAATATGTAAGCAAGATTAAACATAATTATGTATGTACATATAATTATGTATAAATAAAAACAGTTTTTTATTTATTTATTTAGGCAGCTGTAAAGTTAACTACTCAAAATCATAGCGATTATATTAATGTTTATTTCTCACATACTTCATCTACCAATATATGTGAAAATATTTAAAGGAAATATGTTTTTAAAACGTTTTTGTAAGATCGTCAAAATGTACGATATAATAAGATTACTTTGTACATTCTTTTTTTTAAGAAATGATCTCTCACGTGGACGCTCGATAAATGGAGTAAGTGAGAATTCAAATAAAGCAAAAATTAATTTTGTATGCAATATCGGCATATCTTTAACTCGCACTTGAATGTAAAGTGTGAGCTGTTATATATGACCACATACACAAGAACACGTAAAAATTCTAGTCTTTAGATGTTTTACGTAAAAGCTTAAGAAATTATTTTCAAAGCAACAATTACAAATACCAAATGCAGCGTTCGATCGTTCGGTGCTTTATTGACTGACGGCACAACACTTTGCTTGTGTTGTTCGATATAAATATACTCTGTAAATAAAAGAATAAATAAAGGTGCATGTACATAGAAAGTAAGTGCAGTATTTCCGTAAAACAACAGAATATCACGTTTGTTATGAGTCAGCGATAGTGAGTTCTATGGAAAACACAAACTAGCAAAACATTTTGTAATGAAAAAAGTATAATACTATGTAAGATGACATATTTTTATGCTATGTAACAAAAAACTAAACATTCTGTGATATGAATATTATACGTATATAAAGAGGAGAGTTGTATCATTATAAACAGACTAATGCAGCTAATTGATTATATAGAGTTATTTGACAATGACTTCATGACGTTAATTGAATGCCCAGAAAAAATTTATCGTGGACAGTTATTTTTCATTGTATGTACTTTTTTCCAAGGGCTTTCAATGTTTTCAATTCTATCGCTATTAGTTTTAAAGCTAAACTCGAAATATTTATTTGACTGATATATGTAAATATGTTTATACGTCTATATTTTAAGTTTCAATCATGTATTTTAAAATTTTCTCATATGACTTTTTGTAAACATTAAAATAATATGCGTTCAATTAGTAAAAAAAGTTTTGTCGGCTTCGAAATCACTGAGCTTCACTGATACGTGCATTTAAGTTTAAAGTGATTTAGTGTAATGTACAAATAAAAAATGAATTTTAATTCAGTGTAAAAGTCTATGTCTGATTCCTACATGTCTGTTATTATATAGAAAAATATCTATTAAATATTTTTAAAATGCTTTGCTTATTCTAGACAAAACTTTTTTTCAATTTATATAATGTATGTATTAGACGTAATGTTTCATCTATTTAAATAAGTTGCTTATGTTTTCTACTACAGTGTTACATATTATTCATAATGACAATCAAAAAAGTTCACGCTAATTGTAACATTAGGATTCATTCGCATTTTATGAAGAAAGATCAATTAGCAGATGAATATCATGGCAGCTCATGTAAAAATTATAAATTAAAGATTTTTCAATAAAACTATGTGCTCTATATTTTTATGCATTTATCAATTCTATCCTTGTAAATCCTTATTTAGCTTATTTGGTTTAAATTAGTTTCTTTTATTAATTAGTAAAATTAATTAGAATAAATGATTTCTTTATCAAATTACAATAATCCAAAACAATAATTGTATAATAATTGAATAAATACATTGTAGTGGCAAAATCTATTAAGTAATAGTAGTGCAAAGTTTTTAATCCGAGTCAGTGTCGACATTATCCAGCTTTCAGGATTACAAGTTTAACGTGTAGTTTCTAAAGCGCACATTATAAGTACACTCAATGTATAACAAGATAATTTTGCTTCCTCCTAAAGGAAGCTTTGTGATAGTAATTTTTGGTAAACATGTTAAAATTGCATTTTGAGGTGTCAGGATTCAAAATACATGATTTTTGAAAAATGTCTGCACGGGAGTAAAAAGGCTTCAGTTGACTTGAAATTTTGAGAAGAGGTAGATTTTTTGTATGTTTCGGCCGAGTTTGTAGCGCAGTTTATAAAACTTATTATGTCCAAAGATATTAAGGTTTCATTTTCTTCCTAAAATTTGTTTAATATCTTCGTGAATAATACACATGTTAACAAATTTTTATTTTCGAATAATTGATAAAAGAAACTTTGAAGACCCTTCAGATGAAAATTCTATTTCTTATAAATTACATAATTTTCATGATCTTTCAGTTACTTACTGCAATATTAATGTTAAAAGAAAAAAGTTTTTTCAAACATGAAACTATTTTTTCAAAAGGTCTTAAAAGGGCAAGAAAAAATAGGCAATAAATACAAAATACTATATAAAAAGTCTTGACACAGTCGCAAGATAACTGTCTTACCAGGTTCGGTAGGTAACTACTTGTTCAAATAAACGATAAAAATTTTCATCACCTTCGTTAATGTTTTTTTACTAAATTCAAGTTTTATTAAGAATACGAGAAATGTGAAAGTAAAAAAAGTTTTATTAAACAATATTTAATGTTTATTATATTTTGAACCTGTACAATACTGTGTTTTTCAAGGTATTTTTTATAATTTTCCTTTTTTTTAACTTTTTACAGGCACTCTTTTATCACACATATATGTTATTCATATGTATGAGATATTCATATGCATACTAGAGATAAAACATTGAAGCACAAAAAGAAGCGTGCGCTATGTTTACCTAGAAACTTTTTACGTATTCATTTACTTTTGAAACGCGTCTTCACGAAATTCAAGCGTACAGCTTTAAATATAGCATATTATTTAATTTTCCAATATTTTATACTGTATTCAACATATTTCATATGTAGGGGTTGTCGCGATCGAAATAAAGTATTTCAACTCATGGAATTCCAATATCGACGCAAGTTTTATTGAAATTTAACAAAAAATAATGAAATATGACACAAAATTGATATTTATTGTGTGAAAAAGATTTACAACAAAACAATATGGAATAATAATGCTCCACCTTTTTGAAACGTATACTTGTTTCCGGTGTATGGATGTAGTTTATGGAAATATCTACTTTAAAAAAATCTACTTTTTATATTTAAAAGGAAATATAATTATCTAAAAATATTTTTTAATAATACACGTGAACTGGCATTAGAGAAAAACTTTCTCATTTTATCAGCAATGCAGAAGAGGTCTGTGAATGAAAAAAAGGAAAAGTGCCTTTATAATAACGTGTCGTATTTATTGATCCGCGAACTCAATGACTCTAAAACTCATTATATTTTCCACGTTTCAGGAGCTAAATCTAAAAGTATCCGCAAAATTCTCTTATCGCGACAAGTTTTAATATAACAAAAGACACGAATAATCTGATACATATTATACATTATTTCAGGGAAAGCTATACGTATACGTTTTCATATCCATTTTCCAGACTGAATCATTTGTATAAACTTTTAATCTCCGGAATAAAATACGTTTTCATTCAGCTGCTAAGTTCGTAATTTTTTCTGCGGAAACCAGTTAGAAGTTGTAAAATTTTAAGGCTTGGAAGTGCAGAAAATGCATTCCTGTACGCTCAAAGTTTTATAACTTCAAACTGGTTTTAGCGTGGCGCTGGAAGCGAAGATGTAGTTTAATGAGGAAGAGGTATCGCGAGGTAAATAATAATAAACCTAAAAGGAAAAATACTTTTCAATAATTCGCTGCTATATAAATTCTTAAACTTGTAATGTGAAAATTCAAGTTACTCGCGATACGAAACTTTATACACATTGTACAGTATTTTAAATAAGTCCTTAAACTTTGAAAATTAAATCTTCTATGAAAAGAAGTCGCCGTGGAAATGAATGTAACGTGAAATCTAGTGGAAAGCGCAAGTTCAGCTTTTGACAAACTATATCTGCGAATGTTTAACGAGCTTCAAACTTTTTATAAACTTTAGTTTTACGAAGTTGTCATTTCATCCGTGAAGTTTGAATAGCGCAGAGTCTACGAAAGCTGCCCGGACTCGAAATAGCATTCGCGTACGCTTTCCGGTAAAAGGAGGTACTTTATAAATAAACGTACTTTGCCCTCTACTTTTTTTTAAAACAGTCAAAACTCTGCACTACAGCATTAATTTCGAAAAATAAGAGGTAATATTTTTTTATGAATCGGGGAGTAAATGCGGCGTTTCGAAACACTGTAGGTAAATCGCTCGAGAGTGTAAAACCCTTGATTACGTCGCTATATCTATATAGCCTCGAGTACCAACTGCAAGCAACGACACGTACTACAACGAGCAGGAAGTGAGGGGGGAGTTAGAGCGAGAAGAGAGAGGGAGGGAACGAAAATTCGAGCGGCAGAGAGGCGAAAAAAGCGAGAGAGACGCCGCTATCCGCAAGCAAATATGTATATATATATATATATGTATATGTAAGCAGCTATATATGCATTAAAAGAGCGAAGCCGCCTCTCTCTCTCCCTCTCTCTTTTTCGTATCTCTTTCACTTTCATCGTGCGCGCACATAACCCAGCCTAAGCAGAGTTTTCCGCAGTGGTAAAAACTCGTTGCACCGTGGACAGCTCCGGAAAGTCCACCGCTGGGCCGGCTGGGAAAAACGACGGCATGGAAATAAGGGCGGAGGAAGAAAAGGGACGGCGCAATCGTTACTAGCAGAGAGAGAGAGAGAGAAAGAGCAGAGCAGGAGCGGGAGCTCTGGGTGGAGGGAGCGCGGAGGAAGGGATAATATATATCGAAAAGGGTCGACGGGGTCGACGCGAGGAGGAGAGAGACGGAGAGTCTGGTCTGGCGAGGGCGCAGAATGCCCGTGGCGGAGCTCGGCATCGACCGCTGCAGCTGCTACGAGCTGGCCAGTTCAACTCTGCGGAGAAGAGCTTCCACCTCCTCCGCCTCGTAGCCATGGCCTAACCTCTTCGCGGACTATCTTCCCAGGCATCGCCGCCGCTGCATCGACGTCCGGAAGCGTTTTTCGAAGACCCCCTTCGTAGCCGTAAGCTTTCGTCTGCTCTCCAGATTTTCGCGCGCCCGTCATGAAACAACGATATTGAGCCTCTCGCCTGTGCGGCTGGTGCACAGATTTAAATGCTGCTCGAGAGGTACAACCTGATGATGGCCTCACCGAGCGCGACGAGTCTGCCCAGACTGCAGCAGCCAACGAAATTCATCGCGAGCTCCTCGCTCAAAGAGGTAACTGTGAGTGATAAGTATAGTTCTTTTTCTTTTGTTTCGCGCGCCCTTTTCACCTAGCCATCCTCTGTTTATTTACACCCAGATCGCAACTTCTCAGTTCGTATATAGGGAGATATTGATTTTTTTCCCTGATTATTTAAGCATTTTTTTATCTTTTATAAACTTGAATAATTCAAAAGCTGGACAATCAATATTGATTTCGTTTACGTTGACGTAATTCGAAATTTTCCCGTAGCACAAAAAATAATCAATAAATGTAGTATGAAAATATATCAAAATTTTCTTTCTTGTAAAAATTCTATAAAAAGCATTTTTTCAACTTAAAATACTTTTATTAGTGCCTTTTATTTAAATTATTTTTTTATTTAATAGGTAAACTCATTTCAGTTGATAAGAATTATTATAGAAACAGCAGCAATTTTTTAAAAAAAATATTTGGTATGGCCAAGAAATCAATAACAAGAAAGTAGTTAAAAATAGATCCAAAAATTAATTAAAAATTTATGATTTGAAACTACTATTGCAACTAGCTAGTAATATATTAAAAGATATATTTTTGAAATAAATGTTTTTCTTGATTATAACAAAAATGCATAAAATCAAAAAGTAGTTATGAAATCATGAGAATGAACTAAAGATACAATAAAGATTTTCTGTTTATCATTAAAGAAGTACATCCTCTTTAAAAATTTCCAGGTTCTACAATCTGATCCAGTACGAAGACTTTTTAGTCAGCCAAATATTGTCATCCATGCTATTCCTCGTACAAATTCACCTACAGCTTATCGAGTTCTACAACCAAAATGTGTAGATGAAAAAAATGTAGTTAATGGAGAACATCATTCACCGAAAAAGGCAGACGTGTCAATTGATGTTGAAAATACACCAAATAAAGAAACAAGCGAGATTGAAACTCTTTTACCATCTAAAAATAATGAAAAGTCTGAGATTATATTAGTTCCTGTAGTGAGGTCAAGAAAAGAATGTGGCCATTTCGAGCCCTGTGAGAGTTTAGTCTGCGATGTGATTGTGCAACAATATGATGATAATGACACAATTACGCCACTTATTTCTGTTAACATAGATGAAGATGAAATCGACATTATGGTAGTAAGACACTGTGAAAATAAAAGATGCGATGCCCTTAATATAGACCATGATCGTTGTCGTAGAGCATCAATCCATTTAACTCATTGTGATAAATGTATCATGTGTGATATTTGTGGAATTACATTTCAAAGTCGTAAATTACATTTAAATCATAAAAAATGTAGAAGGAAAAATGATTATGTACATAATGTTGCATCTCCTCAAGATGCACTCAAGTTTAGGTTACGTGAAAGGGAATTGCAATTACTTGAAGCTGCAAGATTAAAAAAGAGCAGCGATTACCTTGATCCTGTATCAGGTTTTAGTCGTACAATCCAAGCATTGACAAAGAATGATGAACTTATTATCATACCTAAAATGGCTCCAATTCAACCTTCAACTGCTAAGCTACATTTTACACCTTTGAACTATAATAATCCTAATAATACTAATAATAATAATGAAAATAATAATATAAAAAGTATTCTGGGAAACAAGAAATCACACGTTACAGAGAATAATGTTGAACTGACAAATGAAAAGTTAACCAGCATTATACTATCCTGTCAAAACAGTATCAATGCTAAGAATAAAAGTGAAAAGAATAATTTATTACCATCACAGCAAATTAAACTATCTGATCACTTAAATGGTGCTACAGTTGACATAAAAAAAGTACCAAATTCAACATACGAAAACCACATTAAACTAACTGGACTATTATCCAATAATCTTAATTCAGCACCACTAGCAACCCAACTTCAACCAGAAATTATAAAGGATTCAGATCCAACAGTAAATAATATCAACTTTACTTTAAATCAACAAAAATCATCTGCAAATATGTCAGGTAAAAAAAAATTACTTTTTAAACTTTCTCATTTTAAATGATTTTAATTTAAAAAATTTTTAATTTTATAAAATGATTGTTATTTAATTATAAAAATTAGATTTTTTAGTATAAACTAATTTATTATAATGTTTCTACAGGTTTAGTCAACAATAAAAACTTTCTGGTAGTGCCTATTACCGAGTTAAATTCTGAAAGATCATTGCTTCAAGCTCAGGCTGTGCCAAAATTCTGTGTTGTACCAAATAAATCATCTCAGTCCAGTACAACTCCTTTCAAAGTGGTACCTATAGTAGAATTAAAATCAGAACCATCATTACTTCATCAAACCCAAGGGGTGCCAAAATTCTGTGTAGTGCCAGACAAATCAGTAGTTATGTCATCACTTACAACAGAACAAAAAAAGAAATTAAAAGATAAAAAAAAGCCTTTACCACTACTTTTACCAAAAATGGTACTGAATGCTACTCAATTATTAAATTCTGGAAAGATCCGTCCACTGCAGCCGGCAATATCTGATACTATTCGCAGCGTAAACGTCATCAATAACATCAATAATCCTATATTAATAAAAAAACAGAAAAATCGAAAAAGGTCACGAAAAAAACTATTAAAAAAAGGAAAATACAAATGTACGCATTGTCCAAAGCGATTTTCTTCTGTAGAATATTGCAGTTTACATATAGCTAAACATGAAAACAATCCCGGCTTTTTCTGTAAATTATGTGAAAAAGGATTTCTTGATAAATATGTCTTAAAGAAGCATTTCGAATCGGAGCATAAAGCTGGTGAAGTTCGTTGTGAAATGTGCAATAATGTACTGTCATCGATAGAAGAATTGATAAAACATATGAAAACGCCAGAGATCAAAGTTAAACAGCAGTGCTCTGATTGTTGTGAATTTTTTGATACATGTAATAACTTAGATGTTCATATGCGAAAGGAACATGGATTTCTTATTTGTACATTATGTAAGCATCAAGTGGCGAAACCTAACATAAAAAGACACTTAATGCTTGAGCATAGTATCTCGAAAAATCGTTTAGAAACTGCTTGTGATAAATTAAGTTATCTTCCCGGTGAAAATGAAACTGTGTGTGAAGTAAGTTTCGCTCTAGAAAATAGTACAACGGAAATTGTAAAAAATGAACTAACAAATGAAATTAAAAAAAACGAAATAAAAATAGAACCAGATTGTCTTGCGCGAAATCGATCTGTGAGAAGGAGAAGTTCGAAAGAGTTTTTTATATGTAATATATGTGAACGTCGTTTTGAGAATGAAAAGCAGTTTCAAATACATTTAGCTAATAATCCAATGAAATTCACTCCATGTCCAGATTGTGGCAAGAAATTTCATCGGAAATCAGAGTATACAGAACATAGCAAAACTTGTGGTTCAAAAGTTGTTAGCCCAGGTATCTATGTACAAAAACTATATTTAGATTTTTTGCAATAGTATGCGGAAAAATTCATTTTTCCTACATCTTTTTTTAGTGTAGAAATGACTTTTTTCAATACAGTGTAACGAAACATTTTATTTTAACACTCCGTGCGCAAAATAATCTTTTCCGCTCGTCGTATCAAAAAATATGGTTCGATACGCGTGCAAGAATGTAATTTTAGCCTTGTGTGACCTTCTTACCGAAGACTAAACTCACATTCTCGAGCTAGTATCGAAATGTACTATTTTGTGCATTGAATTGGCAAATTTTCCACAATAAAATTTCTCCGATATGAATTTTACGTATTAATTGCATAAATAAAAAATTAATTAAATTAATTGTATAAGTAAAATGTATATGCTACTTTATATAATGTATTCGTAAACACAATTTGGGAGACTATTTTGTACTTGAGCTAGTACAAAATATTGATTAGTCTAGCACAAGCTGTCGAGAATATTTTAAAAGTAAGAAATTATTTTACACGAATTTTCCGCATCTTATCTAAAAAAATATTGTTCGTAACAAGTGCGAACGATTCCCAGATTTCTGCACTTCGTTATGAAATATATTATGGTTTTTAATTGAATAATTTATTTGTTTCAGTGGAACAATCTTCTCCGAAGAGAAAGAAGTTAAGTCTTCAAATCAGCTTGAAGAGTAATGATGCATCTCAAAACAGTATTGACAAAAACAAGGAAATAAAAATTTCAAGTAAATGCAAAAAACTAAAGCTAAATGAAGAAGAAACTGTACAGAAAGAAGATAAGGGAAGCATCTGGAAGAGCTCTGTTGAAATGGTGAATGTTTTAAAACAAGATTCTAGTGATTGTTTAAAAATGTTAAATGTTATTAAGGAAAGGGATAATATAGAACAAAGTAAGAATAGTGAGTGTACAAAGCGCGATGATACAGAAGTTACTCAGTTAAACGCAAAACGTACGGAAATGGATTCTAATAAATCCGCAATATTTGATAAATCAATTGCTGTGAGAAACAACTTCAATCATGATCATAATTATCTAGCACAACATTGAATTTAAAATTAATAGTTTCTAATTTATTAAAAATAGCGTTAATTTTAAACAGTGTCTCTTTTATATTCGCACATATTAATGTGCGTTCTAATACGTTATTAACATGAAGTTAGAAAGATGTGCAAAGTAATGTTGTTGAATAATTGGTTAAGCATAAATTTTATAATTTTATTTTAAACTCAATTTTGCACTTTGTAAAAACGATATATTCTCTGTGATAGAATTGACATTTGCCGGTAATATTTAAAGTATGATTTATTAAAAGTTTTTTATTGTAAAGCAAATATTTAAGTTAAAAGCGGAATCAATCGTTTTGTATTATTTAATTTGTGGATATTCCATCATCAATGAAGATAAACTGAAAGTGAAGATTTTTTATTTACAAGATTTTTCTAAATAGAACAGTAAGCACTAAGAACTGCAGCACTAACTCAAAACATCTTCATTATTAACATAGGAATAAGAATTTATTAAACAAAGAATTATTTTGATTGTATTATTATAATTAATTAATTAAATCGAAGTCCGTTTTTAACTTGAACAGTTGTTCCTTTTATCAGAAATCCTGATAACACATGAGTGCCTTGTAAATTATTAACGTTCCTCGGAATCGTGCATGTTGATTTCTGGTTGATTTATTATAAACTTGCATTATACCTAATTATGATATTGCACAATTGTTATTTTTATATCTTATAAATATTAAATGTTTAATTTTTTTTAATCTATTAATAATCCAAACAACGTGATATAAAGTTCGCTAAAAATATTTATTTATATATTTTAGTAATTTTTCATCAATTCTGTAAATATAATGAAGGTCATCATTTTATACAAAAAAATCATAGTCACAAATAAGATTTTTAAAATCTGCTTAAATAAAACAAATAATACAGCATAATATATAATATAATATTCTAAAAATTTGTGTATTTTTACCTATAAAAATGAGTCCGCGAAGAAGTGCAACAAAATATGTAAAAATGTGTGAAAATTGTGTATAATTGAAAAATAATTATCACTAAAAAATCTCCCTGAAATCATGTGTAAATATATAACACATGCTTAATTTGGATATTTTAAAACTTCTTTCGTCTTTCATGCACTTTAACTTCGTCTTTTACACACTTTAACACAATTTTAGATGTATAAAAATGTTCAAATAATGCAAGAAATACTATTTGTGTTTTTTAAATGTTTTACAATATAATGAAGACTGTACACTTGCCTAAGGCGGCATAGGATCGAGGTAGAAACAGACTTGAAAGACAAAAAAATAATACATTTTATTATCAATACTAATATAGTACTTTCAAAAACACTATTTAAAAAAGAAATACAAATGCGCCTATACAAGTGTCATTTATAAAATTAATGAAATTAAACATTTTAACAAAATAAATAATGTTTTAAATATATCATTTTGAAATTTTGATGGAGTTTTTGCGCGACGCGAAGCCAGAATATAAAAAATAATACAATTATCACTCGAGCAAATTGGTTCGGTTCTCAACTATGAATCAAAATATTATCGATGGAGTAAGATACTTTTCTCTGCTGGCGCTGGCGTTGGCGTTTGCCGGTCGAAAGCATGCATCGCACGCACGCACTGTAGCTTGCATCGAGCACTTTTCGTACATTCGCGCGTTTTCTCTAAATAAGTATTTTTAGTTGTAATAATTTGTAGCATTTTATAATTTTAATATAACTTAACAGACAAAATGAGTAAGGCACACCCACCAGAATTGAAAAAGTAAGTATCTTTAACAATAGTACTTGAAAGTAGCTTAAATTTTCTTATGAAGTAATTGTAAGGTTAGATATTAAAATAAACAAACTTTATTATTTTTTTACAGATTCATGGACAAGAAGCTGTCCCGTAAGTAATAAATTCTTTTGATTTTAAATAATTTTATTTCATAAAAATCTTTTTCTTTAGTGAAACTTAATGGTGGTCGTCATGTCATTGGTATTTTAAGAGGATTTGATCCCTTCATGAATATGGTTATCGACGAAAGCATAGAGGAATGTAAAGATGGTACCAAAAACAATATTGGTATGGTGGTAAGTGTTTTAAATTAAAATTCTATTGAACTTTTATAATATCATTTTTGCTACAAAATATTACTTTTTAGGTGATCAGAGGTAACAGTGTCATCATGTTAGAAGCACTAGATCGAATATGATTATTATATTTAGCATGTAAATTATCGATAAGACACAGTGGCTCGTTTTGGATACCATTCCTTTGATTTTGTTACCAGAATGATAAGTAATAAGAAACATTTCTAACACAAATTTTTTCAACTCATTTTATACATCTATAATTAGTGTTTAATCAGTATCAGCACATGAAATTACCACATGAACTTAAAAACTATAATTAAAAATGTCTTTGTATTATATTGAGTAAGCTTAATAATTTTCATCAGGAACAGTGAATAAAACTTGAATAATTCAACTTAAAGCTACTTTATAATATTTTTATGAAAATCCTTAAAGATAATTTTGTTATTGTCGCTAATACCCCCCTCCCCATCCTTGGATGAATATTAGCGACTTAAAGATAATTATTAATAGTATTATTCTTTATTTATAAATAATTTTTATTATTATTCAATAATTCATATTTATTATTTTATTATTATTCTCTATTTATAAATAATTTTTTTAAATTAACTTTGGTACTATTTAAATCTTAATATTTTTTAATTTTCAAATACTACATACAAATTTTAATTTTTAGAAACTTTTTTCAACGTTTTTATATTGAACCTGCTTTAGTAAATATCAATCGACCTATTTATCTATTTTAGAACTATCAATTTTTTCAATTTAAATTAATATTAAAAAAGAGTATTTGTTTAATTTCAATCTTACCTGTTAATAGAAGATAAAAGATAATAAATATAAACTATAAATTATAAAAATTCAAGTTTGAAAGATATATATTATAATTTCTGCTTGAGTATTATTATGTAAACAAGTAAATGAAATACGACATTATTAGTGCAGGGATAAATTTATTTGATATTTATTAATCTAAATACTAATACATGTATATGATACGTTCACATCACAATTTCTGAATTTATTTATTTGAATTTATTTCGAGAATTATTTACTCGATTACCGACGATTTTACAACTTAACATTGAGTTTTAAAGGTACTTGAAGTACAAAACATGTCGTTCTTAAGTACATCAAAACGCTTACAAAAGTACATACATAATAACATTGAATAATTTTATCGACAGAAGAATTTTGTCGAACTTTCGTTAGCGTGATATACATTTCATGCGAATTTTTTATATCCTTACACGTATATTTATATAGTGTAAATTCTTAACGCGTCATTAAAAAAGAATCTCAACTCTTTAAATTATAATTGTTTCAACTCTTTTGCTATTCGTATAAATCAAGATTTTCTTTTTAATAAACATAATAATCTCTTTCTTAAAGAAGAGAATTTATATATCTAACACGCACGTATATAAGTAAGACAACAATGTGGGACACGTCGCGTATACAATATTTCAATATATTTTTCAACGTCTTTTTTTTATAGATCAACTATAGAGTTTGGTAACACGTTGTTCATTGAAATTGTCTATCTACTTATTATCATACGCAATTCTGCTAAACACTTTAAGATCACATGTGTATATCAAAAATTCGATGAAAGATACACAACAAGAGTTTTGGAAAAAAAAATCATTTTTTCCGAAAGTTCATTTAAACTTTAAAAACTCTTATCATGCAAAATGTAAAACATCCTATAACCTCTTGTTAAAAATATAATGTACGATTATATATGATAAATGTAAATGAATAAGGAATGACTTATTTTTTTGACAATGTATTAATTAAATATCCAGAAAATGTCTGGCGAATTTAAAGCGCAGAATTTAAAAACACAAAAGGTAAAATTATTATAAAGAATGTAGAATTTTTATTGCAATTGAAAATAAAATTGGTAGACAATTTATATATTGCATCGATCATATATCGGTATACGTTATAATTTTAATATAAAATGTAAATTAAATTTTAAATAAAATAATACACTTTCTGGTCATTTAATTAAGACAGAATCACTTTGACAACGATTTACGCATTTATATAAATTGAAAATGCGCCTTTGGCGAATGCTTTTTATGCGGAACGTTTATAAAATGGAAGGTTTGCCTTTGCAGTCGACAATTTTTTTCATTAATCCCTATCAAATATGATAATATTTATGATTGCAATCATTATTATGATAAAAAGGCTTTCAAAAACGTATCGCTTACTTTGTAATAGAAATAATGACTGCATCATATCGTTAAAAATGCATCATCAACATTATTAATATAGCCAAATTTACTTAATCAAGAATAAAATATTGTTATAAAGAATAACTTGCAAGTCTTTTTAAATTAATCATTTGAAGACGGATTTTTTTTTGTAATTTATACGCGTTTGAAGTAGTTTTTCTCATTTTTGGAAGAAATTTTTTAAGTGTACTAAAACATTTGTATTTTTTAACAGTTTATATAGATACAGAACAGTGCATAGAGAATTTAAAAAGTTGAAGACTTAAAACCTTTAAACTTAAAATAGATTCATCAAAAACACGGATAAAATTATTTTCTTTACCGATAAAGAATGACATCTTGTAAAGAACTGTTATATCTGTAACTATATTTATAATTGTCAGCCACTTAATTTATTTAGCTAATGCATATTGAACAACGAATATTTCTACTTTATACGTACACAGCGATATTTCTCTAAATTCGTTTGATGCGACCAATTTGTAAAATGTGTCTGTTGCTATAAGATTGCTCTTGAAAAAATTGACCAGCGTCACTAAAATTACGTGATTCCGAGATAAAGTTATAATAAGCATTTAAATGCGCAAAAGAACACTGTGCAATACATTTATTTAAATTACACGAACACAGATAACAGTTTCCTTCATATTTCTGAAATAACTATTCCTGTAATGCATATATATCATATGTATAATTATAACTGCGTTCTCATAATACGTTTTGGATTAATTTTAAACTACACGAAGACTTTATCTATCAATTTGTACTGCATCAAGACTGCATTAAAAACAATAGTTGATATGAGAAAGTAATTATGAAACTAAATATTGGCAAAATACACTTTTATGCAGTACAAATTATTAATATTTTGTTTTTTTTTTTTTTTGTTATTATTATTATCATGTTACGACTAGCTCGTTAATTGAAAGAAAACGATTATTTTATTTGAAAAATAAAATGATTATCATTAAGAAAGAAATATACAATTTTATTATGCTAAATAAAATTACTGCCCTTTTTAAAAGTGACTTTACCATTCACTTATCGAATAAATTTAATTTTAAGATCCAAGAAAATATCTTATTACAATATCATCCTGTAAATGGGCATCCTTTTTTCTCAGAAAACGTTTATAGGACGATTTTTTTATTCCTTTAATCGGTAAGTATGCTTGGTAATTGGACAGAGGTTTTTCGTGTAAACATTTAAAATCGATAACAATAATTGTTTGTACTTTATAGGTTGATATTTATTAATATGATATTTTTTGGATTGACAATATCTTCCTTCGAACAACAAGACATTAAAAGCACAAACCATTAAAATCGATTTTTCCACTGGTCAGGCAGTTGTTGCGGGATACTTTGGAACAGTATACATTTAACCAAATTTTAATGGCGAATGGTCTTTTGGTTTGCTTATATTATATCAAATAAAATTATGTTAAAATGTTTAGTATAAAAGTCTTTTATATAATTAATGAACAATACTTCGTTTGCCGACAGTGTAGCATTATTTGATAACGCTATCGAACAATTAAAATAGCTTATAAAAGACACGGTTAAAAATGTAATACGTAATTTATTACAGTCATCAAAATAAGTTTGAACTATAGATTGATGAATATTTCTTCAATCTTGAAATTAGTTAGAAATAGGCGCAAATAGAATTTAAAAAAAAAATGTATTGTTAAATTGTTAAGAAGTTTTTATAAGATTTACGTTTAATTTCCCAATAAAGCAGTAATCAAAATTTGGGAAAATCTAAATCTTTTTAATAATTATCTATTATTTTTACTTATTATTATTTACGCTTTTCTTAAAACCATAACGTTTATGCGAGCTACGATACGATATAATGGCAAAAGATTAAGAAATGATCAATCGAGATTAAGTAACGAATTGTGTTTCATTTTGGCTCTTTCAAATTTTTCACTTACTGTTTATCAAGTCTTAATAAATAATGAAAAATTATGTTTTAAAGATACTTAACAGTAAACGTTTTGAAAAAATTTTTTAAAACACATTAGATTACCTCAGAGCCAAATTAACGGAATGTAAATAAAGGTTTTCTTTTTTATATTAGTTTATTTTTCTAAAATAATTTGTCGATAAAATGATTGTTTTTTCAATCAATGAATTCTTGTATTCCGATTCCCGCTGGGAAATATTTTTCAAACACCTTTATGCGATATCAACTTCTTCCGGAAAACCTACATTCAGAACAAGTTGAGCCCGAAGGAAATTCAGTTCAAACTGTATGCAAAGAACGTAATCCGGTTTCTGGCGATTTCCCGGCAGTTTTTCCCGCAGAAAACTTTAGATCCGCCAAGAAACCAGTCAAGCAATCCGACCGAAAAGGATAATCGTTACTTTAAAACACAGTAGAACTGCACATCCGAGCCATAAGGAACAAGTCGTTCAACAGTTGACATCGCGCCGCAAACCAATAATTATACAAGTAACTTTGCGAACCCCAAAAAAAAGTGTCGGTGCCTGCATTTGCACAAAGGACAGACTTCGAAAGCTGCGCCTGGTGAAAGCTAATACCGAGCGACTAGCAAAGATATTGACCTCGAGCGCAGTTACCTCGTCGCGAGACTTTTTACGAATTGGCCGAGCGAGACGCCGATCAGACGGTGGTCTCGCGGAAGATCTTGACCGTGGAGTCGGCGTGCTTGATGTGAATGTAGCGGGTGACGGTGGCGCCGTTGTCGGCGGTCGCCGTCGCCTCCGACGCCTTCCTGTCCAGCGCCGATTCCAGCATTCGCCTCTGGCTCTCCTCCACGGATTCCCAAGGATCCGCGCAGTCTGATTCAGCGACGTGCCAGAACAGAGGGGGGCCACCGTTAAACACCCTAACTTCGCTCTTGCTACGATCGATAAGCGTGGAGCGAGAGATTTCTTTTTTTTTTTTGGCTGTTTTTTCAACAGGGCAGATTAAAGTATGTTACAGTGCTCGACTTGCGACAGAGTTTTTGTAAATTAAAGTCGGCAGTAGACACTTTAATGCGGCCCTTGGTGGCAATAATGTTGCACTCGGTATAAAACATTGAAACAGACATTATAATCATGCTTGGCTGTTTTGCTTTTTGTGAAGCTCAAACATATTAGCTATATTCTTTAAAAGTTAAAAATCTACCACAAAATTCTATAACAGGTACACAGTGATACGCAAAAATTTAATTATAATATACATCAAATATTTAATGGAAACAAAATATAATAAAGTAAATTAAATTAAGCTCTGCACTTCAATGAATAATCGAATAACTGAAAAGTTAGCGATGTTTACTCCAACAAACTGAAATGTAATGGGGTAATCTAAACAGCAAAAAAAGGAGGCAAAAAAAGAACAGAAGAACGAAATAAAAATAAATCAAGTTTCTTTTTTTTTTATGAAAAAATAGCGATTATATTTATAAACAACTAGGGATTGCAATACGTCTATATATAATATATAAATTCGACAGGTGAACAATTTCTATACATACATACAAACAATGAACTACGGCGTGGTCGCATGCACAGATTTTTCGGCGTGTACGTGTGGGGGGGGGGGGTAGGATGATATGGACTATATACAGCTTTACATATAATCGCAATATCGTCGGCCGAGAATTTAGAATAAAAAGATCTAGCTTACGTCGCGCGGAATAACAAGTCCGTCGCAGCTTCGACTTGTAGGTCCCAAGTTTCGAATTTGTCTGACCGACGTTTTTAAGTGTATAAAATAAATATTGCAATTAAGATTATTTTAATTGTAAATTTTGCCTTCTAATTTCCTTTTACACGCACGGAAAAGAAATTACTCCTACATCGAAATAAATTAATGACTTTGTACAATAAACGAAACTCAATTATCTTACGCATACAATTAATTAAGACATCGGGAAGTAAGATCGTCAATTTTAACTCTTACAAAAATGTTTACAAATACTTTACGTATTAGGATGATTAATATCTGGAACATCGTACGTCTTTTACCGAGCTTCTTCCTTCTTAATTACATTAAACGGTAAAGCTTTTATAATCATTACATTGTTAACGCAACGAGGAAGTATATATATAGCTTGTTCTTTCAGACAAGTTATCAGTCGTACATATAAATGTGTGCAGTAACAAGGCGGTACGCGAACTTTACTAACGACGAACGATATAATAATTTGCGACCAAGATTTCTCCTAAAGTTAGTTTAATATTTATTATTTACGGTCTGATTTCCTTTACGAAAAAAATCTCTGCTTAATTTAAACACTTTTATAACAATGAACAGTATAAACGTGTTATTTTACCTAAGACGTACTTATCGCAGCTGTTATTCAATATTATGCAGTATTTGTAACAACCAAGTAAATTGGAAGATTAAAAATAATAATTAAAGATTAAAGTGAATTTTTTCGCAAAGGAAAGTCCACCGACTGAGTAAATTGAACTTTTCTTTTTCGTAAGCTCTGCTGAAAACTCTTCGTGGAAGCAGGTATTAAGTAAGAGGGCCTTCTTTTCGATTATCCTCAGTCAGTCCCCGTTGTCAGTAACATATTCGTATATAATCTACCACTTTAATAAAGCAATCATTTGACGTTTAACAAATGAAGTTCTAGAACATCATCAAAGCTCTGGCGTGTCGAAAATGTTTGATACGTTAGAGAGGTAGATAGTCAATTTAAAGTAAGCCGTTAAAATCTTTTCTTGACTGCAAAGAAAAATGTGAAAAATAAATATTTTACTTGCTTTACCGTTAACTTACGCGTGTAATGATGGACATTTGTACATATGTTTTTTTTATAAAAAAAATGTATGATACATATATAGTAATGCTGAATTACACTTTTTAATGATTAGCTTTGGCAGTTTGGTCCAATTAACACAGATAATTTTTAACAAGTATCTGGTAAAATTTTTTTTTTTTTTTGTAAAATTCCTTCAAAAAAATACTATTTTTCATTTTCTAACTACAATTCAATTTTTAATACCCTCTATATCGATAAAACTTTACTAAAAACGTTCGGATGTGACTGCAAAATTTGATGAATTTCACCGAGTCCCATTAAAAGATTCACTACGAGGCAAAAAAAGTTAAAAGGGCTAATAGAATTCAACAATTAGTCACTGTCAGCAGCGTTTCAAGTAAATAAGTATAAAAAATACTTTGTCAAATTTGCTACATTCCCTCCTTTTAACTCTCATAGCCTTCGCGCTTTCTTCCCTAATCTCGTCTAAAAATTTCGCCGATGATTCCGTCGGGCCGACGGTGCCGTCGTAAGCAGACATCCAAAAGTCTATCGACAAATGCGCTAATGTGTAATACTTGAAGTACGGAACGGTCGTACCGCTTGTTCAGGAACCTTGAATCGCGGCTCGGCGCAGATCTCGCAGTTGCAAACGGAACGGCGAGCTGCATACCTCCGCGTATCGATGCATCCAAGCAGCTCGCGGAGCGTCAGTCAACGTAAAACTGTCAAATTGTACACGCAGCTTTTAAAAATACAGCAGTGCCGCTCGATCGAGAGAAAAAGCGCTAGCTTTTTAGAAGTGGCGAAGCACTCGCGTCGATGCATCAACGCGCGCGGTTTGTTATTATTTACAGAGGCGAGCCTCGCGAAAGTACACTAATTGAAAATTTGTTCCTTCGAGATTTCAACGCCGCTCTCGGCGCTTCATCAGGAGATGATGCAGCACTTCTCGCAGCGGCTCTTCTTCTTCTCGTGCTTGGCGACGTTCGCCTCCTGGCCGGGGATCGAGTTTCTGCCCGCGAAGTCGAGCGTCCGGACCGTCTGGCCGAGAGCGGCGGGACTCGCGACAAATATCGAGGACACCTTTGCCTTCTCGTCGAACTCCTCGAGCGCTTTGGCGTCGGGAGTCTCCGCCAATTCCCCGTACAATTCGTCCTCCGCGATGGTCAGATTGGCGGGAGATCTGTCCCTGCTGGAGCTGGCCCGACTGAGGCTGCTGGTCTTGGAGTTGTCGTTGCACGAGTCCAGGCACCGATCCCCCAGGCCCGTCCTGCTCCTCCGCGGAGTGCTGCCCTCCGTCTCCGGCAGGTGGACCGAGCTGGCGTTGGACTGGAAGTTGCTGGCGTTGATGATCGATATCCTGGGGATGACGACGACGCCGGTCGCCAGGCACTGGAGCCGCTGCCGCTGCCTGCTCTCCCCCTCCCGGTGCTTGCCGCTGACCTCGTCGCCCGTGCAGTGCAGGCTGCTGGCGAACGACCGGTACGCCTGGTGGATCTTGCCGTTGACCCAGGCCCTGGTGAGCAGGTGGGACCTCTGCCAGGAGACGTCGCTGCTGCTGCGGCTCTTGCGCATGCTCCACCGTCCCGCGGCGTTCTGCTTGCCGCCGGCCTCGTCCTCCGCGTCCGAGTTCGAGTTGGAGAGGGAGGCCGACTCGGACCTACGCCTCTCGGCGATCAGCTCGAGCTTCGACTTGAGCAGGCCCGGCGACACGGCCCGGTCCAGGTGCCTCGGGCAGTGCTGTCGCTGCTCGGCCGCCGACTGCTGGCCGGGATCCGCGGCCGCGACCGACTGCTCCGACGCGACGTTTATCGTGTTCGGGCTCGAGCTGTCCATGCTGTCCGGGGTGTAGGGATCATGCTTGTAGGGGGCTGCGTGCAGGAAATTGCTGGGCGACAGGCGCTCGACCGTGGATGCGGCGGCGGCGGCGACGACGGGAACGGCGGCTGAGTGCATTGCGCCGCCACGGCACGAGTCAGGCGGGATCGAGGGGGAGGCGGAGGAGGGTAGCAGGGGATTCGAGGACAAGTAGCCGTCCGCGGCGCGGAAGCAGAGCCGCTCGGAGTTCGGGGAGCTGCAGCAATTTATCATACCTGCGTCCGAGGCGAGCGTAACCCTCAGGTACACCGGCTGGAAACACATTAAAAAAAATAGGGAAGACTAGATGATTGTACATGTGTGTGTGGATGTGTGTGAATTTATTATTTATGCCTGAATTTGGTATAGGCTCCGCAAGCACTGCTTTTGGTTTACTGAATTTCATTTCGGTATTGATTGACTTTTTGATATGGTGGCTGCTGGCGATGTAACAATGGCGAGAAAAGGGAATGGCTTTGGTGAAATGAATCGTATGTATTGTTTCAAATTCTCGAGCGTTCTATATGGCAGCGTTCGTACATCTTAGCGAGAAAATTTGATACAATTGAGTGCGCAACTATTAGGCTTACCACGAGAACAAGGATCTCGTGAAATATTCTTCTCCAATTTAATCGTCAATGCTATTTACTGCTCATCTAAGTATATTAATCTATAAATTACTTGATATAAAACAACTTTCAAGTGTTAGTTACTTTTTACAAGGGAAATGTATAATACGATATATTATCTTTACAAAAAGCATTCTCCAATTTTACAAATACGTAAACGGGAAAGATGTATATTGAAAAAGATGCAGGAAGGTACTCTCGCAAAGTTCGCCCAGTCGCGACGCGCGCACGTAAAAAGCAGGCAGTATCCCCGAGTCGCAAGTTTACCACCTCAGCGAGATTCCCCGCCGACGCGGAGACCGCCTTAAATAATCAACGCCCGGCTAAGCGCAGTCTCGTTTAGACGCCCTAAGTGAACGATTGTTCCATTGCGGCGCGCGGCAACTCGAGAAGGCCTCTTCAGGCTTGCATTCGGGTTCGCGCAGACGAGTTTGGCCTGACGAGCGGCACGATGATTCGATAGTTCGCGTGACCGCGGGTTAATGCTTGTTATGGATGTGAGAAATTGCACTGTCGTTTTATCCTGCTCGCTTTGAAGCTTTACGAAGGGAGCCAAGCTTTATGAAGAGATTTGCGACGATTCGAAGGTTTTATTAGTAAAAGCATTTTATTTATTAAATTTAATGTATGATGAATTTCGCTAAAGCGGGGGGACGTAATTGCAATGTTATGGAGAGGAATGAATTGTAAAATAATTCATTATAAATTATGTTGGATTAAATTAATTTAAGGATAATAATAAAACAATTTTAAAATATCCTTTTTGCCGAGGAAATTATCGAAAATCAATATCCGTTTGCAAACTTTTCGAGCATGGCGTTTCATTAGTAATTTAAAACTCGGACCACTGTTTTAATTACCCCGGACAATTTAAAATTACAGACTCGGCACGAAATTGAATAAAAAAATAAGAAAAAAAGAGAGAAAAAAGAAAACGAAAAAATATTCCAGGATAAAAATCTCGAATACTGCCAACTTTCTACATTATTCTGCGCGCGTTCCCTCGCAATGAAAAATGGAAACTCCTCGCGTATCGGAAAAGCACAAGTTTTCACGATAACGGCTACGGGAAGCGGGGGGGAGCAGGCATTCCCTGAATGCGAGGCGCGATTGGCGAATACACAAAAGGGTGCGCAAGATAATAACACACACGAGGCGAGCCTGAATGGGCCATCGATAAAATCGACGAGGTGATGAGAAATAAAGACTGGACGAATAAACGACAATGTAAGGTGCGGTAGTCGCTTCGATCGGAAGGTGGTTAAACGATGAGAAATTAAGGGCTGGATGAAAGAGAGATAACGTGTGGTAATGGGTATAAGATAAAGAGAACTCTGGTTGGTTACGTGACTTACGGTTTTTTTTTTGGGGGGGGGGGGAGGGGAATAAAGTACCAAGAATACCAAACAAAACTGTACAAACAAAAAGATAAATATATTAAACTAGGTAACAACGCAAAAGGTAGTAGTAAATATAACAACAAGAAACAGAGAAACGTTTTTGATTAAGAGAGAGATAGAAATAGGTACCTTAGCGACGCTTTAGATATTCATTCGAAAGTCCAGAAAAACAGGCTGCACCCAAATACAATCATTAAAAATTTCACCATCAGATTCAGGAAATTCAGGAAGTATAAGTATGTGTTAATGTTCAAATCGACATTTATTCCGTGTTCTCTCGTAAAGCACAAAAAAAAAAAAAAAATTATAAAATCATCTGCCTTTATTCTCGTCCTTCATTTTTTTCTTTCTTTTTTGTCTTATCTCACATTTTCTCCATTTTTTGAATTTCTGTTTGTCTTTTTTGTCGGAATGGAAGAGAGAGAGAGTTGCTCTTACGTACCTTGTGGTCACCCATGCAGGTAATAGGTCCGATGATGCCGTACTCAACGGCGCTGGGCGACGATATCTGAAACGTGTAAGCGCAGCGCAATGGTATACTTTTTAATCTGCGTAACGAACGAAGCGAATTGTACTTTTTTACGGGTGGATTCTTCGCGGGTTATTAAATTGGTATTTCAATACAGATTGATTTTTTTTTCTAACATTGATTGATATGCAGGGAGTAATTCATAGAAATACGTATTTACTATTCATGTACATAATGAAGCAGTACTCAATCAGTAATTCAATCAGCATGTCCATTATGCGCGATGAATATGCATGATGGTTTTATGCGAAGTTATTAACAAAGTGCAATTATTGATCGCTCAGGATAATATTCCTGATTCAAGGAAAATTAATACTTGTTAAAGGTACGGTCTTGATTTGCCGTGAAATATGTCGATCACTTTAGAGTCTAACAATGACCTACGTATGATGGGAAAGTAATTTTACAGTAATTAGAATGAAATAATAATTCTATCTAAGTTGGCTATTTTTGAAATTATTATCTCAAAAAAATATTAATCATAATTGCAAGTTTATTTGAAAGTCACGTTAGAGGAAATAGTGGCGGCGATAGAAATGTACGTGGATAAAAGAGGAAACGAATATTAAATTAGTTTGGATAGTTATAATTGAGACAATGCCAATTTTAAAATAAAATCAATAAATGTTAGTTACAAAGTCTGTGTCTAATTTCATAATTATTTTATATTTATAAATAAAGTAAACACTTCGAGTGACTTTTGTATTAAATTGTTGCATTTTCTTAGCAAAGAATAGTGACACACAAGGAAACAAGTAGAATTAAAATTAATCACTTCTTAATGAAAATATCACGATGGAAATTATTTATTCCGAGCGTCAGAATTTAGATCGACTCCAATGTACAAGTAAAGTCAAATCATTATCTTTCAGCTTAAAAATAAAACTTTTCAAATTCGACTCGACGGCAAGCGGAACGAAAAGAAAAAAGTATCCATTTGCCAGTAAAGCGCAATGTGAAAAAAGAAAATCAAAGACAGACTGCTTGGAATTTTTCATATCTCAAACGCGCCTCTTAAAAGTACATCTAGGTCAGTTTTGGCGAAGCGGAAAGAAAATCGATGGACTTACGTCTTTGACTAGTGACTTCGCGCTGGGGCTCAGCAAGACACGATCGCACCAGGCCGGCACTCGCGTCTGCATGTAGTTCGTTCCCTCCTTGACGTTCTCCTGGAACGGGTAGCTCGGGACGAAGCCGATCGGGAACTCGAACAGTCTGCCCTCGAAGTCGCCGGGCTCCTTGTCGAATTCTCGCAGCTGGCGGGGACGCGAGTTCGTTCGAATGTTCAAGAGAGTTAGTTGGCGAGCAATTATTTTTATTCGTTTGATCTTTGTTAAGATTGGCATACGGTCTGAAAAAGTTGCCCCAAGTTTCTAGCTAATTGAATACTCAAAGCGAAGGTATAATTCAGGTTGTCTATCAGTAAATACAATCTCGACGTTCAACCACCTGTTAGAACCTTTGTAAAAATATGAGGTTAAAACGGCAGTTTTTCTGAAGCTTAAAACCGAAGACAAAAAATGAAATGGAAGGAAATAAATTATTTTCTGCAAACAAAGGTTTTAAGTCGTGTTTCTAATTATTATCCAGGAGGAATCATTTTTCTAGTTAAAATAATACTTCAAAATCATTTTAAATTTATTCATCATATTTTACGCTCTACATAAACATTATATAGTTTCAGATGCTGTCCTTTAGATAAAGGCCTCGCTGAGATTTTTCACGGCGCAGATACTTCAAGGGTTATTTATTTTTAACGCAAAACAGCTAGTTATTTTTATGCGGCAGCATAGCATTTTATAATTAAGTTTCAAACCTTAAGTTTCAAAATTTTATAATCGTGTTTCATAAATAATTATCTGATCCCGGATCGCGTGTGAGATGATACAACAGAATTTGGTTTGTTTTTTATAAATACATCTACTTTAGTTGCATTACAAACTATGTGCGATTCAATTTTGATTCATATCTAAAAATTACAGTTAACAAAACTGAAATAATTCAGCTGTAATATCTCTTGTTAAACGGGGTACCTATATATAAGTTATATAAGGTAATCTTTATTAATATATAAGTACTTACCCATTCACCGCTATTTTCCATGAAGACTTGTTGATGTTCATGATGCGAGAACTCCTTTTTGCCGAGGGTCAGAATGAGATCGTCACTCTCATTCCGGAATTGCATCTTCGACAAGCTTCCCTTGTTCGACTGTTTGCTTTCGGTCGTATCAGCCGTTAATTTCTACACATCAAAAAGTTTGAAGCACATAAAGACCCATTGATTCAATTGACATCGGTTATAATTAAAGTATATTTTATTACACGAAGTAATTTAGTATACGAAATTTCTTTTATTTTGGAATAGTTTGAAGTCTAAATCAAAAGAATGTCCTGTCCGTTAAAAATGCTCTGTAAAAATGAATAAGTTAAATTAGTCCATATACACTTATTCTACGTTAAAATTCTTTCACTTTGAGAGACTTATAACGTAGAATAAGTGTATATGGACTAACTTCACTCATTCATTTTTAGAGAGTGGGTTCTGATAAATGATCGTCATTAAGCGCGATATTTACATGGAAAAGTACTAAAGACTTTTGAGTCGTTAACCTACGATATACGATTCATTCAGAAAAAGTGTCTTACCTTAATGACACCAGCCGTGTCGGTTCGGAAGTTAAAGTCCCCAAAAACGAAGTAGGGCGCATTCGGATACTGATCGTTGTGAAACCTGTCTAACGTGTGTTCCAAAGCTCTCCGTCGCGTTTTACTGTACACCGACGGAAACTGAAATAAAAACAAAAAAGTTAAGTTCACCGGTGTAAATGAAAGTGACGTAAGAGAGCTTTTGGCGAAGGACTCTTAGTCATTTTATTTGGTAAAATGATTTTTTAGTGAATTTATTTTAAGTAAGTAAATATTATAAAAGTAATTGTATAATAAAATGATTCTTTTTATTAGGCAGTCTAACTTTTTAAGATATTATATTTTACTCAAGAAAAATGTGAAAAATGAACTTGATTTTCTGGGAAACAATTGTGATTTCATTTAAATTTTTCGTTCAGGTGCATGTAAAAATGAAAATTTTACTGAACTTTTACATTAACTCTCTAAAAATGAATAAGTGAAATTAGTCCATATAAATTTATTCTACGTTAAAAGTCTTTCACTGTGAAAGACTTTTATATGGACTAATTTCACTTATTCATTTTTAAAGAGAAGTTTTAATAAATGTACAGATAATTTATATTATGCCGATTAACATGTTCTACTTAAAATACAATCCGTTACACGTTAAATAAAAATTACGTATAATTTTTTTACACCAACCAGTCGGCTTAGCGTTTACTAAAAGTGCAAAAAGTGTACGCTTTTATGTTGTTCCGGGTTACCCGAGAAACACACCATGGTTATAATCCCGCGTTCGCAGTGCAGAACCCGGAGTTAGTGACGTAGTTTGAAGCAAAAATAGAATTCCAAATTTGAATATCTCGGGCCCTATGTGAAACTCGAGATAATAATCATTGAATTGGTTACGACTGCGTAGGATGACTCGATGAATTACAGAAGCCATCGAAATTTAATATTTTTGTTTCATCGCGATAAGCCGTGCTTAAACAAATTACGAAGGTCAAAATTTAAATTTCCTAGCCGGGAATTAAAAAGGTTATAATTCATACATTAAAGTAATTATTTTAAAATTTAAGCTAACGCTTCAACACGGTAATAAATTACTGTAATGTGTCTGGAATTATATTGAAAAAATGTTTATAAAATTATATTAACAACCTTAAAATTCAATTAAAAAATGTCTATAATTTACAAAAAAAAAAAGAAAAAAAATAGCGTGAAACTGCAATCATTATCTTAGTAAACTGTTGACGTCAACTTGAAACGTCACATTTAGAAAAGAACAAATAAAGCGCAAAAATTGTTTTCAAGCTTTACGCTTGTTTTTCGAAGCCGCCTTCGAGTTTCATGTCATTCAGACGATCTAACGGTTAGCGTATCGATCCTTCTTAATCGTCTGACCCGGTTCCGCAAGCAAGCACAAAGACACACCCCTCGGTGTTTTACAAAATGTACGAGGACTGTCTCCTCGCTCGGAGGCGACTCGCGGCGACGAGTGAAAGCTGCCATCAATCCTCGAACAAGTAAAATTCGAATTCCGCGCTTGCCGCTTTAAATTTGTTAAATTTAGTATGGATCCGGCGCGAGAAGTAGGACGGAGAAGGAAAAGTGTGCTTTTGAAAAGAAAAAAGAAAAGAATCCCGAAGGGCTCACCGTTTCCATGGCGATGAAATTACTGGCGTCGTGGAATAAGTGAATGTTTATGAGATCAAATACTGTGCCCCTGACGTTCCATCTCGTCCTGAGGAAGCCCTTCCGCGACCACTTGCACTCCGGGAAGAAGTCCTGAGGAAACTTGGCCTTCTCTTTGGTCGTCACGTTTTCTATATTGCCCGAGTGGATCTCTTGCCCGCTCACCGGTACAAAAGTCGACTCTGAAATTATTGCAGTGGTCCGACCGTTTCAGTTGGCGACTTTTTCTTTTTTTTTTCTTTTTTTTTAACAGAGAAGGTGGAAAAGAGGAAGATGCATTGTTTTTCTTTTTTTCAATTTGACGCAAGTTTCATGAATAAAAATACGAAGATTAATGTTTCGAGGACAAGCTTGGACTAAGAAGGAATGAAAATTATTAAAACTGCTACAGCGTCAATTTATTGAGGAAACAAATTTTTAAACTCCTAATTTAAAGACTTTTTTTTATTAAGCTCTCAAATTATGCTAATTTAAAGATGAATCAAAATTTTATGAGCTTATATTATAATGATAGAATAATATTCAAGGTGTAAAGCTTGTCCTACTTCTACGTAGTAGATGAAGAATAAAGTTTTACGTTTTAGTTAACGTTTCAAAATTTTGTTATTTCAAGAAATTTTGAGCTAAGTAGAACTAAAAAATTTTTATCCTTTTTTTGCGAATAAATTGTTTATAATCACATATACCTGCACGCTGTATGAATACATAACTGTTAAATTCTACATTTATCTTGATAAAAACGTATCTTATTAAATTAGAAGAGTAAGTACTCTTTTCGAACACAGTTAACAATGTTGGAAAGAAAAAGGTTTCCATAAAATATTACAAAAAGATATATCTTAAGCAAAATTGATTAACGCCATTTTCTAAGGTAAAGGAGCAAAAACTACACTTAAGGATTGTTTGAAGTCCTGAATGACCACTCATTTAGAAGTCAGTAAAAGTTTAACCAACGACCTTCCCTTTATATCCACCTGGCTTTTCCCTCTTGCACTTTACTCTCGCCCCAACACTCTAGGAAAAGAGGATTTTGAGACACGAAGATTGGAGGATAAAAGGATTCCGCGCAAAAAAGATTCTAGGACAAAAGATTTCTCGCACAAATATTCCGAAAATATTTCTCTAAATTCTTAGTTTCGTTAAAATATTTTGTTCGCTTAAAATGTCGATAAATTTTTGTCGTACTATTATTGCACTTCTGTTATAAGTCTAGAATCTTTTTCACGCGATATGCATTCAAAAAGTATTTTTGCCCCTTCTTCCTTTTGACGAATACATACCTTTAAAGTCCCACAGTAATACGTCTTTTAAAGTCTCGTGCACGAAATATAAACTCCCAAGCGCCTGAAAAGCGTAAGTATATAATTAATTAGCCGTTCGACGTATATTTCCAACGATTTGAATATTAAAAGTGCAAGTACCGTGAAATGTTCGGCAGAAGAAAAATCTTCATCCAAGAAGATTCTGACTTTATCAAAAAGTCGCAGCTCTTCTGAAGACATTAATAGCCTGAAATCGATATCGTATTTTCAGAGATTGAATTAAAACTTACAAGAAAGACATAAGAATTGTTTATTGCAGATGATATGAATTATTTAATCAGCAAAAGTATATTTAATTTACTATTATTATACTGTAATCGAATGTAATTCATCAGGCCACTCGATTGTGTGCAGCAATTAGAATAATCCTCTAGGTACAGACAATAATTAATTTTGCGATCTAGTTGAACACCCTCTTTGTTAGTATTTTCATTTTTGCTTTCCATTATTATTCATCAAAATTCTTACAACTTCGGGATACCTGTTATGCACAAACGAACGAGGCAGTCCGATAATTTTTAACTAAACTACTTTTTGTAAAAATAAAAATGCAGACTGTAGATTTTATAAGATAAAGTTGCCATTCAAGGTTAAAGCTCGGAATACTTCTTGAAAGTTTTATTCCGGTAGTCAAGAAATAGAGTCGAAGTCTAAAGCTATATCAAAATGTTAATCAAATGTTACTCTCGAATGCTATACACCCGCACTTAAAACTTTTTCAAACTCGTAAAGAATTTCTTTCAAATTGTCGCTATTAAGAGAAAATACGTCAGACGCTTTACGCTAAAACGTGTTTCAGGTAAATTTACTCGCTTTAAGGAGCCGTGTAACCTCCTTAGGTTCTCTGCAACAATTTTCTTGAAAAAAAAAGAAGGCGGCCCATAAAATGTTCTAGCCCTCTATATTAAGGCGCGCAAGGCCTCTTTCCCAATTTACTTTTCGCAAACTTATTTTTCATCGCGGTAATCCTCTCTCGTAATAGCCGGGCGATAAAAGAGCCCCGCGAAACCCGAGGCCGTAAAGAGCCGAGCCGGCAGCGATTTTCCCAGCTCCCCGCGTCCAGTGAGAGAGAGAGAAAAAGCTCAGGAGGCAATTGCGTCGAAAACGGTGTCGGAGCAGCGCCCGTCGTTATGCCTGATCCGTTCGCTCCGACCCTCGTCCTCCCCTACATCATTCTCTCCACGCGCTTGACCTCGCGGTGGATTATATTCTCGCGCGCGCGCGCCTACTTTTTTTGCGGCCCGACACGAGCCCCGTCTTGCTCGCGATTCTTTGAAGTATAAGCTCGCTCAACTGTTGTGTTATAGAGTGACCGCGCTGCACGCGTGATATTACGTCTATTTTTAATCGCGTTCCTATTCTCCCTTCCTCTCTCCTGCTTTCTTTCTTTTCTCGTCGCGCTTCATTAAAAGCCGAGCTCCCTCCGCCGCGGCTATCGGGGAAAGAGAGAGAGAGAGATGAAATAACGTTAGACCGACTCTTCGGACTTTAATCAATAAGCGCTCTGTACGCCTTGCGCGATAGGGGGGTAGGCACAGCGGAATGAGCGAGGGACGACATGGAAAATAAAAGCTGGCTCGGGCAGGCTTCGGTAGACCGGCGAATTTCGAATGTTATCGAGGAATTTCGTCGGGCGATGGAACTTTTGTAGCTGGATGAATTGAGTGGGATGTATACGAGAATAGAAGATTGATAGCGTAAGCAGCTTTGCACGTGTGAGTTTTAGAGCTGCTTATGCGGAGGCTATCGATTAGAGAGTTGAAACAAAAAAAAAAAAATGATAATTTCAGAACTGTTGGTATTTGCTGAGTTTACAAATGAACTGCGGAATTAATCATTTTCGATAAACTGAGAACTGAATTTGAAAACTTTTCGACCACATTTTTAGCACCAGTGGGAATAAATAGATTTGAGTAAACAAACGTGAAGCTATTGTTAGTACTTTTTTACGTTTTAAATTTAAATATATTCTTTAAAACAAACATTGTTTTGCAAAACCATCAGAGTCAAGTTTCATCGCGGAATATATTTGGCAAGAAGAATGAAAATCGAGACTCCATGTTTTTCCAAGCAGAGAAGAGAAAAAAGCCTCCAACCAATAAAGTAAAATAGAAGGCTAATGAAATATTTAAATATATTTTATTCAATTAAAAAGATTCTCACATCAATTGCATATTGGAATTATTTTTAATCTAATTGTTATATAAGCAAACAAATTTAAAAATTTCTTAGCAGAATGGAAAAGATTTGAATTCGAAATTGTCAACTTTACGTAGATATTGCGGCTTTATATTCTTGAATAGGTATTCTAATATTTACGTGCAGTCTATAACTGATCGTTCCAGCTCGCTTTTCAATAATAAAGCGGAAAAAGTCAATAAAATGTAGTATTGATACTCAACACAGTTTCCAATTTTTCGCCTCGCCGAATTTCAGTAATGAATAACTTTCATGAGTAACGATTCGACGCCAATGAACCAGTTATTTGTACCTAAAATTAAAATCTCGGTCACAAATCAATTCGCCACAAGTGACCTCTAGCTTCGAGAAACATATTTGCGGCATATTCAATCAGCCCGGGAATTCGTATTTAAACGAAACAATTTGAATTAATTGAATTGAAATTATTCGATGGACTAGAATGAACGGAGGCATTTGTTTCTAGATCATATTTGCGGTTTAACTGTATTGATTGGCACGTTCTTGTTGAGTTCAAAGCACGTTATTCGATGTTTACGTGTGTACAAGCTACTCCGTGTACTTCTCGTTAAAGATGAAGGATATCTTGGAAGGGTAATTTTGCAAATTGCGCCAGTTTCCTACGTGAAAATTGATGAATAAATTAAATTTTCATTTCATTGATTTTATAAAAAAAATTACAAATGCCTTTAAATTACATTGGCCTTTAATTAATACAAGAGAAAAGAATTTGTAAGAAATCTTAATAATTTGAAGTTGATCCACGCTTCTTCAAACGTTTTATCGTAGTTTTTAATTCAGTTAATTGGCTACAAATTGGATCCCTTCAGCAGCGTGAAAGCTTTACACATGCAGCTACTTAGGAGTAAAAGTAGCTTGCAACTCTATTAAAAGTGGCGCCTTACTATCGATCACTTGGTAATATTTTCTATTCTACAAAGAAAGGAGGATAGAAACCTATCATCTGAATAAATAGAACAAGGATAAACGACTGTGTGAAAAGCGAATGGTCAGCTTTAATCTTGCAGTTCAATTTTGTCGTCGCAAAGAAAATTTGGAGGAAATTTACAATCATTTGTGGCATTTGTGGCCTTCGATGACATAAAGCTACAAAAATGTAGTTTCTCGCATTGACTATTAGCTCTCAAAAATCATTTGAAAAGATTCTTCGTCAAATGGCTACGAAGCTTCGATGCAGAAATCATCTTAATCAATTGAAACTTTTGTCCGACATGCATCGGTAAAAATAGGAATTCAGGCAATTTATTTATTTCGAACTCGTTCGAAGTAGGTCACAGTGTGGCCTGCAGTGACTATAAACATAAATACAGCTTTATACCGGGAAAGTTCTCAGGTGATCAGAGAAGGGGATCAACCGGGAGCTCGGGAACTTTTGCTCTACTGACGCGGCTTTTAAAATTTGACCCCTGAACACGGCTACCTTCATTGAGCTTGCATTTCACGGGGCGTGATTAAAGGCTCCCTAGAAAATGGAAATTGCCTGTTCTATTAACTCAATCAAACTGCAATTCTATTTGAAATAAAGTTCTTGAAGGGACAAAAAGAAAAGTTCTTTCCTCAAATTTGCGATAAATCGATTAGATTTGTTTTACTGTATTAATATACGTATTTGGAGAAGGATATATTTCTAACATTTAATACACACATATATACACACATAAATACAT
>JAWWEM010000054.1:15076615-15105185 GCA_035582935.1 Ormyrus thymus | reverse complement strand
GTAATAACACATTGTACGTATCAATGTTACAATTACAATTCTTTTAATATTTATCATCTATTTCCATTATCAGCCTTGACGGACCTGAAGCAGTTAGGAGCACTATAGAGAAGATCTTAATTATAAATTCGTCGGCCATGAATGCGAAACCACCTACTTAAATGCCAAAATCGACATAGACAGTTATATAATTTGCAGTTCTCAGATGCGTTGTTATGATCCAAGCGAGAACTTAGAATTGCACGTTTGCGGCCAATTTTACAGGCAACCCGAAAACACAAAATTAATTCGGCGCTTAGATGCTTTCGTTGAGATGAGAGACGCCCATTCTTGGCTGGAGAGAAAAACTTCGGACCAAAAAAAGCAATCGGCATAAAACTCAGTTTACCGATGGAGAAGCAAAAGTTTTAAAAAAAATAGAACGGTTTTATTTCTTAAATAATTTTTGAAATACAAATAGATGTTCCGTTTACTTGAAAAAAGCTGTATATCTAGAACTACTCCAAGTTATGAAAAGTACAAATAGATTTTTATTAATATTTTGTTTTACTAACTTGAATAACTAGGAAGAATTTCCGTTTCTGTAAGAAGGAGGAAGATCAAGAGGAGACAGAAGCAGAGGCGCGAGGGCGTCACCAGCGTCTTAAAAAATTGATGCACCGGTTCGGAACAAGCAAGGACTCAAATATTTCGTCTACTCGAGTGCTTTTAGAAGTAAGCGGACTTTTCTAGAAATTCCACTTTCAGATGGATTTCAATCCAATCTATTTTGAACTTTTCTGAAGACTGGACAGGAGTTAACAATTCGGCACTTCTCATAATTTGATTGAAAAGGTTTTACAGTTCTCGTGCATAAGTCACCACTCTGAATTTTCATGTGGCTTCTAAAAGTACTCGAGTAGAAGAATAATTCATGCCCTTATATTTACGATCCGATGCATAAATTCTTAAGAATCCTGCTGTCGATTCGGTTGACATTTCGTTCTGTATAATTATATTACATGAACGCATAATTAAAAACTGCAGCAGCCGCACCCACAGCAGTAACGAGCACAAGATGAGCCAGGTAATGGTAGCTGCAGGAGCAGCAACCGTTCGGAGTACCTTCAAAATGAGAGCACTACAGATATAGTAATAAGACCACCACTGGAGCCAAAGCATACGAGGAGCTGGAGGGTGCAAATGCAAATTTAAAGAAAAAATTTAATGAGTGGAAAAAAGTATGTCAATTCATTTTCTTATGTATTTTTCTAATTTGTTTTTTTTCGAAACTTAAAAAAAAAAAAATGAACGAAAAATTGAACCAGCGTGGTGACCAGCGTGCGATCCAAGGGGCACGTGTATGACGACACAAAGTATCAATGAAGATATTTATTACGTATCTGTATTGAATTCCATCAATATACTCAAACCAACAAAACTGTTATACTTTATGTCATGTAGGAGGCCGCAGGAAGCCTAAGCGTTTCGTCTCAGGGTTGTCCACCAGGACTCGTCAGTGGGAGTTACTTTATTTTTTTAGCTGAATGTGAAAAAAAATTGCCTTTTAACGTCTTCGTTTCTTTCTGAAAGTGAGATTGAAGCATTTATAAGGCTTTTAGAGATGTCCGTTGAAGAGAATAGGATTATTGTAATTGATAATATACCATTACAAAATTAAATAAAGCAGTGATGGTTGTTAAAATTTAAATCATAATTCGACAGACAAATCTTTATTGACTGTTCTTATTATTTATCTTTTATTCTGATGAAACTTTAGAGGAAGGGACCATTAGGTCGCTTCTCCAAAATGCTCTTAAATAAATTATATAATTTTGCGAATTGTATAATTTTATTGAATTATATAGAAGAGAGAAATTTAAAGGTTTATTCTTGCGAATTAATTATTTCAAATTGCTTAAGTTAAACAAATTTGATTGTACGTTTTGCTTAGTATTAACGTAGAAGTAAATGGATTTACATCATTAATTCATGCACTCGTGGAAACAAACAGAATTTTAGAAAGCTCAACCTGTTTAATGCTCCACGAAATAATAAGTACTCAGCGCTCACTTGATTACGCTATCTCATTAAAGTAACTTTATAAATCAACTGGTAAAGGATGTACGTGAGATTATTAAAACTGTACTCGAACATGCAAGGGTAACACGAGCTGCTTGGCTTATTTTCAAACATTTTGAATAATAAATGCACGCAAGATTATTGTACTATTTTATTTGTAAAACGAAACGCGCTATCTCAATTATCAGCTTATTTTTATCGGGAGTGACCTTAACTTCCAAAAATATCTTTCACATCTCGAGATACATCCTGAGTTTGAAAAACATTGTTCGCCTCGAGTATAAGCTGTTCGGCGCCGGCGATAAAACTTTTAATTCCGTTTATAGTTTCTTGGCAGTACGATCTGCTTTTGAAAACTTTTCATTTTTCACCGGGGGAAACTTCGAAAGTCGACATTTTTTTCTTTAATATTTCGCGTATCATTTTATTTATTCTTTCATTGAGTCTATTAGAGTTGCCTTCGAGCTAAATTGTTCGCGCATTTAGAAAAATTCCAATTACGAAAAAATGTTTTCTATATCATATCACCGCAGAAGCAGACTCGACGCCTGTTCTTAAAAACTTAATTATCATCTTTAATTATCATCTTATAATTTTTTCGGCACTCGTCGCTTTCTAAACGTCCTCTCACAAAGTGCCCCCAAACACAAGCGAGCCGACAATTTAATCAAGCAAGCCACAAAACGGCCGAAACGAAACGTCGACTCCCCGGGCGAAGGCCTCCACCTCCGCCTTGATATCCGCCGAGCAGCGCGTCGTGATATAAGTGCTCGTCGCGACGGTGACGCGCGTCAGTTTAAATCAATTTGTCCACCCTCGGCGAACGTTTTCGCGTGACTCCGCCGCATTATTATATTGCGCGCGGGGCCGGCCGCCTTTGCCTCTCGGCCGCGCTCTCTGATTGAATTAGCCCCGAGGAAAAGGCCGCGAAGCCGGAAACGGCGCTGTTAAGGGCTGGCCTGGCGATCGATCCGAGTCGAGCTTGAGCCGAGACGAGATGCGGAGGGGGACGGATGAATTCGCGAGCGTAATTTTCCGCTTACCTTCGAGGCGCTTGAATTATGTCGGTGTATGGATTTTTCGGGTATTGTATATTTCTGAGCGCCGGGGATCCTTGGGGGAAGGTAGACTTGGTAGTTATTGGAATTTCAATTTAAGACGGACGATCGGTGTAAGAAATTTTAAAAATAACTGTAGTACAATGTAAGATTATAAATCTTTTTTATCTAAAGTAAATATATCAATAGCTGTATACTTGAAAAAGTGTGCCTCTCTCGGCAACAGACGACGCCCTTTGAATTAACACGTCCAATTATTAACTTTATACTTTTTACGCGGTTATATTAGGTATTGGAAAAATCCTCAGAAAATCAGTTAGTTAATTATTATTTTAAACCATTGTTTTAAATTGCGGATAGCGAAATCCTGCTAATGATCTACTACGAGTACTTCCACAGCCTTGTTAGGTATGGTAATGTAGCCTGTATACGTAAACCAGCCAGCTCTGATACCAAGCTTACAAAACAGATCATTAAAAATACCAGCCGAAACGTAAGCACATCTATTTCTCTAAATCGCCCTTTGAATTTGAAACAAGTATTTGCACTGGAATCTATATTATATCACTACTAAAACTTGAAAAATGAATAAAGTAGCTCTAAATTCTCTTAAACTACTCACATATGCACGCTCAGGGTATTGGATATTACAGTATCTTAGTTCTTAAGTTTTATGCAATATTAGTCAGTAAGCCACGAGACCTGTATACAGGTAAATTTATACATCCACGGGAATGAGATTTGAAAGTTTAATTTAATAACGTAAAGTTAATTTAGGTCAATATTGTATATACACTTTGAGTCTGAAGTCGTATACTGTACGGAAAATTTATAGTTGGTTTTCGCATAGATCTCGTAATATTTATAAATAATATCATAGTAAATTTATTCCAATGCTTATGCCCTCGAATCACTGCTTAATCTTAAAGAATCCTCGTCGCAAAATATTAATAGAAATCTCAAATGACTTTTCGGGCAGTTGAGTGTTAAGCGAAGAGAATTGAGATTTATAGAAAACCGCGTTACTAATCTCGAACGAAATTTTGTATTGTATATCCCCTATAAATTTTACAATTCAATGACCAAATGAAAACTGACTTGAAAAAAAAATGTAGCAAAGAAAATCGTACGTTGACGTACCTTAGGAAATCCTCGACGTGCCTCATACTGTCCGCATAATTTTTTCCTCCCACTTCCTGGCAATGTAGGGCAATGAACTTCGGATCGAGTCGTGATATCGTCTGGGGAAAAACGTCAATAAAGGTCGAGAATTAATTAAAAATAATGCACATGCTGGACATTCAGGTCTGCTCTCTAAACTAAAATCAGTGGAAAAACTTCACTGATTTGAACAGTGAATTTGAAGTCAACGATTTGTCAGTAAATATCTTATCTTTCACTAATTTATTAACCATTACTTCGGGACTGAAGTCTCCAATGATACCTTTAATGAAATTTAACTATACGTCTACACTATTTTTTTTTTAGAGAGTTATCTTTTTTTATCCACTCACCGATAAGAATTCTTCCGTCCATATTTTCAGCATGACACTCGGCTAAAACAAACAAACATCATGATCTTAAATGAATTTTCATACATAGTTCTTTTGATTCAGCGTAAAAGAAAAATTGCATTGTAAGCAACATTTAAAGTTTAATGTTCTTTCAGGTTTTACGCGTGAATTTAATTCTGAAAAAAAAACCGAATTCAGGAATTTACAATGCTTACCAATATAATAATATAAATTAACATAAACATAAAAAACAACTTATAGTATTTAAAAATAGATATGATAAAGATGTCTGAAAATAATTGTGAGTGCTGCATCGCGCATTAAACTTTTCGAAAATGAATAAGCGAAGTAAATAAACCGGTCGAATTTGACGAAACGTTGAAAAATCTAGCGAGATCAGCGAATTCTCGGTATCATATATTTGCGGAGTAGCGAACATCTTGACTGGTCTAGTTGAATTGTTGGGTGGATCGAGTAAAGTTGAATTTTCTGCTGATCTCGACAAAGCTTAACATTTCGTTGTTTCAATATTTTACAATGAATTCATGGGTAATAAAAAATATGATATGTATAGTAAAGTTTGAAAACACATTTTAACGCGTTTTTAATCTAACTTTTATGATAACTAAGAGTTTCAAATATGTAAAAATTTTCAAGTATAATTGTCGACATAAACGTGAATTACTTTATTTACGTAAGAGAATTATAAATTACTTGTTCTCCGCACTATTTTTCTACTTGGAAGTCATAAAATTTCAAGGTCGAGAAGATACATTATTCTACATGAATGAGCAGCGCTGTTATAGTCGAACTGCAACCCAATGAACAAGCGTTTCCCGCATCTGGTCTAACTTTTCATTCTGAAAAAAAATCTAACACGTGGCTGATCGGACAATTGAAGCGGTCGAAACAATAATTTTTAATTGAAAAAGCACGCGAAAATTGAACGCTATAATTCATGGTGGTTCACAATATTTACAGCATACTTCAGGGATCTACAGCGTAATAAAACGAAAAGCAATTTCAGATACCCCAAGAGATTAATGACGAGAGTTGAAAATCTTACCTCTTCGAATATGCTGCCGACATTGGCGGTGACGAGCAGGAACGGAACCCCATCTGATGACATTTTCGCGGCACTTCTCTCCCTCGTCTCCGCTCACGTGGCCAAACCCTACCGAACTGAAATTGAAAAAAAAATTTCATTTGCTTAAAAGAGGGATGCTTTTAGTAGATTCGTCGTGGTATCGAATTTTTATACGAGTATTTTTTCCATCGGGAATAATTTAACAAAAAAAAATATAAGTTCATAATTCTTAAATTTTCTAAAAGGAGAAAAATGCAGTTCGACCATAACGGGGTGAATCTTTTTAATGAAAAACAGGAAATAGCCCGTTTTATGTACGAGTTGTAGCTCAATATTGCATTTCCATATTACGTGAGATGTAAATGTTTATGTATTAAAGTAATAATCAAATTCAAATTGGACGCAGAATGCATAATAAATATGATAATTAGATTAATACAATCAGCGTTCTTTAAAATACAACCCGTGTCTCCACGGGGTAATACATTGAGCGAAGTAAATTGGGTATACAGCAAGAGTAAACGCTCCATTAGCAAACAGGATGATGAATATTTCATCAACCATAATTAAAGTTCAAAGTATACCGTATCCTGAACTACAGTTCCTAACGCAAAAGCCACGCAAGTCACATTATTTCGTAACAAATGAGTTACCGAACCCTTTCGCCTTTATTTTGATCAATCATTTATTCCACCGGTCGGCTAATTAAATCGCACGGCCGGACCGTGAACGCCGTTTCCCCCGCCCCGTCGCGTCGTAAAATAAAGCTTGGCAGTCGTCGTGGCGATCTGCTCTTTCATCGGGCAAAATATACGCTGCACGTCCATCGCCTCGCGCGTAAAATGGAGAAAAGCCAGCGATCCGCGCGCGTCGCTCCTCTTTGGCGGCGCGCGGTAATGGACGCGTATATGTGTGCCGTCGTTAAAGCTGCGGGACCCGCGAGAGAGAGAGAGAGAGAGAGAGAGGGAGCGGAAGAGGGCGAGCTCTTGAAAAAGTTTCTCTCGCGGGGCTAAAAGCCCGGCGCTAAACTGCCGTCGTCCCCCCGGCGGATTCGAGAAACTCGAGGAAAGAAATGCTTCGCCTCGCGAAGTGATGCGCGACGCGTGACTTGCGTTTGACGAGGGGTATTTCAGGCTAATGAGTTGAATGGAAAAGAAAAAGTATTTTTCGTCTTATTGTCTGAAACTTAATTCAGTCAATTTTTAGTGTAAATAACAAATTTTAATAGAAGATTTTTTGATGATTTGGTCTCTTACAGTTTAAAACTATACAAATGTAACTTTTGAAAGGTTCGCTAAACGTATTTTCTGTCAAAATGTCTACAAAAATGTCTACGATTTTTAAGGATTAAAATTACAGGGCGTTGCTCTCTTTACTAGTTCCAAAAGTAAAATAGAGTAAAAGAAGAATTCTTGAAAAATTTAGTGAGTAAGGACAGAAAATAAGATTCTTTTCATTCTTTGACTCGAAATTTTCAGTATAAATTCATTTGCTTGTTATATTTTATTAATTATTTCACTAATTGAACATCATAAAATATTCAGAAGAAATATTTTAATTTTTTATATTTAATTTACTCCAATTGAATTACGAATACAAATCTGAAATTCAAATTGATGCATAAATATTATAATTTTAAGTATTAAATTTTCCATATTTTAAATAAAACTTGAGCAAAGGTAAGTTTTTCTTTTGAAAAAAGCATCACTTTAGTAATAGTATACTTTTTGATATAGCATGTTCAAAAAAAAAAGGAAAAAAGAAGAAAAAAAATTTAACTGAAATTTTTTGTAAATCCAATTTAAAGGTATTTCGGTACTCAACCGTACTTTTATTACAAAATTTATAGCGGTGCTAAAGGTTTTCCTTCGCCGATAAGCAATAATCGGCTTATGTGTTATTGGGCGACCCTTTTTAAAATCCTTTCCGTTTTACTTTGAAACTATAGTAGTTACCTGCAAAGCTCTATCGCGCTCATTTTAATCTTCTCTATTACGAAATTATTAAAATAATCGCGAAGCGTAATACGCAAAGCTGATTATAAAATAATGACATTTAAGAGCGAAATATTGCATTTGCTATTTTTTATTAAATTTTTTTTCAATTTATTGAAATACGAGTTGATCGTTGTCAATTGCACGAAATTACAATAATAACGCGATTAAAAATTAATCAGACGTTTCATTTCAATTTTCCGCATAAATATTATTACAGCTCGCATTAGAATTTCTCGTGGACAGAAATATAAAAATAGAATTAATTTTATGAGAGCGGAAAATCGCTCTTAACCCTAGAATAATCGCGTTGCGCATAATCCAACCTCGAAGTCAGTTTTTAAATATCGATTAATCTTGCGTTAGCGCGGTGCATCAAACATTATTTATATTTACAGTATTTTTTACATCGAATAATATATTTGGCTGAAAGAGAAGTTTAGAAATTTATATTTTAGTACGGTGTGCAGCAGTTTGCTGCCACTCAAAGTGGAAAAGTTAATGAGATAAAAGAACCGAATTAATTATCTTAATTGCAAGGTCAAAGGATTCACATAAGTGGTTTTCAATAGATAATAGTATTAAATTTAACAGACTCTTAAAAATTTCAATTAGTAGAAATCTCGAGTAGTAATTAGATTCTAAAAGTTGATCTGAAATGTAATTGAAAAGATAAAAAAATGAATAGAATGCGCTCAGCTGTATTATATAGTTTTGGACTTTAAATTCAATGCGGGCTGTTCCAAAATGCGTAGGAACCTCGTAAATCAGAGGCACAGATATGCAGATTATATTATTTACTATACGATTGAATGGAGCGAGGCCTTTTACCGCCGCGTCTGCCATTGCACTGCAGCACCTCGCAGTAAAGTCTCCCATTTGGTTAACAACCTGCCTTTCCCATGATTTCGGGCGCGGAGTCGTTTGCAAAAATGAAATAAAAGAAACGTAGGAGTTGGAGGCAGTAGCGCTTTTAAGCAGGTGCGCTTATGCAATGAGCGTTTATATACAACAATGTAAGCTAAAAATAAGTAAGAAAAGTCGCTAATATTAGATAAATGCCTCGGTTCTTGTTAATGTTAATGCGCAAAGAGTAATTTTATGTTGAAATACGCGCGGGCATTACGGTTTCGCGTCTCGAATAAACCTCGCGCTTGATTTATACAGTTACGTTTGCTTTATGCCAAGTTTCTTACAACACTTTCTTGGCAGTACGACGGGTTAAACGATAAAAGTCATAAGCTTATTATATAATGCGAGAATACATCGCGCGGTAAAACTTTACGAAAATACAGCTAATCGGCTTGATCGCCGAGCGATAAGCGCCGCGTTTCTCCCGGCTAACTCGCGTCGCCCCCAAACTCGATCCGTCGAAGGTCTCTCGAGCGACGCCTAAACCGACGAATTTCACTGTTACATTACCTTGTCGAGCAGTCGTGCGGCGATCCGAGCCGGCGAGGCGCTGCAGCTCTGGCCGCGCGTCAGCGACGAATTTCGAACCACAACAAAGCCTCGCGCACGGGCGTGCTCCTCCTCCCCGCCCGCCCGGGACAGAATTCGAGCAGCTCCGCTCTGCGTGCGCCGTGTCTGCTGCACGGCTCGCGCGTCACGCGTCGCCGAGGCCAGTCGGCGGCAGCGGGAGAGAGGTGGAAGCAGGAGCACCGAGATGAGCCCTCAGTCGGGCGCCGCGCGCCGAACGCACTGGCCGTCGGCGGAGCTTGCTCTCTCTCCCTCCCTGCAGGCGCTCGGCGCGGATGGTAATCAGGCGTGGGAGCCGAGCGAGCAGTACCGCTAATGACGGGAGATCCGATGCGGCGCTCGCGCGCGAATTCCCGGAGAGGATCGGCTGCAGGGGTGGCTCTCGCGGGATTTCGCTCCTCTTCTTTCGCTCTCGCGAGCGGATCGCCGGTCGGCGAATGTACAAACGCAGATAGAGAAGAGAGATAGATGGAACGGGGCTTGCGTGCACCGCGCGGTGTAAATATATCTCTCCCTCGGTCGTCGCGCGGCGGCGGCTGCGTGTGTATATCGGCGTCGACGTCGAGGCGAACGAGGGAGACGGATTGCGAGAGAGAGAGAGAGAGAGAGTAAGCCAGCTCTGGCCACGCCTACCGCGGACGTCAATAGGCAGTGCCGTAGATACCTCCAGCTCGCACCACGTGCCGCGTATCTTCTAAAGGCTCGATTCTCTCGGCCGGGGAAGCGCATGAGAGAGAGAGAGAGAGAGCGAGCGCGGCTGGCTGGCTGTCGGCGCGAGCGGCCCCCGGGAGAAGGCCGCCGAGCGCGGGGTACTGACGCCGGCCCCTGGCTTTCATTCAATTATCCGAGGCTGATAAGAAATATTCTGAACGGAGAAAGAGTGCCGTATCGGGCCGATGACGATAGCGCCGCGAGCCGATGTTGTTTCCGAGCGAACGGCTGCGGCTGAAGACCGAGGGACGAGGCGCTCTTGAACGTACGCTGAGAAAAGCGCGCCTTTTTCGGCATATTATCAATTAGGTTCTTTCAGAGGCGGCGGAACGATAGCGGAGCGACGGTCGACTTTGTTTTTTTTTCTTTCTTTTTTTTCGCAGCCGAGGAATTAGATACGTACGCCGCGTGGAAACGCGGGGATTTTTGGCAGGCGACGGGGAAATGCTGGCAAGCGGATAGTGGCAGCTTGAGGGGGCCGATGCAGCGGCAAACAGATTCTCTTTGTATATCGATGATCTAACGGAAGGGGAGAGGAAGCAGTTTTTTTTCTTTTTTCTTTTCGTTCAAATGGAGCAAATTAGGGAGCGCTACTGAGGATCGAGCTCGAATGCTGGGGTTCAAATTCGCGGTCGATCGATATTAGGAGCTTTTGAAATGATAGTTGTTCTGGAGAGTCGACGCAGATTTAATGTAAAGTGCTTTAATACCTAAAATAAATTATTATAAATATTCTCAATAAGCTGTTTTATTTTGGTGTGACGAATGAAATCTACAAAGATTTTGTTTCCTAATGATTATTAGCTGTTTTATTTTTGTATGTTGTGTGAAATCCGACAAAGATTTTATTTGATAGTGATTATTAATGATAATGACTCACTGCGAGTTAGATTTCACGATTTTGACACAATTCAATATTTAGATTACTGAAATAACAATTCATTCATTTAGATTAGTAAAAATGATTTTCTTAATTTTCCTTATCTTTATGACAAACAAATGACATGTGATATATCAGCAAATGGCATTTAGCATATATTTAAATTTACAAGACAAAATTATCTTTCACTGTGTTTATAATAAAAAGAAAATTCTTTTCCCCAACTTCCGGTAAGGCGAGATTAACTCTATAAAAAACCCTTTCATGAAAGGTTTTCAACTGAATAAATTCGGCATGAATCATAAAATAAGCAACTTTCATCTATATATCTACATTTCAATCTTTTTCAAGCGCTGAAAAGAAGATAACATCTTCAAATTCCTTCCCTACAAAAATATTCTAACGTATTTCCCACAAGATGATTATAAAAGTAGATTTTTCAAATGAGAATTTCGGTAATATAATATATAAAAATTGATATTAATCTAAAAGGAAATTTATTGAAATATTTTCCTCACTCCTCGAAATCTCTTGCCGGATAAATTGATGACGATTTATTTACGTAGTGTGTTTGTCAGATGCTCGGGCTCCTTCAAAGCTGTCAACTAAACGTATTGGCATTTTTGTTTTAATTATATTCTTTAAAAATTACTAATTATTAACTTTTTATTAATTATTGTTTATTAATTCAAGCTTCAATTTTACGCTCCCTGCCATATCTAACATGTAAGCGGTTAATTTGCAAGAAAACGAAAGAAGCAGCTTTCACATAATGAAATCAACGAGGGCAATTAGACCTTACGAAGTAATCACGGAGATACCGCACTTCAACCTTGTATAATCAAATGAAATAGTATTTTTAGACCGCGCAATTAAAGCGTTTGCGTAATTAGCAACGAAGCGCACTTAGTCCCCAAACGGGACTTATTATTCCGCCCGATTCTCCCACGACTGCCATCTGTTTAAACCGTCGAAGCGCAGCTCCCCTCCGGGCGGACACAATTCATCTGCCACTTACGTGACTCCGCTCGCGTAATTTTCGGAAACGTGCGCGCTGCAGATGTATATATATATATATATATATATATATATATATATATGTATAAAAGCGTCGTGCGTCGATAAGATTAATCGCTCCTATATATTCGCGCTCTCAATTTGATTAGGCGCATTTATTTATACACGCGACTCGCGCGAGCGTAAGCAGGAAGGGAAAAGCTCTCGGTTCGGAGGCAAGTTTCACCCCCCCACTGCCCGCTTCTGTTCCTTTTATTTCCCGCGGGTTCCTCTCGCGATAAGCGGCCCGCGCGCGCTTTCAGAAAATGAAGTTTCTGCCCTCGGGCACATTGTGCCATGACACAAGGTTCGCCCGATGAATGCCGGGCGCCGAGAGATTCCTCTCGCGTTGGGACCGCCTTTTCGATGCGATTTCCCTTTGAGAGATGTGTTAAGCGACGCGACGCGAGGAAAAACGATTTCCTCGAGCTGGGAAGTCGCGGCCCGTGGTGGCAGAGGAAATCCTCTCGCGATGCCGTCGGTCGATTAGAACAATATCCCGTGCGGTGTGTACGTGCAAGGAGAGCGCGAGCTCTCTGATTTTGCACGAGTGCGGCTGTTTTGAACGCCACGGTTTGCGGGAGGAGAACGGATTGCGTTGAGAGACGTATTTATAATGCAAATAGAATTCGGCGCGATCTTCGCGCTTTTGTTGGATAATGTGTTTGGGAGAAGTCTGCCAACTTTTTACTTCGGGAATTATAAACGAATGCAATTGCTACGCGCAGTAAACTTTCGAATGGAAATAAATCGTGAAAATGTATATACGCGGGGTTTGAATTAAATTAAAATTGTTTTAGACACGCCGGGGAAAATAACAAAATAAAAATTACTATTTCTTGTGGTAACCGAGGGACGGACTTAAATTATAGAAAATTTTACAGTAATAATAGAAAAAATTACTATATGTAACATAGTAATTTTTAAAACAGTCATAATCATTTTTCTGTTCAAAATATTAATTTTTACTATTATTATTATAATTTTTATTTTGTTATTTTTCTCAGTGTATTCTTACGTGTACGTACACATATTAAATTTTACAAAGATTACAAAGATATCTAATGTTTATTTTAGAAAATCAATAAAATGTAACCTTCTATTGCGATTTTGTTATTCCTCTACTATAGTTTATTTCTTTTGCTTGGAAATTTTAGTCACTATTGAATTCAATTTAATATGTTTTTTGCAGAAAATGATTCTTTACTTTTCAAATGCAAAATTATTATATATTTTATTAAAATTAACTGCCCCAATTATGTAATAAGAGAAAATATTACGAGTATACTTTATATTATTCTGTTCATAATTAAGATATTCAAAATTTTTCAATAATTTAAAACCTTTCAAAGTTACAATCCCAAGACAACATATAGAACAATTTGTATGTGGTAACGTTTTGCTAACGAAGAGCTGAAATACTTGCAGCTACTTTTTCGGAGCCCGCTGATTTTCTTTCTTATTTTTTCGTACTTCTCCCCTTAGGAACAGGTCCGAATGACTCTACAGTCAAGGGTTATTTACTTAACTGTAATTGCGCCTGCACCCTGTTGTAAAAAAAGAAGCAAATGCACGAAAAATAAGCTTTACCAGAATTATTTTGTGTATCATAATTTTATGAAAATGTTGCGCTACAAAATGATCTAATCAGAAAGTCTTTCAATGTGACTTTGCTGTAAAAAATATTGTGGCTTCGATTAAAGGTTCTACAGTCTTATCAGATACGGAATCACGACGAAAAATTGAGTAACGGAATGTAAACTTTATCGATTTCGCTTCGAGACGTGAAACAACAGCGTGTTTGTACAATTGACAAGCAATATAACGTTTTTTATTCAATAAAATTTTTTGAATAAAAAAAAAACTACGACCATTAAGTAAGAAAATTATTTTTCGCTAATGCATTTCAGCTCTACATTATATTAATAACAATAATTTTATAAATTGCCTTCCCTCTGTTTGAAGATAACTGCCAGCTGATAAAATACTATAATAGTCCATGTTTCGATAAATGTCATTCTAAGATACTATATAATTAATTAATTTTTTCATCATTTCTTTTCCGAAACGCAATAACTTTAACAAGCAATTAAAATAGCTGCCGTCATTTATAGCAACTAATGCCGAATTGATATTATTAAAAAGCAGAATACTGGGTGCTTTCGTTTCCCTCTTAGAAAGGTAAACATTTAATGCCGCGGAATCAAGTTTCACTCTGAGTAGTCCACCGCGAGAGATTTAGAATACATAAACTTTTAAGGGAAGCCTATAGATAACCTTAAAGATCACCAGCTTCCAGAAAATATATATATATATATATGTATATCAACTTTGCTGGATTTTAATTATACGTCAAGTGAATTACAACCGACTCTCGACCAGCGACCCAGAATATCATCATAGTCGGCACTAATTATTAATAATCAAAGCTCCCCAGTCTGATTCTCCTCCGCTTAATCAAAGACTCTCGCCCGAAACTTTTATAGAATCATCTAGCGCGCCTCGACAAGTGCCCGCCGACAGCTTGATGCAATTAGCTCGCTGTCAGTCAAGAGCCATTAATAAACCGAAGAAAAAGCGACGTCGAAGCTTGAAGCTCCTCAAACGTACCCTGGCAGAAGAGCCGTGAAAGCTCGAGCGCGACGACGCGGCACCCAGCGGCGGCAGCAGCGCAGCTCACATCTCCGCCTGTCCGCCTCCGACGCTCCCTCGGCACCGGTCGAGTAAACAAAAAAAGAGCCAGACACTGCTCTCAGCCCGAACGCGCGCCGAGGCCCTTCGCCGAGCGGCGGCAAAAGTGCATCCGGAGCGACGACTCCGTCGAAACTGCCGTGTCCGGCCCGCGGCGGAACAGCACTCGCTCTCTTCCCACTCTCCGCTCCGCGAACCGAGAATACAGAGTCCGCGTTTCGGTGGGGCGCCGTTTTTCGGTAGGGGCGACCCTGCACGTCGCGACGGCGCAGCTGCGCGCGGCTGCGCCCGAGCCGCCTTACCCCCAGGACGAGAGAGAGAGAGAGAGAGAGAGAGAGAGCGCTCCGACGTCGCCGTCGGCCGGCCGAGCTTCCCGAGGACTTTTTACCGACAGTTGCCGCGAGGCGCCGCCGCTTCCCGTCAGCTCCTGTGCCGCCTTTTCCTCGCGACGATTCTCCCGCTCGCCCCAGGTAGGTGCGCTCTCGAGTTCTCCCCCGAGAGGCGGACGGGGGCCGCCGACGGGGAGAATGGCTGACTCTCGTTCCGGCCCGAAGCTCGTCGATAAAGCTCGCGGCGGCGGCTGACTTTCTCGCGCGCAAGCTCGAGCTTCGGACGGCGAGGGAGATCTTTATCCCTACTTCTCTCTCTCTATCTCTCTTTCCTTTTCAATGGACGTCGGCTTCTCCGTCCGGCTGCACGCGTCTTCTTTCGGGCTGACATTCTCGCGCGCTCCTTTCTTTCTTGCGCGTTTTTAGATTTACCCCGCACTCGCCGCTGGGACTTCCCCCCCGCCCCGCGCGCCTGCCTTTTCTCTCGACGATGCGCGATGAAAAGGTGGAGAGGCACGTTGAATAGCTTCGTTTGTAGCGTAATTCTGGGTTTAAGAAATGTAGAAGGGGTGCTTGTTTTTATGATCAAATTAGTAGGTCGAACCGAAGAACGGAAGATAATTGGGTATCCAATAATTATTTTAAGGTGTAAGAATAATTTCTGAATTAAAGAGACTGATTCCTTCGATCGTAATTTAAAAGTTTTTATTGTGAAAATTTCGAGTACTGGATGATTTTTGACTATAGATAACCAACTTGTTTCGTAAAGTTTTAAAAAACAATCTTGAGTGACAAATTGTTTGTCTTTCATCGAATAGTAAAAGAAATGTTAAAGAAGACGGCAAGAAACCTTTATTAAAGGTCTATCAAAAAAAAAAAAAAAAATACGATTTGAATTGCAATATTTTAAAGACTGCATAAAAAATTATTCTAACTTGCAATTATCTTTGCAATTCAATTGGTTCACTTTTCAAAGACAAATTTATAAAAATTTAATTCACTTGTAGATTCCATTGAAATGTTTGAGTTTTCGCCTTCCTAAGTTTCCATCTCTTTAATTAAGTGCAGCTATTTTTACATCAACTTTTCAGGCGTACCGAATTTTTTATCTCGAGTAGAAAACTCTTCTTAGAGCAAATAAAAGCGGGAAAACTCGGTTTTGCATATTTCTCTTTTGACCTCGAAGAGAAATTCGCTGGTTTGCAAGTCAAAGGAGGAACAGAAAAAAGAATTAGACGAGAAAGAAAGAGAGAGGGAGAGCAATGTAAAAGCGCTTAGTCGCTGCTCTTTTTATTGTTTTCCTTGTTTCTTTCCCGAGTCGTGTGCAAACGTGTGACAAAAGAAACGGGCGAGCGGTCGTGGATCTTTATTGGAATAGTAATTCGTTTGTAGGATTTTGATTCGCTTTAAAACGTACGGCGAAAAATGTTTTAGAACTTCCCCACTTTCTTTTTCGCAAAATAAATTTATCCAAAAGTTTGAAATTCGGAAAAATTTAGGCGAACTAGAGTTGAAAATTGATTTATAAACAGAGTATATTTAAAACGAATGTTGCAGAGAGATTCTTGAAACATTGATGTACTAAGTAGAAAATTGAATTACTAAAGTTGTTTTGACTGGAAGCTGAAGAAATCTAAGGCTAAAATTTTTTCTTATACGGAAATTGTATTTTCATTGATTTAATAATATTAACCAATATTCCTTATTGAAATTCCGTTGTTCGTACCGTCGTTATCTAATCAATTGCCTAGCTCATATTTTTGTTTGCATTATTATCTGCAAGGATAAAATTCTTCATAGACGTATGGAATTAGAATCACATCGTCATTTATCAAAAAGCATAAGTAAAAAAAAATCAAAGCTACTTTCTTTCAAAAGGAGATAATAATGTATTGTACATTGTTTTGCGCATTCTTCTTTTACCATCTTTACATTTTATCAGATCTGATTTGCTCCATCTCTCCTTCAATTTGCCTTGTTGTCCTCTTTCTTCTATACTTTTCTTTCGCGTCTTGTTACATTTTCAGGGTCCAAACTTATTTACACCCTTCCTCGTCTAACTTAAAGTTCGCACCGTATTCTTTTCAAGAACCTTGCCTGTTTGGATTTATTTCAAGTTTCTGTATTTTTTGTCAGACTTGAAGGCTTAAAGGGTTCAGGCTTGCTTAAGACTTCCACGTACAACGATTATTTTAACGCTTGCATTTGTCTCTTTGTGATTGCATTAACAGTTTTAAAGTTGTACGTTTTTACTTTTTCCTTTTATGTTGCCATTTAAATTCTAAAAAGATAAAACTTGATCTTCTTCGTTTTTCCATTAAAAAAAATGTTTTACTTTCAGAACCTGATTTTCATATTATCTATAATTCTTCCGTATTCAGGGTTTATCTATATTATTAATAGCTGTATGAAGAATCTTGTTTTTTTTTCCCCTTTATTATCTACTACTCCATCTTCTCTTCTTGACCTGCTTAGATTTTTGAATTTATCCATGTTTTACTTCGCCATCAATCTTTCTTAAATTACCTTTTACAGTTAATGTCATTAACTTCTTAACGACTTGTCTTTTTCCTTTTAATTTTTTTTCTTTTCGTTTTTTTACGCAAAGGGACTATCTAAACTAACAAGCATTTTTATGTACTCTCTGTCCTTTTTCTTTCTCTTTCCGGCTGCGTTTGTCATGATTATTTCCTGCCTCCTCTTTTGTTGTTACCGTTTATACTTTCACGTCTTTTTCCTGCACTCATTTGTCTACCCCAAGAATTAATTTTTTCTTCTTAGTAAGAGTTTTACCGTAACTCCTTCCTCGCAATTATAATGATTTCCACTTCTAAAGCTGCTATTTCAGTTGTTTGAATTGCAATTGCTTTTATTGCTTCTCGTAGCGTTTCGCTTAATATTTCTGCTATCTTCCATTGCACTCTACTCTGCGGTTGCCATCTTTAAAACCTGGTATTCCTTGTGATGACTTTTTTTACGACTGCTTTTATCTTTACTGAGTACCTGTTTTCATACTTCTGCATGGCTATCTACCTCGTGCTTGTTTTACATGCCGCTCGCTCAATTCCTTTCAAATTAGGCTTTTCATTTTTCTTACAACTTCATATTCCGCCGGCAATTAATTTACTTATTATTCAATTAACAAATGTACCTCATTTTAGATGAGAATTTCCGCTTTATAAAATTGATCTTCGCCCAGATCGGAGCCTCGCCCGCTGAAAACCTTCCCGAAAAATCCTTCCGAACGAAAGCTTCCGCAAGCCGCAGCTTTTACATTATACCCTCGTAAAAAATCCAGCGTCGCCTTGCTTCCTCGGCGCTCGGGAGAAATTTCTCGAGCCCCGATATGACGCCGCCTCGTTTCCGCTATTCCGCGACGCTCGCACCGCGGACGTACATTCCTCGAGGGCAAGTTACACGCCAGTTCCGAGAGGTGGCCGCGTAACGAATTGCGTCAATCGCCGGCCAGTCCGGCTCGTCTGTCAGCTTACGCGGCGAAAATCCTATACTCCAGCCGAGCGACGCGTATTGCGTCCCCCCCCTCCGCCCCCTTTCTCTTTCACGCCTTTTTTCCCAGGCACGCGTCGTTTTTTTATTATTCTCGAATTGCCCGCGACGACGAGGCTGGAAGGAGAGAGCTTTCAGAGCGGTCCGGCGGCGATTGTTTGCTCCGCCGCGGAGATAAAAGAGAGTCGCGATGCTTTCACGAGGAAAAGCGCGGCCTCGTTACACGTTTTTCTCCGGTGCGTCTCTCTCTCTGTCTTATATATTTCTTTTTTGCTTCTCTCATCGCCTTGACGAGATTCGGGTCGTGAAAAATTTATGGGGTGTCGTTATCTCGAGCGCGCAGAAGCGCTCAGACACAAAGCTGCTCTTCTTTTTTTTTTCTTCTTATTCTTTTTGCTCGTGCGCAAATACACTCGTGGAGGAAACTCGGAGCGCGGGCTTGAAACTTTGTTGGAATTAGAGATTTGTTGTTACTGACTCTTTAATCGGGGTTTGCATAGAGCGGCCTGATAAGAGAAAAAAAAGTTTCTTATTGTAAAGTAAACGTCCTGATTCTTGAGAATTTCGTAATTGAGTAAAGTCTGTACTTTAATTTAATAAAGCTTTAATTTAAAATTCTTAAACCGATTCGTTTGTATTTCTTCAAAAAGTGGCGCTGAAACGTTCAGACGCGATTAAAGAATAATACAACTTCGTCGAAATGTGGAAAATATTTTTTCTCGAGCATAAATCGAGACTAAAATTGCTAATTGCGAATTTGCAATTTTGCGTTACAGAACAACAGCTTTTCGTACGACAAAATGTATAAGATTGCATCATTGCTGCTGCTCGCCACGGTAACTTTTACAAGTGCTTCCGACATCAACATTCATTCGCTACAAGTTTTCGCGATACCAATAGTACCTCAATATTTCAACTGGACTTCTAACGGTACGATCGTAACCACGTCTGCTAACCTGCCGCATAGCTTTTTATTTATTTACAATTTCAAGCAGAGGCATAAATATTACCACTGCTCTTAGCTGTACTTCTAGAACATAAACTCTGAATTGCAGAAGGAAGGAATGAGTATCGATACGAAGCATCTTTGCTTGATTCGCCCGATTTGCCTTCCTGGATCCATTACACGTACAGCAAACGCACGCATCGTGGATACTTGTACGGGGTCGCTCCGAAGAACCAAAACAATTTTAAGGTATTTCGCGCAGCTCTCTTTTCGGAAGACGGCGCTGTTACTTTAATTATACAAGTTCCCCGCTAATTTCTAATTCCAGTTGCAAATTATCGCTTTGAATAAGACGACTTACGAGACGAGAGAGAAGGTCCTGGAGGTCGCCGTGTCAGAAAACGACAACGTCTCCAAGTACCAAATCCAATTAAAAGTGAATAACTGGAACGTCGAAGACATGTTCGATCGCAATAGGACGGAGACTCTTTTCGATATTTTCAGGTAAGCCGTTTTAATTCTGTTTCTTTTCCAATGGCAATTAGGAAAGACGAATTGGGTTTAGAGAGAGAGAGAGAGAAAATAGACCTTTTAGAATCGTCGAAGTCCAAACTGAGTTTTAAAGATAAAAGAATATTTAATCAATTATTGCTATCGGCAAGTATTACTGGCATCATTATAACAATTAAATGATAATTAAGTTATGCAATCAACATAGCTCTAATTTAGAGTACAGTATTTAATAAAAGATAGTCGCAGTAATGTTATTTAAAAAAGATAATAAACGTCACAAGTCGTTTAATTAGCAAACAATAGAATAAACATATACAACGAACTGCTTACATTTAAGTCGCCGCGGCTTTTTTTTTATTTTGAAAAGAAACAGTGCTTAATTAAAAGAAGCTTAATTAACGTAAAGGCTGCTTATTACGAATTGTATCATAAAGTAATCGTTATGGTGAATTACATGACCTGAGGAGTAAGCATCTAATTTTTAATTTAAGTAGAATTTTACTGCCACTTTAATCCAACACTTTCAGGGAATTTCTTAATATTGCGAAATAAATTTCTCAGAACTAGTTTGGCATCATTGTGGATTGAATAATAACAATATCAAAGGAAATATGTAGTTCCGTTAGGAAAACTTTTTGCGTGGGTAATGCTACTGGTTAAAATGAGTCGAATCTTTTTATCGATGAACTTTTTTTGCAAATTCTGCCGCATTACAGTTTGATTGTATCAACATTGTGACCCATATTGAATACCTTACTGTTTTTACTACATGTTTTTATTCTAATAAAAAAAAAAAAAATTGAAGGTTTCACTATGATTTTTATTCTTTGTACAGAAACTATTTTCTTTCAATTATCATTTTTACCACTTGCCCATTGTATTATTTGATTACGCCTATTAGTGCATCAATATATCTAAAAGTACGTGCGTCAATATGCACAGGTGTCGCGTAAATGTAAATTGCTCAAATTATATTCCACTTTAAAGTCTGTCAAACAAAAACAGAAGTACTCCACTTGCTTATTCGAGGCGTTCCGTTAGTTTACAAACTCAAGCAAATCCCGTAGGCTGAAATTTATGTGCATTTGCAATATTCCAATTTCAGATGTATATTTTCGCGATCGAAAAGTGATTTATCCCATTTGCAGTCGCTTCGCTGAATTTAAACGATGCTTAACTCCTGAAAATGATAATTTTGACTAATTGTTGGAGGCAAGCATTTCTTATATATTTAGTTCCTCCTTGCTTTGCCTAACACCAAATATTAGATATCAGAGGTCTTTATAAATTTTCGAAAAATTGCTATAACTTAGAAATAATTTATGCTGTCCAAAAACTGAATTAAAACTTCATCCGTTTCAATATTTTCAAGAACAAAGCAAGCGCGAATAATCATTAGGTAACTAATTTTAGAGTAAATTAACGCCAACGCGCTCAAACTAATTTCCAACTACGATTGCCAGGAAAAACATCTGGAGGAACGCGACGGATTTACAGCTGACGTTTCTGGCCCCGGCCGTAGAATTGGGTGCCCGCTATCCGCTGAAGCCCGGCGGGGAAGTGGGGTAAGTACCTTTTACCTTCCGAGAACTCTTTTCGCCGAGCCCTTCGACGGCGGCATTGTGCCGCGGCGATAATGCACCGATGATTCACGGCTCTTATTGCACGTGCGCTCGTATATTTCTGCATGAAGGTAAATATTCAAATATTGGAGGCAATTATTATTTACGTCGGAGCTGCAAGTTCGTAGCAGAAATTATTTTTAATCGATATTTTCTTCTGCGGCAACCGAGATTGTTTATTAAATTAATGATTTTGCTACCTGAATTGTTGTTTTTTCTTTATTATGCATGATTGTGACCTAAAATGTCAGTTTTCTTGATTGAAAAGTTTTTTTACGAAAAATTGTATTAAAATAATAAGCAACACATTTTTAAATAAATACAATGTAAATGACTTTTGAATAAAATTTTTTTATTTTCATCTTACTCGTAACTCATCAGATTACGTTAAAATCTTATAATCCCTCGAACGGCTCTAATTACGCGGAAACTATCTTAAATAAGCGTAATTAAATTTTTTTCCCTGCTCTTTTGAAAATGTCGAAAGCAGCCGATAACCCAACACCCGGCAAAGCCGCACGCGAAGCAATATAACACAGTTCCAAATGCGTTCCCATTGTCACCGTCAGACAATTCAGACTCTCGGTATATATAGACCCGTCCTTCGGGCGACAATGCCCACAATACGCACCGAGTACAGCCCAGTGTACACCTCGAGCGAGAACTCCCCTTTCACCCAAAAATAGATGAAGTCCATCGCAGCCGGCGCTCGCCCTACAGCGAAGTCGCCGATAACGGGAACGCAGAGCCGGCTCTCGTGGAAAAACAGCGCGAAACTCAATATCTCTCTCTCTCTCTCTCTCTCTCTCTCCCGAGACGAAATCGCGAATCGGCAATTAAACCGGCTTCGGCGGGGCCGCGGGAAAACATAACGCGCGCGCGCGCGCGAGAACTCTTCCGCTATCGCACTCTGACGTTAATCGCGCGCCGCGAGCCGCCGATCGTCCGACCCGCGCCGCCGCGGAAAAGAACGCCGTGACGCGAGCGGCCCAGGCGGTCGCGTTGCGCTAATGCAATTGCATTCTGCGCCGAGCGCGCGGGGGAATATCTCTTATCTTAGGGCTTCCCTCGGATCTTGAGGGCCCTGCGAGGCCCCCCCTGCCCCCCCCCCTTTCTCCCAGACCGAGGAGGATCGGGTTCGTTCGCCGCGCCGCTGCTTTTTATCCGCCGTCTGGAGATGCTTCTTTGCTTGGGGAAGAGTCGTTGACTGGCGGGATTCAGAGGTTTCGCGAGGTTCGACTTTGCCGTTTCTTTCGAATGATGATAAAATGGACGCGTGGCTATTTTTTAGCTGGGAGCGACGAGTTTCTTTTTTTTTTCGTTTTTTTTATTTAAATGATGAAATATTTATTTCGGAATGATTCTTTGCGAGATTACGGTGTTGGATTGAATGACATCATTTTTTTTATTGAAAATTCATGATGTGCATCGGGAACAATATTACTATTTTCTGCGGTATAAAGTTTTAGTATTAGAGATGCATATTCATAATATAATTAATGGACAATAATTTTGCTCTATGAATAATGTAATTTAATTAATTCAGTATGGCATTCTTAGTTGTTCTTTAAGATTATTTAGTTTTTCAATAAACTTTTAATGTATTCTAGGTTTATATTTGTAAGTCGTTCTACTTTGTTTTAAATGTGATATTTTTTAAATAATCCGAATCAGTGAAGCTACAGAGGTCTATAAAGAACTAACAAAAGTTTCAAAAGCAGAAATATATTCTATGATTTTAAGCGATCACTTAGCAATCAGTTTTAAACAATGTCGACCAAGTTTGCACTATTTCATAAAATTATAAAATCCTTTATTGTAAATATGAATTACGGATTCCATTGTAACAGAAACGTATTTCAAGATACAAAAAAGAACTGTTCCGCAGCAATTAGAAAAAAAAAACCCGAGGAACAAAGTATAAACCGCTTAAGTAGAGTTAGCCAAGTATGGTAAGACACCGATGCACTCATTGTTGCAGCTATATTTACATATGAACACATGAAGAAGCGGCCGCTTCAATCCCGTTCCCCCAATCGGCGGGAGATCCGGCGATCCGGCGCGCAAAATCCGGCACCGGCGACGAGTTTAAAATCGCAAAAATACCTCGCCGCGCAGCGACACACTTTTCCTCGGCGTCCTTTGAGCTCGACGGCGACGTCGGGCGCCTCTCCGCGTTCCCACACCCAGCCGACGCCGGGCAGCGGCGCGGGCCGGCGTCGCAGCTCGCAGGACACCGCGAACCTCGCGCATACATATTATACCCATCGCGGCCTCGGCAAAAGCAGCCGTCCCGATCCTACGCACCCGCCCTCCTCCCCCTCCTCCGACCTCTCGATTATACCTGTCAGGACCACATGCACGTGCGATCCACCTGAGATCATCGGCGAAGGCGCGACCTCCGCGCAACAAGTGGGAGCTCGGGAGCGAGCTCCGAGTCGAGTCACGTATGTAATATCGGAGAGCTCACCCAGCCAGCGACGACGGCGACGGCGACGACGTGTCCCCCCGTCCATCCAGTCCTCTCTCATTCCTCCGAACAGCCGCCGCCGGAGGAGTGCGCAGAACCGCCTCGAGGATCGTCCCGGGTGAAATCACCACCACTGTCACTGTCGCGCCGGGAGACGGACCGAGAGACCGGGAGAGAGAGAGAGAGAGAGAGAGCGAGAGAGTCGCTTAGCCGACGGCTAAGTGCCTACTGAGGCAAAGCAGCCCGCGGCCCCACGCACCGGCCAGCTTTACTCTCTTCGCGAGTGTGTATTGTAGTACGCGCCGGCACACACAGCGCCCGCGACTCGCTCGTCACGCGCCGGGTTTCCCTCTCTCGCTCTCGCTCCTCCGCTTCGTCTTCTTCTAACTGTTTATTCGCCCTCTCTCCCTCTCTCTCTCTCTCTTCTCCTCGATTCAGGCTCGCCTCCGCGTGTGCGTCTTCTTTCGAGTTTCCAGAGAGAGAGAGAGAGAGAGATTCTTTTTTATCTCCGACGCCTTTTTCGTCCCCCCTCCCGCGCCGCCCGGCTTTCCTTTGTGCTTTTTGCTTAGAGGAGGCGCTTTCAGTTTTCGCTCTCCGGGGATAATCCGGGAGTTTTTTCGCATTTTAAACGCGAGTTTAATTAGTGTTTGGGTTTCGCTCTTTTTTCTGACTTTTTTCACGAACGCACCGCGGACGAAAATAGATTTGCCGAGGTGGAAAGTGATCTGGAGTCAGAGGGGAATCAGGATGTGCCTTATGCACGTCGGCGAAGTGTACAAGGAAATTAATGATATCAGACCTTGCAGGAAAATGGTTAGTTATTGTCGAAGGCATACGACTTAAAATTAAATAACATACTATTGATACGATTTTGGTAGGGATAACGTTAGATTAATTTTTCGATGAATTGTACTGATTGAAGAAAGTTTCTCGAATAATTTTTATTGATAAATTTTAGTAACTTTAGCATTGAGTTTTAAGCACAATCGCACAATAATATTTCTAATACCATGCTTTTATAAGCATTGCACAATTAAACGTCTTTCTAAAGAATATTTTTCAACACTTATAAAGAAAAAGTTATAAATAACCTAATATCTTTTAAAAACCTTTATTACGATGTAGATTGCACAGAAACGAAGATAATTTTTATAACATTATTTTGTACTCGCATAGAAATTAATCTAATCAGACAGGTAATATAAATTTGATATTCAGCCCAGTTAAAGTTTAACACACTTTGATTACGACTCACAGCGCTCCACAAGAATTTATAATTTATAAACCACAAACTGATTTTGCAAATAATTTTTAAATTTGATCAACTTAATATAATCAATTCAAAATTTAAAACGTTTGATTTTTAATTAGGAACAGAATAAATAAGCAAAGCATTGAATTCTCGAGGCAAAATAAATGCCTTCCGAATCTTCCACTTTTACTCTTTGCCTGTATCAACCAAGATCTATTCTATCGGCTAGAATAGATGAAAACTAAACGAAAGCAAAACCTCCCGTCCAAACGTATATCTTCAAGTTACCAAAGTTAAACACGCAGAAGCTTTAAAAGTCAAGATTCGATTTTCGACGCTTACGCACGCCGAGGAAATTAGATAGCAAATTGCTTTCGACCGCGCGATAGTTTATCGAATCAACAGATCCGACTCGTTCCGCTAAAACGTTATTTGAATCTCTTCTCGAGCGTCCGCCCGATCTTAAAAATTCCCAATCGCTGCTTCCCTCCTAACAAAAATCGACGTAAACAAATGAAAATGCGCGAGGCAGCACAAAATCCGAAATAACGCAAGCCCGTATCAGAAACGAGTTAGAACAGCGATTTGACCGTACCCTCCTCGTCTGCCTCATTCACCGTTATTATTTCTCTCTCTCTCTCTCTCTATCTCCGTCTTATCTCTCTCTCCTACCTCCGCTCTCTCTCTCTCTCTCCCTCTCTCCCCGTCTCGCTCTCCGAGGTCTGCTTCCGCATGAATGGCAACGCGAGGCGCGCGCTTACGTCGATACGTGTGACGATGCAAACGTAGCGGGCCGCGCGGCGGAGAGATATGCACGCTCCCCGCGCGCGCGAGAGCGTCCCGTTTGCGCGCGGAGCCGTCGTCGGGTCGGAGCGCAGATAGAGGCCCGGATAAATGGATGCTGCTCTATCAGTGCAGCTGGACGCGCGAGGCGGATCGTCGCTTTTTTCTCCGTCGTCTCTCTTATCTATTATTATTTTTTTTTTTTTCTTCTACTTCAAACGCGCTTAATTTATGCGCGAACGCTCGACGCAAGGAGATAGAGGATCGTTTGAAAATTGAAATTTCGCGCGGAATGATTTTTTATGCTAATCGGTTTTTCTTGACGTTGACTCCCGGTTTGATACGAGCGGCTAGATTGCGGAAGGCTGCTTTACGACTGATGCGGAAGCGCTGCTGCCGTCTAATATTATTTAATTATATGTTATTTAATGGGTCGCAATTCGCGCGAACGCGACGATTAGTTTAATTAATTTTGTCGAACGGCGACGTTAAAAAGCTTCTGACGCAACGATAAAAATTCTAACTGGAAAACGATTTAGGTGAATGAAGAAAAGATTTTTATCTTTATTAAAAAGTGGTTGAATAATAATTTAGCCTTAGTTTATGCTGATTTTTTGTCAGGCTTTCAAAATACGCGGTAAACAAGACTTGACACGATAAATTGGAACAAGTTTCAAGGTTGCCGTTAACTACAAATTGAATTGTCAGACGTACTTTTATCTTTTACATACGAGACGATGACAATAAAGTATTAAATATTATCTCAATTGTGGCGTATCTATATTTAAAACTTGTTTATATTTCGCGGTACTATTTTTATTCAGAGGCTACTGCTTACTATAATCTTACTCACGTTTGTTTTTTTTTTTTTCTAGCAGATATTACCAGCATTCAATGCTATCAATTCTCAAAAAAAGCAGCAACTCTTTTGATTCTGCGAATCTCGAGTAAAATTACGTTAATAAAGCTAAAAATACTACAATCTTTATTATAAAAATGCGTGAAACGTGAAAGTAGTAACCAAATCTTTACCGTATCTCTGCGCAGTTGCAGTAGATGATATATAATTCAAATGAAACTGTATACAATACGATGAGCAACCAACATTTACATACACTGCATGCTAAAGTCTGCAAATCAAGTCAACCCGCTTGAAATAACGAAATAAAAGTATTCCCTCAATCTGTTATCGGTCTCAAAATAATAATTCGATAATTACACAAATCCAAAACTCGTTGCATAAGCACACAATTGCATAACCGTTACCTAAACCCTCCGCGCGAAAGGTGCAAAGGCGCAGCTCATCCGGTCGACCGCCTCTCCGGATAAAGCCGGCGAAGCGCCATCCAGACACCTTCTTGCGATCGGCAATTACCCGCACTGTCTGGCAGCCGTCATTTTTTTCCGTCCCTCTCCGCCGCCGCTCGCGCCCGAGTGCGATGCACCACGCGGTCGCGCTCTTGTTTCTTTGCAACGCGAGAGTCCCGGCATCCTTGGAGTCTGCTCTATGACGCACGAGCTCCGTGCTGTCGGCCGCCAAAGCCGGAGAGAGAGAGAGACGGTGAGAAGGAGAGAGAAAAAGCGCGACCGTCAGGGATCGGATTCGCTCTCGCTCGCTCCGGACGTCATTTCAAATCGCTTTATGGCTGTTTTGCTCGTTTTTAGCGGCATTATTTCAGCTCTGATTTGACGGGATTCTTTTTCCCCGGGCTCTCCGCCGCCGTCGCATCGAGCTGCTGCGATACGGTTGGAGTATCGCTTTCTGCGGACTCGTTGGATTATTAGGCGCGGATCGCGTGGGCTTGTCTTTGTTTTAAGCGGCGAATGCGCTCGCTTCGCGCTTATTTTAGCGAGCGGCGGTTACGCGCGCGAGATAACGTTTATTCGAGTCTACTCCTGGTGCAATCCGTTGAAAGAGACTTTTGGCTTTTACGAAAATCAATTTACAAAGTGTTCGAGTCGCCGGTTATTTTTGCTTAAGATAATAAATTGTATTTTACTGGTAGTGCCGGCTGCTTTTCAACCGGATCTCTGTGTTTTTAAATACAAGTCTCGCGTGCGGTGCGTAGTGTAAAGAGCGCACAAAGCTTTATTACAGGTTTTCAGAAATCCGAAAGAAAACCCTGTTTAAAAGGCCATAAAAATATGAAATACTGTACTTTTTTACGATTACGAGTAAAAGTTCGTTTATAATTAAGTTCATTTTTAAACATTTAACAAAAATTTCTTATTTTATTATAAGAATGTATAGATTTCGTTATTATTAAATTTGTTATAAATTTGTCGTAAGTCTTTTTAATCTTAGAAATTTTAAAATCTCAACTTTGAATATGATGATGCGACTTTTCGAAAGTCGTTATAACTAGACGATAAATACATCAACGACGAATCATCAAAAATGTATGTGTCACGTTTGAAGTAAAAGTGTTAGTCTGCGGCATCAAGCATTTGACGCTCCACTTGATAAAGTAATAAATTTGTCAGAAACAAAAAATAATTTTTACATTTTCATTGATTCCAGTAACGAACGTTTGCTTTCCTGATGTTTCAGAACCGTACTCAGACTTGGCAGTGCAATGCCGTTTTCGAACGATTTGCAAAATCTGGAGAAAGAGTT
>JAWWEM010000054.1:15054969-15073977 GCA_035582935.1 Ormyrus thymus | reverse complement strand
CCCAGAGGGCTATTGAATAATTAATATTATAAGATGCAGGAATATGTAAAGGTGTATTAATAAGTTCACAATTCGTTCAGTTTACACCCTAATTTTATCAGTTTTCAGAAGAAAATCTCAAACTACGGCACAGTGGATTTTCAATAAATACTCTTATTCATTAGTGATACGACGCCAGTTTGCTTTTTTCCTTTCAAACAAGGTATAAAAATGCCAGCATTTCACTAATCAGTGAAAGCTCCCAAATTAACAATGAAAAGCAGCGCGTTTCACTGAAAAATACATGGATTTCCACTAAAACTTATTAACCCCTTGCACATCATCACTCGGCGCTCAAGTACGAGATCGACTCCAGGAGCATTTCCCCTCGCATGCATTCAACCCGAAGTGATCGTCAGCCCCCGGTCACTCGATATCCGGGGCAGCGCTCGCGGGGGGTCACAGCTCGGCGCGCATTCTTTTTCGCTCCTCCATTCAGGAGAGCTCGAGCGCAGAGAGCCGACAAGGCCGGCGTCTCCGCTTGCGCGCGTGCAAGCGCCGATGGAAACGCGCGCGCCCGAGGAGCCGATAAGGCGTGCACGAGAACGGGACCTGACCTATATGCCGCGCGAGCGCGCATTGCGCAACCGTCGCGCGGCGAGTGCGTTTTCGGCGCGCCGCAGCTCGCGAGCGGCTTCCCCTCCTGCCGACGGCTGTGTTTACCTCTCTTTGCACCCTTTTTTCTTCCGTGCTTTTTCGGTTTCTCGATTAGCCTTTCCGGGAGCTGGAGATCGCGAGGATGATTGATTTGGAGACCGGTCGTTGAGTGACTGAGCGCGGGAAAAAATGACTATTCACCAGGCACTTGGGTGGTAAGATGAAGGAGAGAAAAACGATTCATGTATGTTGGTGGGCTTTTCTTTCTGAGCACTGTGAGAATTAAGATCAAATGTGAGTTGGAAAGCTGAAGAAGGTGGTTTTCTGTATAAATTTGTATCAGGACCATAAATGATAATGAGGTTGCACCAACTGAGCGCTTATCGCACTGAATTTATGGATCCGTAAAAGTGAGTGATTGTAAATGTTATCGTTAGAGATAATTAGGTAGAGTGGAGTATAAACAGTGGAATATAAATATTTCTCATCAAAAATAAGCTACAGCGGGAATAAAACCTAATTATACCGAAGAAGACGTCACATTAACTATTAGCATCATCGTCCAAACATAAAATCCCGCACCGCGCAGCTCGTTCCGTCCATTAATAAACACACCTCGCGGAGCTGATAAATCCGCAAGAATCTCAGCCCGCTCGAAGCGCACGTAGCCGAGAATCGGCTGCATCGATTTCGCTCGACAACTCGACAGACGTCGCTCGCTCGTGCCGCCCGACGAAGCTGCATTCCGCGAGCCGTCTGAATTTCTTATGCGGCGCAACTTTGCGTCGGACCGGGCTCCCGCCCCGTCCGTACGGAATAGCGCGGCGACGCGCTCTCTCTCTCTCTATTCAAGTCGTATCTCGGGGAGCTCCCGAGGCAGACGCGACGGAGTTCGATTTCCCTCGACTCTCGCGGGGGGAGGGAGGAGGACGCCGGAGTTTGCGTACGCCAGGGCTGCTCCGCTAATACGCGCGCCGCGAGAACGAGCCGGAAAGTGGGAATCGGGGGATGGGAGTTTTCAACGGATACGAGTGCGGATTTAAGCACGATCTTGTGCGCAGCAGGAGGCGGAGTGAGGGGGAGGGAAGTGATTTGTTTCGCGGAGCTGATTGTTTGTTTAAATTTGGAGAATTATAATGCCAAGTGCTGTTCGTTCTTTCGGAATTGTATTGCTTAATTTGTCCCCGTTGAAAGTAAGACGAGCCTTGATAAAATTTTAAGAGGTTGTAACAAATTACGAAAATATCTGAATCTCATCAAGATAATGAAAGAAGAAGAATAAATTTGTATTTATTTAATATACAATACTGCCTTAATAAAGTAATATATAACTTAATTGAAGTTTATCAAAAGATAAACAAGCAGATTTAACAAAATTCTCTAAATTAATCCCGCCGGCGACAGAAAGCACAAGTTTCAAATCAACGACTACGTCGGGAAGATTCTACAAACACCGCGTATATTATTGCGTAACCCAACAAATTGAAGGTAGACGGAGTAATATACAAAGGCGCGCGCGCACAACGGAGAGAGCGAAAAAGACAAAGAAAAAAAAGAAGAAGAGAAAACGCCGAGTGATCCAATTAAGGATATCGGCCGAGCGAAAGGCCCGGCGAAGAATAGAGCCATAAAAGAGCGGCGGAAAGCGGGAATCGGAGGCGTGCATAAATGCAGGCGGCGCGGGTAAGTGACCGCGCGGCGACCGGCGGCGTTTAATTAAGATCGCGAGCGCGCGACACGGCTCTCCTCTCCCCCGCTGCCGATGTGACGCAACCCGCGGGCGATATTCGCCGGGCGGCGCGTGCAAGCGACGCGACCGGGCCACCGGCGCGCAGGCGATTCTCCCGTCCGCGATGTAATTTACGATCTCGGGCCCCCCCCGAGTCCCGACACCTGCAGCCGAACATTTTACGGCCGCGAGCTTTCGGGGGTTCTGTAGTATAATACCGGGTGGGAGCCAGGCGCTCGTTTTTAAGGCGAGGCGATTTACGGTTTCGGCGGACGAGTTTTACAGCGTCGCGCGTCTCGAGCGCCGCTTGATTAAGTCGTGATAAGTGGATGTTTGTCGAGAGAGAGCCGACAGTCGCGAGGCGGAATTATTGCTCTCTGCGCCGTGAATTCGCGCGCGGGCGAGGCGAGTTTTTGTTAGCTAATTAATGGGAAGATTATTTGGGAGGATTTTTTGAGCTTGTAAAAGGGAGTTTACGACGGGGAACGTTAAGTTTGGTGTATTTTATATTTTTCGAGTATTTTTTCATAATTTCGGAAGATTTATGGACTCGTCAAAGTCAAAGTTAATGAAATAATAAAAGCTACACTGTATTATCGTTACATCTAAATTTAATCATTTCTACCTTTGAATGTTGCAATTACGTGGTTGTATTGCGTATTTTATTAGGAATTATTGTTTACACATTCTTTTAATAATATATATAAGAGATTTTTATAATTTACAAATAGTTTTTTTGATTGACAGTTTTGCCTACGCAAAAATAATTCTGTTTTTATTCGACTTGTATAGAAAAATTGCTTACAAAAGCAAATATTTACAGAAATAAGCGTAATAATACAATTCATTTATGGAAAGTAGATTATAAAATTGTTTATGATGTGTCAAATAACGAGGAAAGTTTTAGTATAAAAAAAAAAATATGTTTTTCCAACAGTTCACAGCTAATATTATATTTTTGATAAATTTTGATATACTATGCGATATTCTTGTTTTAAATCTCAAGCATAATAAAAATTTTCATACATGTACATGCATGTTGAAAGGAAACATTAAATTATCTGCGTTTTATTACGTAACTTTTATTATCGCCATCAAAGTACGCAAAAATTTACGTCAGTAATATTTATTATGCACCGTCACATCCACGCGGCATTAAAAAAAGCTTCGCGCGCTCAAAACAAATAAACAATTGAAGAGGGATCCCTCTTTTTCGAGCGCTATTCATTCGATTCAATTGCCGCCTCTCGCTCTCCCGTCGAGCGCGGCTGCTCTAATTTTTGCCAAACGTAGTTAAATCAGCCTTCTTTTCAACGCACAACGAACCGCAACTTCGTGACGCACGACAATGACGTCACGGTGTCACAACGTGAAATTAAATTATCGCGGACTTCTTTTGATTCTGACTATTTGTCGCTATTTGCCGGAGGCGACGTGGAAAGAAAAAAAAAAAAAATTACCTACAAAAAGTACTGCAAGGTATGTATTTGATTTAAAAGCCAGGTGTACCTACTTGTGAATAAACATTGTTAGAGTTTTTTTTAGTGTTTCCTCCATTTTTTTGTTCTTTCATATGTGTAGAAACCAGCTTTGTTGGGATAACGTTAGCGCGATCATATATTATACAAAATTATGTCTATCCTTTTGTCAATAATCGAACCTTATTTCTTAGCTTGTACAGTATTTTTACGCGGAAAATTACAGTACCTGCGCAGAAAATACGAAAGAATATGAAATACACTGAACTTGAATAAAACTTGCCGTAAATTCCTTGGCATTCCTTCCATCGCTTTGATGCTCTCTTGCGAATGATTGGAAGATTATACACTTTCTGTTTTCTGTCTTCCAAAGCTTGAAAATAAAAAATTACAAGTGAAAAAGGAAACTTGTTCCCATATAAAGAACTCGGCATAAATAAGAGAATCAAGAATAAAATAAAAGAATATAAAGAATATAATGTAAAGAATAATAATAATTATATTATAATATAATATAAAGAACTTTCTAACGCTCGAGAAAAGTTAAATATTGTTTTATTTTAGAAATACCAATAGAATGTGCCAAATGGAAGTGGCTTAGCAATGATGCGTTAAGGCTGTAAAAAATATTGTATTCTTTACGAAAAGTCATAAAATTTTATTATCTTTCCAACTTACCACTTTGATTTACGTCTTTTTGAAATATCAATTTATCACGTAAAAATTATATTTCTCTTCATATTAAGATTTATTGAGCTTGTGGGCATGACAATGTAATGATGAAAGAAACATTCCAATTATTTTAAAAATAAAATATGTAAACGCGTTGTGCAGATTATAAGTTTTGAAAAAAGTTGCTACATAATCATTAACAAGTAAAAAGAATATCTTCTATTATCTAGAATATACCGTTGCTTCATTCATTTTCAATTATCTACATTTCATTATAATCATAGGATGTGTTTCTGTGTGTAAGAAGCAAAATATATATATTTTAAACGTAAATTCTAAAATGTAACAAAAGAGGCTTATCTGCGAAACAGTATTATCAGTGTTAACTATCAGTATTTATATAATCATGCAAAACTGCACGCAGAAAAATATTGATCACAGTAAAAAATAATGTAAGTAATAAAAGTAGATAAAAATAAAAATGTACATATGTAGAAAATAATTGTTTTACGCTAAAATGGAAAAAAAATCATTTATTAAATGCAAAATTTCCATCTCCATTTGAAAAGCACTTATTGTTTGATAGTCACTTTTGCTTTGTAACTTCTCCAAAAATCTTGGTATTCATATATTTTAAACGGATTACCTTCATGTACGGAATTTTGTTTTTTAATATTATATTACCCGTCGTATAGTCAAATTCACTTTGTACTTTACTTTTGCAAAGTAATAAGATGAAAAAGTAGTAAAATATACTATAAACAAGCTATATAAAAGGTATTTTAAATGAAGGTACTACAAATAAACTGTAAGTTTTTTGGATCCCGATTAATTTGATGTGAAATCTTTCCAATTTAACTGCCATAAACTTGTGAACGAGAACTGTGTCGTTTTATCGTGTGGCTATTCTTTTAGTACTAAAGTCACTCGGCGTTTTTGTTTCGAAAGAATGAAACCACCATTATTGTTCTACTCTGCCTTTCGCTATCATTGTACATTTGTTAGCTTGACCTCATTTGAGAAGCCGTAATAATTGTTTTGCTAGACGCATTCTTTTTTTTTCTTTTTTTTAAAGCTTAGCTGCTTGATTAAATGCAACAAACTAATTCAAATGCTCTCTAAGGTTCTGAGAATAAAATGAGCTTTCAAAAGTAGTTTTGTAATTTTAGAATACTATTTGCTTATAATTTTATGTCCGCAATAAAATTAATTAAATTGCTGAGTACGTCTAATCCACTTTTTAATAAAAACAATTAAGCAATCCTATTATAAAGACCTTTGCACTTTAACAGCAGCAAAACTGACCAAACAGTTTTTTCGCAACCCCTTTTCGGGCCAGATGCAATTTTCTCAAAAAAGGTTTCGACAATTTAAACGGTTCTCGCGAAACCGTCCTTCAGACCTCAAAACTCAAGAAAATGATAAAAAATTCACCTTACACGCTCAACATCACTCGTTCTAAATTTGACGTGGAACAGAAAACATTTTCAGAAGTCCAGCGTACTTTGGAAAGTCCAAACGATTCTCCGCGTAAGCATCTGCGACATTCGGAAATCCCTCGAAAACTGGGAAAAAGGTCAAAGCGGTGCCAGAGTCGCGTCTCCTTGTTTCTTTTTTCCTTTTTTTTTTCTCTTCAAGCTCCGACTCACGACGTCGAATGCGGCGATTATAGCGAGCGATAAGCGCGCGGCGCACGCGAGTAGCTTCGAAATGCAATTCCTGCCTTTGACACGCGGCGTCGTCGTCTCTCCGCGCCGTGAGAGCGAGCATACGTGCATGCAGGCGCTGCGAGGGCACGACGCTCGGCGATATTGCGCTACGAAGCTCGAAATATTTATGCGCTCTCTCGCCTGAGAGCTGGACGATTCGGCCGCTTGTCTTGCTGATGTTTGGCGCTCCCTCGGCTGGGCCGTGGCTTTATCGAGCTGGAGGGGAAGGGACTGCGAACTTTCTCGAGCTGTATTGATTTTAGAATTTGGTGCTTTTTTTTTCTGCGTTGTTGGTTTCTTCAGGAAAGAAATGCTTATGAAACTTTCGGTATTGTCTCTTTTCTTATACATCAGTTCAAATATTTTTATTCCAAGTAATATTAAAAAAATATGTATTTTTATATCACGAAAATTGTTACTTTTCTGAAAAAAATTTATTTATTTTTTTAGAAAAGTCCGAATAGTAAAAACTATGATTTGTTATAGAATTAATTAATACTTATACAATCTTTTATCAACATTTATAAAATTTATGTACGCGTTTTGCTTCGAAAATAAGCAATATTAACGATATATAAAATCCTTTCCTTTAAATTTTTTAATATGTTATTAATATCAAAATTTAATTTAATTTATGCACTTAAATATTATCATGTTTACGAAATTAGTTTACACATACTTTATACCTACTACATTTTGGAATTCCAATTATTATACTCCATCGCTACATCCAGCTAAGCCTTCTCCAAGTTGAGAACTAAATAAATTGATATAACAACATAGTCACTTGAAACTAAATCCTGTAGTACGAAGCTACTTTGATTGAATTTTGGGCGCACGAGCCATTTAAAGAGCTTAAAAAAGAAAATGGCAAAGAGCCGCAGCGAATTTAAAAGTCAAACCTTACCGAAACCTCGGAGTAACCAAAGCTCTCGTTTCAGAATCGTGTCGAATGGGAAAAGGGGATCTCCGCTGCTGATGGATAACGGAGGGACGAACGGTGTTCAAATGATCCAGTATGCAACGACGTCGAGCAATAGGGGCACCCTTCGCTCTCTCTCCGTGACACAACCCTCCTGCAGCCCAACGCCGAGCGATTCCCAATCGATCAGTCGCAGTCCCAGGTAGCTTGCAGTAGCCTCCTGCGAAACAATACGCATGCATGATTATTGATGGTTCTATTTTTATTCTTTCACTCGTGCCTTTTTTTCTTGCGACAATAATGGCTTTGGTGTATAAACCAGAGCAGAGAGTTCAGATGTATTTATTGAACGTAATCTCGGATACTTGCTTTCAATTTTAATTTACTCTACAAATTTACGAATTTGGAAAGTTCTTTTTTAATAACTTTTTTTTTTCAATTTGCGTCGAATCACAAAAAGGTATTAAATGTTCATATTATTATATATTCTGTGAAATTGCTTAAAAATTCCTTTATATATAGTTATGTACATATACGAAAAGAATGATATTGATTTTATTTCAGAAACGTGAAAGATCATAGCAATCCGTACATCCGTCCAAATCCACCGCCGTACATCAGCCCCAATAACTTGTAAGTGCTTTACGTGCATGCATATAAATTATAAACAAAACATTGGTCCCTCTTTTTACATTAAAATTTGTATTGGCAAAAAGTCGAATATTGTTTACAATAAACAAATTAGATTTGCATCTTTATAATCTGCTCCATCATTGCTATTCTAATACCACTTTTTAAAAATGGCCAAAAATGCTCCTTAATGGGCCAATAAATGCTAAAATTTAGCCTCAAAGCATGTGATTTCTACTAGGGAACTAATGATATTATTAAAGTAAAGATGTACATAGATCTGTTTTTTCTTTTTCAGTGGATTGACAGGCGTCCGAGCTGATTTTTGACTAAACGAGGAGCCGGCTCAGACGTGGTTTTGCTAAAGTGTCAGGCATCATTTATTCTGAATATGAAAATGGAAAAAAACCATCGACGTTGAATTCTGAAGAAGTCAATTTTGCGTTCGCCAATTTTCATATGTAATCGCTCAGCTGATTAGACGTGCAAAACTACATTTACCCAGACTGGCTCCAAGCTACATAATAACGACTGAACAATAAACGCTTTTTAATAAAGGCAATAATATACGTTAGTTGAATTTTTAGGTGAAGTTTATACGCAGTTAATTTTTTATTATTATTACAAAGTGTATTTATATTTATTTAATGATATATAAACAACTGTGTGTATTTATAAAAGTGTGCGTGAAAACTTAATAAATCGTATAGAAGTAGATGCAGTAAAAAAGTGCATTTCGAGTTTTTTTGTAAGTAATGCGTAATTTTGAGAAACTTTTAATTTTTTGTAAAAGGTAGACTTGTCAATTTTACACTTTAGTTTAAAATATACTTATTTATTTATTTATTTCTATTATAAAATATTCATACGTCATCATTTCTCTTGCTAAGAATTTGCTTTAATAAAATTAGCGCTTTTAAAATTTTAGAAATATGTTTTAATGTTAATTCATCTCATTATAATATTCTAAAAAATGACATCGAGTCTTTATTTGTTAGAAATAAAAGTATTAACATAAAACTTATTTGCTTTTTCATTCTGCGTATCCCTTACTTATTTCTTTATATGATTTTACTATTTTGCTTTATTCTATGTATATATTTTCTCGGGAATTTATTATTTATTAGAGATCAACCGGCTGCCGCGTAATGGAGATTAGATTAAATGATTTTGGAATTATCAAAATAACTTCAAATTATAAGTGTTCATTTGCTTATTGGAAATCAGTTAAAAATCAAACCCACCGAAGGTGATTATATATAGTTGTATTAGTATTTTAATAATATGAAGAAAAAACTAAAAAATCGAATATAAATTTAAACTTCAATTACTTTATTTTGAATTTTAATAGTATTTATGTACAGAATTTGTAGTATTCATAGATTAGATACATGGTTTAAATAAGGTTGACAAAAGTTGTGTGGACTTATTATTTAAAAGAATTTCATAACTTGTACACAAAAAAAATAATTTTACTTATATAAATTCTAATTCAAGAAAAGCAATGAAATTTAATAAAAAATTAATCATGCAAAATAAAGTTACCAAATAAGCGCATAAACGGCACCCCAGAGTGTTGCAATAAAAAAGTATACTTTCGAGTCCCCCACGCGTTTCTGCCGCCTCTCTCAAAGAGCAGAGAGTTACAAAATATTGCACGCCTCAACGCGCCGCCTCGATTTTACCGCGCTCATCTGATCCGCCTAACAAAGGCGCGCGCGAAGGCGTCCGACGGGAAAAAACGAAAGCGACGACAATCGCCGGAGATGCCGCCGAGGAGATCGCCACGAAAAAAGACAAGCGAAAAAGAGTGTTTCGCACACGAGAACCGCGCGCTTTCGGGCGCATGCGTGCAACCGAGCGCTCGGCATGCGCGAATCTCCGCGTTCGCGCGCGCAGCAACAATTTCTACACCCCGCAGAGTAACCTACAAAGCCGCGCCGAGAGCGAAAAGGAGCGTGCCTGAAAGCGAAAGCGCGAGAGCGAGAGAGACGAGCTCCTCCTCTTCCCACGCTCGGACGCGCGCACGCGCGTACATACCGAAGACGCGAGAAACCGTGGGCAACGAGTGGACAGTGGCAACCTGTGCGCGGGAGTAATTTCTGTTGACCTACCGAGAGCTGCTGCTGACCAGCCCTCCAATCCCGGTCTCCAGCATAACACGTGCCGACGGCGAGGACATGGCCGGCGTCGTGCCGTTGTCCGGGAGATCCGGCAGGAAGCAGTGGACGCTGCACGGTGAGTTCGTCGATTCTTTGCTTTATACCACCATAGCTTGCGATCGCTCGCCACTGCCTACCCGTGCCTTCGTATGTAAACATTGCTTCCCCTTTGGAGATACCCACCTTCTAAGCTGACAGAGAGTGAAAGTGTTAGAGAATTGTGCTAGTTTATTGCCCTGAGCAGTGACTGTTCTCGGAATTTCGTTTACTGGTTTAAAATTAGATTTTTAAAGTGTTTAAATTTTTATTTTCAGTGTTTGTTTTGTACAAGATTAATTTTCTAATTTTCATCTTTTACTTTGATTTTTGTTCCTGAAATAATTCCTGGTCAATATTATTACTCTGTTTTAGCAATTTGTTTTAGAAAAACTCTGATATGAAATGTTTAAAGTTTTGTCCATGTAAGTTACAAAATTGTCTTCTCACAACAGAAAACTAAATTGATTTTTTGAAAGAAAATTTTGAATTTGTGTTTTCATGTAAAAAAGAATAAAGTTTTTATAATATAATTTATTTTATCTACAAAATAATTTTGCCTGAAAAATTTTAATTAAATAAAACATTTAAAGCAAAGTTTTGTTGAAATTAAATTACATAAGTATTTTATTATTTATTCATTTATTGAGAGATTGGTTTAATATGTTTAATATAAAGATACTACATCATATATGTTATTTTGGCTTTTATCTTATTAAATTTTTAGTCCAATGCCAAGTGTTACCTAAAACAATTGTTTTGACTACCTAGATAAGTATAGTCTAATAATTTATAAACATTTTTTAAGGTTGTTTCACGTATTGTAAAAAATCAAAATAACATATTTTTGTAGTAAATTGAAACTTTTATTTAATAATAATTCTGCTATTTGCATATTTTTTAAAAATAAATTATTATTTAGTTTTCATTGTTCATTGTTCATTTTTAAATTATAAAAGTATAATTATTTTATCTTAATAACTTAAATTGATTGAATATTTAATAGAATTAATTGTAACAGCTAATTAAAAATTTTAAATTACTACTTTTTTTTAGATGGGCCGAAAGGTTCTCTTAGAAGATTGCGTTCACAATTAGCTGAAGATGGATGTCCAGAGTCCCAAGTTGTTTTAGCAAAGGAACTTTTAAATGAAAATTGTGGTAAGATTTTTTATTACATTTTGAAGTAGATTAGTTCTATTTTAATGATTAATTAAGTACTAAAACTCTAGAATTTAGCTTAGTTTCACAAAAAATAATATTTTTAGAATTAGACGTTGATAAAGAAGAAAATGCAAAATTAGGAGTTTATTGGTTGACAAAAGCATCAGAGCAGGGTAATTTGGAAGCTACAGATATTCTTCGAAAATGTTTGGCTACTGGAAGAGGTATTACTAAGCATAATTATTATGATGTAAAAAGCTGTCTTGATATGTCACAAGATGAGAAGCTTGCCAGGCGAGCTGCTAGAGAAATGTTTTCAAGGTAATTTAGACCTTGATTTTCAAATTTATGTTTCACTCTAGAAGGTTTTAAGATACTTAAAATTTTTTTCTTCAAGTCTGTCCAATGGTGAAGAGTTCATTACAACTGATCAATTGCAAAGGCACATGAGAGATTTAATTTTTCCTTCTACTAGTAATAAATCAAATAATACTCAATATGTTAATGGTAAAAATCATATTCAAAAATCTCTAACTGGAGAGAGTGGTGATCAAGACTCACTGTCAGAGGATGAATCGAATCCTGAAACATCTTTTAGGGACAGAGTTGAGGATGTAACACCAGGTAACAACAATTTCATTTTTTTAAATAAATGATACTTTATTTTAAGTTAAAAATAATTTAATTTATTCGTTTGATAGACTGGTCAGCACACCAAGGAGAGAAGATCACAGAAGCAGCACTAGTTTCGGCCGCAGCTTCATATGCTCGAGGAACTCTTCCTGTAGTTTCACGTGTTCTTTGTCTCGTTGACCCAGCTCAAATGGATCTTGATGCAGTGCCACTCTTACAACGGCCTTTTTTTCATCCATTAGCCTCTCTTAAGCGATTATACGTATGGCTGGTTGAAACTCTTGGTCATCGCAGTGTACCTCTGCGAAAACTTTTCTTTGCTGGTCACTTCCACACCGTCGTTCTAATCCTTCTTCATGCACTTCTTGGAGCCGAGAGTATTGTTTTATTCATACCACTAGCTCTCTACTATCTTTCATTTATTGTTATGACAATTGCAACTTTTCAAATACTTCAACGGAAACGCGAACTTTCAGATCTGCGAGTTTGGTCAAGGTTGTTTCTTAGCTACTCGGGTGGAAGTTTGAATCCCGAGGAAGCCGAGTACCAATTTTGTCGTAACAATCTTAAACCATACGCTCATTTCTTTCTTGCTTTATTACTGAACCTTATGCTCTTTCCGATAATAACACATCAATGGACACCTCAGTCAGAGTTTACAGTGATAGCATTTACTCTAACACTTGTAACGTTGTTGAACTTTACTTGGAATCACGGGAATGCGAAATATCCAGATTTTTTGGCGCTATTCAGCTTCAGCGTTAATGTACTTGCCAAGTATCCATATGAGATGGATGTAGTTGTTGCGCAGACCTGGCGCTTTTTAGACATCAAGGTGCCGACATTTGCTTCTTACGTAGTAGGCAATGGTATTGAGTTCTGCTTAAACTTTCGCGTGGTCTTCTATTTGCTCATACCTGCAGTTTTCCTGAAGATGGCTGCAAGAGATAATTGGCGAGGTACTTACAAGACTCTGATACCCCACTGTGTAATACTTAGCTGGTGGCAGATGGCTGTACTGAGTTCACAGAGTGCTACCTGGTATGGTTTGATTCGTGGTGCCTTGGCACTAGTTGGAACTGTACTATTTTTACCAATCGTTGGTCTTGCTTCAATTATACTACCGGTGCTGGCTACGGCTAAGTATATGTCAGAAAGTGATTTTGTAATAAAAGTAGCCATTACTACCGTGTTGGGTGGTTTCCCTTTTTTCGCTACGTGGTACTTTAAGAAGAACAGAGCTCCGCATAAACTAAATTGGTTCATTACTTGCATTCAGGTAGGTTTATTTTATTGATTTATTCAAAATAATATATTTATATACGCAGTAAATAGCAATACAAAATTCAATTTTTTTTTTTAAATTACCTATTTACAGAAAAATAAGTTGAGGTTTAAGAATTACAAGTATTTAAATTATTTAAAAAATTGAATAAATATTCCAATTGTTTTTTCTAAGAATTTTTTTCAAATTACAGTTGATTCTTGGATTCATAGCGGGTGCATTTCTTGCCTGGCCGTTAATTACTGGGTACACTGGAACCGACTCAGGTGCTGAAGTTAGTCCTTTCGAGATGCCGACTGAATTAACTTGGGAACATTATCAAAACTATTGTCATCAACCTGCTTGGGAGGAATCTTCTTCCAAAGCCCAGGTCCAAATTCGCTGTGCCCAACTTGAAGGCGTATCCGTGTCCTGGGAAGGATATGTGACAAATACGCGAGTCAAGTCAGTCCACAATAACTTAGCTCTGGTTCTGGATCAATTTCCTGATCTTGTTGCTAATCCGCTTCGGTGCGCTTTCGGCGAGCCACATAAAGACGATTGTGACAAGTAATTTTTTTATTTTACTATTCACTGAAAATTTTAAATACATAAATCTCATTTCTTCTATATTTTATTTTAATAAGTAATTTAAAGTTTACTATAAAATAGTTTAAAATTGTAAAATTGAATGATAATTATTATAATATTGACAAGTCTTGTAAAAGTTATTTTAAATAATATTTTTATTAATATATAATATTTACTATATTGTATACAAATGTTTTAGATACACCAACAGTCTCCGAAAATTAAACTGTAAGACTCTCTTGCATGCACGCAAGAGAAAAAGCAGGTGTCACGTAGCTTCTTGGGACTGGTACGAGTTTGAGATAGCTGTAAAAATGAAGAACGGAATGTGGGGAAGTAACGCTCAAGTATTTTTACTCGGCGATCGATCTTTTGCCAATTTTAGTCTCAACATTTATCCTGGAGACAAGATATGGTTTTCTGGTGTATTATCAAACAATGGTTTGGAAAGTGAAGCATTACTTGGTGGTTCAAATCCACACGTATTTTTGGAGGAGGTAGGATGTCATGTTTGCCATACCATAGATTTAAAATCATATAAAAGAAATAGGTATGTAGTTGGTCTAAACAATATTGCAAGAGGTATTTATTTAGGTACTAAAACTGTTTTAAATTTTCTTTTGAATCCCATCGTAATATTTAAATAGATTTTTATTAATAATTTGTAAGTTGAAAATTTTAACCTTTTGATGCAGATATATTTAATTTATATCTTTAATTTTGTTAACAATCATTTTTAAAAATAAATACAAATAGTTAAAAAGTTTCACGATAAATTATAATTTTTAATACTGCATTAATTGTATGTAATTAAAGATTAATATTAAAATTAAAATTGGTTCAAGACAAGTTACACAAAATGTTTAACGATGTTTTGGGTTTATAAAATTTGATAATTTGGGTATTAAAAGGTTAAATATTCAGTGTACTGATCTTTTTTTTTATTACGAGAATGTTGGCGTTATCAATAAAAAAGTAGAAAATTGCTGTTGAATATAGAAAATATTTATATTAGTTTCATCTAAACTAATGAAATGTAAAATATAAATGTTCTTCTACTTTATGTTACCTTTTACTCAGGTGTTAACGAGTAAAAATGCGAGTATTTTCTTATGTCTAAGAAAAAAATACGTCTTTCCACTAGAAAGGTTGTACGTTGTCTAATAAGTATACTAGATATCTTTCAGATAGATTTCAGTACTATAAATGTATTTTTTTAGGAACACTATTTTAATGGTTAAATATTTTATATTTTCTAAAAAAAAAAATGGTCGCTGTGCCATATTTATGTATAAAAAAATATTTTTATTACGTTAAATCATAAACGAATAACTTGTACTTTGAAAAGACTTCTTTCATTAAATGTTAAGCTTTAGAATTGCAGCTTAAATTTAAGTAGAATTTCGACAATTAATGTAATGTTATATTAGTAGATACGTAATTACCCGCGTCAAATTTTGTTTACTCTAACTTAGGGCTATTGACTGTCAAACTAGTAAAAATGGTAGTACTGTAGAATAAGAAAAGCAGTTTGCTTTTAAGCATTCGTTTCGTCTTGCCGTTTCCAGTAGACAAAACTTTTTCAAATCCAATAATTATAATTGTGCCTAAAATTTAGCAGTACAAATAAGACAAAGATAATATATTCATCTTAATCTTTACTGGTGTCACGTTAATTCAAATAATATTATGTAGATATTATTGTGAAAGTAGCATTTGAATAATGTTGACCAAGTTAATTACAAAACATATGTTGAATTATAAAAATGGATGTGCCTTGAATTTCATTATAATGTCTAAAAAATTCTTACAAAGTTTTGTATTTAACATTTTCTTTTACCAGCTTTATTAGCATTAAAGTAGTTTCCTTTTATCATCAAGTGAGAATAAAGATGGAAAGAATAAATTTTGATATTGTTAATTATTAATATAATATCATTTTAAATATTTTAAAATGTCTAAGCTCCTTTTTTCCTTTTTCTTAATAAATTGTCTTTAAAAATAAATAAGAAATGTGTTTTGTTTTACTTATTTATAAATATTTATTTCATTTGGCAACAGTTAAAAAAGTGACAATAACTTTATTGTTGTTATTTCGCAGACGTTTTTTTTATTTTATATAATTTTATATTATATAATTTTGTAATGAATATATCAGGCGTTTTGTATAAAAACAGCAATGTCACAGCGGGAAGTTATTTTAAAATTATTTGCTATAGACAATATTGTATCTTTTATATACAAATATATAACCTAGTTCACGAGTCTTCGTGTTTTCTTAAACTTTTTTTCAGAAGCAATCGAAATTAAAAAAAAATTGTTTCATTTACCTATTTTGAAATTTGCTTTAGCACTTCGATTGCTTATTTAGAACACAATTATTTTTTATATTATTTTTTTACAGTTCTCATAAAACATTTTCTTTAGTATAAAATGAACTTTTTGTAATGTAAATTACATATTTTTAGTTAAAATTATCAATGAAAACGTAAATATTACGTTAACATTAATCGTCGCACAAGTATCTCTTCGTGAAATAAATAACAAAGTGTAACTGCAAAACTTATATAGGCTAACTTACAGTGAAATCCTAATGTCACTAACCACAGAAGTTTTTTACATTCACTGGCACACAAATAAACTTATTTTACTTTGACAATGTCCACGTTTCTCTCTGCACTCTGCATTCAACTTTAAGATTATTTTATTATGGTACCAATTTAATTAATCATTTACAAGTAGAAAAAACACCTATTTGTTTTTCACCATAAGAATAAGCCTTTCAAATGTGTATCCATGTTAATAAAATCTCTTCCTGCTATTTTCTTGATGTTTTTGATAGAACATAATTCCAATTACTACACAAGTTATAATTGCTAAAGCTCCAACAAGCATAAGAAGGAAAATTTTAATTCCACTTAGGGATGATGGTTTAGGATCGTCGACATGATCTGTAAAAAAAAAAAAATAAAAACATTTAGTAATATCTTATTATATAAAAAAACAGTAAATAATGATTATAAAAATTATCTACATACCTCTTGGAGGTTCAAAGAATGTTGCAGATGGTATAATTTTGGATCTATCTTCTTCATCTTTTGGCTAAAAAATAAAAATAATTTAAGAAACAGTTTCAAAGATTTTTTAATTTTATAAATTTACACTTACATCATTTGGTAAATCTAATTCAAATAAACGAACTGACAAAATTTCATGATTATCAGACAGATCACCTGTTGTTGCAGTTATACCAAAGAAATATCCAGTAGGTAATTTAATTTCCTTAACAGCAAAGCACTCTTTCCAAGCACCTTTATTTGCAATATCAGTAGAAACTAAAAAATAAATATTGTTATAAGAATTATTTAATAGGTTTTTGTTAAATTATTTTCGTATTAATTTATTTTATTATATTATATAAATAAAGTTAGATAGTAAATGCAGTTTTCAAGTAATTTTGAAATAATGAGATGGTTTAAGCTTTTAAAAATATCTAATCATGTGATAAATCAATGTACCTGTTAATGTGTCTCTTTCATATCTTATTGCAACATGTGTATCGTGTTCCAAATTTCTAAACAAAGCCTCACAGCCAGCAAGTTGTGTATGAGTACCATCACGATCATGATCATAATGGAGAGAACCATTATTAATCATAGCTGAGATATATGGATGTTGATGCTAAAAATACAAAATATTAATTTTTAACAAACTTAAGTTAAAAAAAATATGATATTTTAAAAAAGCTCTTTTTACATTATGGGGTCCATTATGATTGCTGTATGTATCAAGTATAATACCCAAGCCATGGAAATAATCTTTACTTCCAAAAACAGGTCCTTCTTGCATTCTATCTTTAGCATACCAAATTGCAAGTCCGTCTCCAAATAAATCTCTACCTTTACCATGAACTTTGAAGTGCACTTGTAACTCCCAATTTCTCACATTACATGGCTAAAATGAGAAAAAGTTTATATTGTATTTTATATCAATCATTGTGAAATATAAAATACTGTCCATTCAAATTTTTTATGGCATTATTATAAATGTTGGTCTATTTACTTTTATAAAATATTAAACATATCTATAATGATAAAAATATGAAGTATTGTTTCATACATATCATAAATTTACTAATAATGAATAAACGAAGTACTTACTACTGTATTCCAAACAGCACCCTGTTGGCTTTGGGCATCTGGTGTTAGCCTTATGTAATTATTAGTGACTAGTGTACTTCCCATAAAATCCCAGTAAGGTATTGTCATTCCAGATCCTTTAATATATAATGATGCATATTACGCAAATTTGAATGTAAAAATAATTTAGTCTACATATTTATTAAGCGTGAAAGTTAATAGGTTTAGGACTTGTATTATTTATTATTCCATTAGTATTACTCATGAACATAAGTGATGCAAAATCGTATTCATAAATGATTAATTTGTAAGTTAAGATTATTAGAAAATGATGACGCGTCAGTATGTAATTATTGAAATCATGACATAACCTAAATTATGATACAAAAGAATGGTAATAATGAAGAAACTATTCCTTCCGGGTTCAATGTTAGCGTAAAAATGTCATCGCTGTGCCTTATTTGTTCTAATCACGAGTTCAAAAAGTAGAACAAAATAGTTTTTTCAAGCATAATAAGGATTTCGATCCGGCGTACCTTGATACGGTCGAATTAACGAATGTTCTCGTTTCATGTAATCGTTTGAGTTCCATTCGGCATTGACGAAAACGAAAAATCCGCCGATGAGGAGCCAGCACCAGCCCACAAGCCACTTTTCATTGATCGTCCGCATTTTTACGTGGCCTACAGATATTTATTACCGTATTTACTAAGAATATAAAAAATTCAGAGCGGACTTCTGATGTATAATCCCGAATGAATTTCGAAGGGAAGCACCGACGCTATAACAACGTATAACAGCTTTACTAGCTTTTATTGGACTGAACTCAACGTATGTAGTAATCGTGGTAGTAATAGACTTACGTGTATAACTGTCTATACGTATGTCTGGAATCAAAAAACTTTGGAATGTATTGTGACAGTCAGTCATTGTTCGTCAATTTTCTTTGACGAACATTTCATTGGTTGTTTTTAATAACATTTTTTGACTTCACTTTCAGTTTTAATAATTTTTATTTAATATATTATGAAATTTATTAAAACATTTTTATATGGATCGATTTATAAATTTTATTTACAAGTACTTGATTGGTAATGGTAAATGCTATAACTAGCAGCTAGCACAAAATCATATCATTATTTGACCGCGAATAGAGTAAGCTTGCGTAAGTATTTGAATAAAGATTTTCGGTTTTTAAATTCTTTAAAAAATAACAATAAATATTTTTAATAGTAATTTTGTT
>JAWWEM010000054.1:15043349-15054869 GCA_035582935.1 Ormyrus thymus | reverse complement strand
TTAAATATACATAACTTCTTAAGTTTAAAAAAAATCTTGCAAGACAAATTATGAAATAACATATACATAAATAATTTACAAATTACTTGATTATTTGTTTAAATTTTAAAATTATTTTTTTTTTGAACGCGATGTATTTTTAGTTTTTGGTTTACTTTCAGATTTTGTTTTGCTTTTACTTTCTGATGATGTAGGCTTAGATTTTGATGTTTTAGCCTTAATAAGTTTATCATTTTCAATTTTTTCATCATCTTCATTATCATCCAAAAGCTGTTCGTCATCGTCTCCAATAAAATCATCATCTTGAACACCAGCAGTAGATTTCTTTTTCATAGTGCCTGCACTACTAAATGAAGCACTCTTGTTGTAAGCTTTTGTAAATGCAGTCTTTGTTTTAGTGTCTACAGCTTGCATTAGATCTCTTGTATGTGGCCATTTTGTTAATTCTATTAATGAGTCTAGATCTTCTCTTGACAAGTGATACTGATTCATGATTTCTACTGCTTTATCAACTCCTTCTATACCTTCAACAGCTAAAGGGCTAATAATGGAATTAACAAGCATTTTTATGTAGTCAAGATTTATAGATTCTTTACTTGCTCCTGTAGTTATACGTGCATGAATAGTAATATCTTGAAGCAATCTATTGCATTTACTGCTTTTTGAATTTTTGCCAAGCCAGCTTGGAAAATTTATTTGTGAATTTATATAACCTGACATTATAGTGCCAGGTATAACTGATGAAAACATAGCTTGTACTGGAAGAAGGCGCCATGCTTGATTACTTCTAATATGTCTTTCTACTACATCACCAATTGCTAAACTTTCAGTACATTTAGCCAATTTTTCATATACTTGATCTTTTGGACCTGCAGGTGTAACAATTGGATAATTTTCTTCTACAAAAAGTGGTGCAATATTATAATCATGGAAAAATAGGTCACTCTTTTCATGAATATTCATATTTTTATGTTCTTCTGCACTAAAAACCTTACGAATTACATCCCAAGGTCCCAGCCTTAAATTTTTGTACATCATCTTTTCTTTGATTTCTGGTGTAGTTGATTGAGCTTTTGCTGATAACATTGCTACATGATTGATAACTTGTCGAATATCTTGATTTGTGGACTGGATTATTTGAGTTAACTTATCTGGAGTAATTTCAATGCGTTCTTTAAAGCAAAGAGACATTATAGCTGCCCTAATTTGTTCTAATCTTGGTTTTTGGAATCGTAAATCAAATGTATAATTTGAGAGAGCTTTAATTTTTTGACTATTTCTGTCATTACAAATACATATAATAGGAATTTCTGTAGATTTAATAAAAGTAATTAGCTCTTGCATTCCTCCTCTATCTTCATTTCCAGCCATACCATCTACTTCATCCATAAGCAGAACATGTTTTGGAGGTGTTTTTTTGGTATCTGGAGTATTTGTTAAAAATGATTTCATAGTTTTATTAGATAAAATACCTGCAATCTCTTCTTGTAAAAGTTTTTTACTCCTTGTATCTGAAGCATTAAATTCTAATATCTCAAAACCTAGTTGAGCACAAACAACATAAGCTGTTGTTGTTTTACCAATACCAGGTGGTCCTGATAATAATGCTGCTTTATAAATTGTTCCTGTATCATCTTTAGATGAAAACTTTGGTTTTGATTCTTTTGAATCTTTACCATGATTTTTGTACCAATTGGTAATCCAATATTGTAATTTTTTGGCATTACTTTTATCACCTGTTTGACCAATAAGTTGTTTCATCTCTTTGGGTCTATATTTTTCTACTAAAGCTGTTACATGATCTACTCCATTATTAACTGCATTTGACACATTATTAATTGAAGGTTTATTTGTTATGCTTTCAATTTTTGGAATTGCAGATTCATTAATCTTATTTTGCATCGTAGAACTTAATTTCTCTTCTGTTTCAGAATTCTGAGTATTTGGAATTTCTTTCCTTATTTCATTCTTCAAAGGAGAACATTTTGTTGGTTTATTGTCCTTAAGACTGATGTTGTCATGCATTAAAGATAAATCTTTATCCTTTTCTAATTTTTGAGGACTTTGATTGTTACCGTTTGAAGATGAGTTTCCTTTGTTTTTCTTAACATTTTCAGGACTTTTACGTTCATCATTACTTGATGAATTTCTTCTTTTACGTTTATTATTTGCGTCAGAAGTAGTTGATTGTCTACTTTCTTTACCAGCTGGTCTAGAGCGTAACAATTCTAAAAAGTCATCTTCAGTTATCTGTTTGATACCAAGACTCTCAGCTTTGGCTAATTTTGAAGGTCCTGCTTCTTCTCCTACTACAAGATAACTTAATTTCTTTGATACAGAATGAACCACTTTTCCACCATACTGTTTAATAATTCCTTCTGCTTGTTCACGCTCCAATGACTCTAAAACTCCTGTAATTAAGAAACTTAAATTGACGAAACAATTTTCAGCTCCTTGTGGAATTTCTTTAGAACCTGGATTTCTTGCTCCCCCTCGATTAAGATAATTTTGATACAAAATTGCGTGTTGTTTCTTCTTTTCAATTTTATCTTCAATTATTTCATTAAAAGATTCATCTTTACATTTATCATGAACTTTAGTAGATTTAATTGTCTTTTCTATTTCAAGTTTTTCATGAGAAATCTGTTTCTTTTTCTTTTCTTTTATTATACTTTCATTTTTATCCTTATCTTCTTTTAACTTTTCATGTTTTATTTCAGAATCACCTTTTTCTGAATGTTTATTTTTTGAGGTAGAAGGTTTCTCTACAGTTTTATTTTTATCTCTAGATTTAGTTGTACTTTTTTCATTCTTTTTCAAATCATCATCAGTCTTATGCAAAGTTTCAGATCTATTCTTTTCAGCATCATCTTTAGTATCTTTTGTAACAGTGGCTAAATATTCATCCTCTATTTGCGATGTATCTAGTTGATTTAAAGTAGCATCAAAATCATCATCATTCATAAAATCAATTTTACTGTTAGGTACATTTGATTTTTTCACTTGATTGTTGATTTTTTTAGAAATTGTTGGTGCATTCACTCGTTTCACTGGTTTCTTACCAAACACTTCTTTTGGATCAACAGGAACCTCTAATGGTTTTTCAGCAATTGTAACGTTACTAGACACTTTAGCCTTTTTATTATTTGTTTGACAAGTGTCATCTTCTTCATCAGAGGACAAAATCACACGTTTTTTCGAATGCTTTTTTATAATACTGCTTTTGTCTTTTTCATTATTAACCTTTTTGCGCGACTTTTCTTCCGAATCACTTTGTTTTGGCGCACTTTGCTTAGAACTCAAAAAATAGGACCTTATATCTCGAGACATTTTGTAATTTCGTACGGTATCAAAGCTTTTATAATACGCCAATTTTCATCATGTCAAGAGGTTAAGTTATTTTATACCCTTGACAACTAGTTTTTGTTTTTCTTTTAACAAATCTTACGTGCAACACCTATTTTTATGGAAAAATAAGCTTTCTTGAAGTAGTTTTCAAGTACTATTATTTACATTTTTCATGCGTTAACACCGTGTTTGCTGCCTTTGTTATTGCCAGAGGTCGTCTTGAAAAGCGCGGGAGATGTGGGAGAAATAATACGCAAATGTTGGAGGTTGAAACTTGAAACGCGCATGCACCGGAGCCCGGAGACTTTCACGGGGTGGAACTCAAGTGCTGCCAATCTCCTGTTTCACTGATTTAAAGGGAAAACAGAAAGCTATCCATTTAAAATTTAAAATTTCGCCTGGTAGATTAGTTTCATAATATATTTAATGCACAACTTATATTTTGATTTAAACTTGTTTTATAATTATTTAAAATTTTAATTAAAATTATTATATTTGAGTGCAGATAACTAAATTAAAAATACTAGAAATTAAACGATGTGATTAGTATCCAAGTAAACCGGTTTTTAATAAAGATTTAATACAATAAAGAATATTCAAATTTATTGGTTTAGATTTTCAACCCATTTCGCAAAATGGGATAAGGGGATCGATCGAAGCACGAGGGAGGCTGTTCATTCGCGCGAACCAGTAACGCATGCGCAAAAATTACGCAAGATCCCTTCATTCATCGGCCTCTAATAGTAAAACGCGGTATACCAGTGAAAAAAGGTGTACAGCTGATTGGTAATAGAGACTACTTTCCCACAAATCACGAATAAAGTTGAAGTATTTTCGTGATGATCAATAACCTGGTGACACTAGTGCGGTATCGATTGAAACTTTAAGCAAAATTGATCAATTATCCTTGACCAAGTAACAGTGGAACAAGTCCATTGTAATTATGGAAGGAATCGCAAGTAAGTACATTATAAATATCTACATATTTCGTTTAGATTGCATGAATGAGTATTTTAAATAATTTAGATCGTTAACTAATGTAAAAACTTTTAATTATTCAATAAAAGTAATTATGACATTGCGTAATTTTCTTTGAACAATTAATCCTTTGACGTATGACTTAACTGCTAATAGGAAAAACTTTTTCCTTATAGGAGAGGAAACTTTAATATAAAATTTTATTGTATACAATGCAGTGGCTAGGTTGAAATAAATATTATTAAAATTAATTAATATTATTGCATTTTATATTGTAAAAAATTTTAAATTTCATTACGGCTTCTATATTTTATTTTATAAAATCGTATACAATCGTAAAATTTTAAGTAGTAAAGAAAGAAAAATAATAAAGAAAATAAAGCATTGTTTGAATTTTTTGTGTGAAAATCATTCACTTATTTGCGCATCAATAGTTACAAGTAGATTTATTGTTCAAGATATCTATAAAAAGTTTTACGCGCGTTCTAGTTTAGCTTCCAATTAACAAGACCGTTTCATATCTTCAAATAACGCATTTGCAATCTTAGACCTTGGGTACGAAAACTAAATATATTATTTAATTTGAACATGCGACGGGTGAAAACAGATGAATATTGTTAATTTTGAAGCGTTTTTCAGCAAGCATGGCCTCAGTGCCGCCTCTGACGAGAATTACAAGAAGCTATTCACTGATTTTGCAGGAGCGGAGTGGGAGTGAGGTTTGATCACCTTGAACCAGAGAGCATCCACATTGTGCCTTGCGAAATTGAACTCAGTGTAGTCTGCGCACGCATGCGCGATGCTGCGTGATACACCACTGCAATCAGTTCTTTCGTTTGAGCAATTTACAGCGGCTCGAACGCACGATGATCAGCAGACTTTGCAAAGCTTATCGAGCATAAATTCCCTTCAAAATCCTGCTCGGTAAGCTCTTTAATCCGAATCGTTGCATTGCTGGTACCGCAAAAGTATTATATAAATGGTTTATACGATCGAGCTCTACTGCCAAGACGGTCGTTTTTACTCAAGTCTAAGACTGCTGAAGCAGATGAGTTGACACGAGCAACTGGGTACCATAAAAAAATACAGACATGAAGTGGAACACTATTTCACTGATCTTATCCGTTTTTGGATTTTTAAAAGAATTTCGTCCAAACGAGCCGTTTGTTACCAATTACCTTACTGGGCATTGGAAGAATTTTACTGAAAAAGAAGTAAGTGAAAATCGTTTTTTTTTAATTTCTTCCTATTGATAACAAAATAATTTACAAAATTAAGCTCAACGTGATTGGTTTTTGAATTAAAGCGATAGTAATAATTAGAATAAAAAATAAAAAACACTTTTAAAAGTTATGGTGTGCTAACATTATCGTTAATTTTTTTTTTTTTATTTAAAATACTTCGCGATAAAAAATATTTAAATAAATTTCGAATTACTAACCTCAAAATTTTCTATTACTGTTCCTTTTTCTTTTTAAAAAAAATGATAAGTAGCCGAATAGTGTGAAGCATTTAAAGAGTGATCTGATTGGTCTCTTATCTTAAAAAAGTGAAGTGCCGCAAGTGTAAATGTTTCAGATTGGTCGCCTTTGAATAAAGCGCGAAAGATTAAATTCAAAATTTTAAAAGAAATAATTTAGATGATCTGATGATCCTATTATTGCAGGCTTCGTACAACCAAGAATATAAGTTTTTAAAAAACATAAAGTTAAAGTTAAGGTATTTTTAAAAAGGATTCGCTATTTTATTTCATTATTCATTTCATTATATTTATCAATTATCTAATACAGACAAATTAATGTCGTTAATTTTAAACGGCAATAAATATTATTGTCTCGTAAATCAACCGTCATACAATTTAATTGATAGTTAAAATTTGCATTACTTAAAGTATGCTAAATGTTAAGTTGCATAAAGTTATCAATACAAACTCAATGCACTGTCCATCGATTTGTGCGAAATAGGTACTGCTCTTTTCGGAAAAACCGTAAATATTAACGCAATACATCCATTTTCGCATTTTCTACTAAAAAATATAGTTATTTATGATACGCGCTATCATATCTATTTTCTCGCAATAACGTATGTACACTGGCACTATTTTGTCAATTGTACTTATCAAGTGACGCGGCAACGTCACGTTGCAAGCAGGGGCACATGAGCAACCGCCGCGACGCTATAAATTGATAACTTAAATGTAGGCAATTAATTAAAATAATTAAAAATACAAAAAATAAAAAAAAGTTTTTTAAGAATACGTTGGACGAAAACTTGCAATAATTGGCGCATTTGCAAATAAAAAATTTGATAAAATTATTAAGAATCGATAAAAATAATTGAATTTATTATTTCATTCCAGGTTAATCAAGAAATTTACCCCGTTGGAACTTACTCTTATTTCGCAACATTAATATTGATGTTTTTATTGACTGATTTGATTAGATATAAACCAGCAATTATACTATGTGGCCTATCTGGTACAATTACATTTATAATAATAAGACTTGGAACAACAATAACTCACATGCAAATAGTGGAATTTTTCTACGGACTATTGCTGTCAACTGAAGTCGCCTACTTCACGTATATTTATGCCAAAGTTGATAAACTCCATTATCAGCAGGTGACAAGTCATACGAGGGGTGCATTTTTACTTGGTCGCTTTTCAGCTGGTTTGGTTGCGCAGTTAACAACATCATTCGACTTGCTGGATTACGAGCAGTTGAATTATCTAACAATTGGATGTAAGATTTTTTAATCAAGTATTTCTATTTGGAATCTAGGCGCTGACATTAATGTCTCCCGCGATGACATTAAATCTTTTTCACTTTTGCTGAACTGAAATCACTCATTTATTGGCTTAAATCTAAATGTTTTAATATTTATTTATTGAGATTTTAAATGACTCAACTAACGAATTTACTTTAAAACATTTTTATTGACGGAAAGAGTTGACGTTGCAGTTCGTTTGGGTTCATAGCGCGTATGCCGTGTATTGTATTACCGTTTAAAAGCTAAATGATTACGAGTTTTTAAGACCCAAAATATTTTTATAAAATGGGCTTGAGTGTGTAAACTATTATTTTTATTAAGTATGTGTTATTCACAATTGCTCATTTTAAAATACAAGCAGTTAACTTAAAATTGCATTAATAATACAATAAAATAATTGAAATCATAGATGGTATCTTTAAACCATCTTTTTATATAAATTGTAAAGGTTTCACTAAATTGGAGGAATGTTTATTTCAATGAAAGGAATTAAGTTAGACAGTCGCGAATTGTTTCAGCGCTTGCACAATCATTTTGTCTCAAATTCTATCGCCATCAATGTTCATTGAGTAAAGAGTGTACTTGCGTTTCACAATATTAATCTCGTAGAATTCTTTGAGGAGATTTTGTTTTCATTCGGATAAGACACCAATGGTAAAGCATTGCGATCTAAACAGAATTAGAATTTGCTTAATTAAGTGACAGTAACAGTTATTTATTCATTCTTTACTTAAAACAAGTGAGACTATTAATAAATCATTAAAGCTTTTAAAAAACGCGTGATTTATTTATTTTAACGTTACAGTATTTTCAAAAGTTTCTAAAAATTAATTGAATTGGTTTAGGTCTGAATTAACCCATTTTTTAATAATACACTTCAATGTCCCTTTTGCATTACTTTTATTAACTTTAACGTTTCGACTATATCCGTATGCAATTACATAGCCCTCTCCAAGAATCTACAATTAATTTCATATAGCATAAAGAGTTATACAATTGTCAAAACTTGAAACTTACAAAAGTTGATAATCGTGAAAAAGTCGCTTATTGTTAGTCGAAACAATTCGTTATCGGATCGGTATATATACGTAGTAAATTTTACAAACATCGGTTGCTCTTAGGATCAGGAGCTTAGGTTTCTCCTTATCATTCGCATGAAATTGCCGGTCCATAATCCTGATAATCTGAAAATGTAATATAAGTTAGGTAATGCTAAACGATAACTTAGATAATACTTATTCAATAGTTATTTGTCCTAAATTGCAAAAATGCTTTTATCTTTTTTATCTAATTTGATATTTAATAAATGTTTGTTCAACGAATATCAAACATGTGATGCGTATCTTGAACAAGAATTAATAGATTATTCCTTTAAAACTTAGTATTATCGCCGAATTCGGCTAAAATTAATTTCTTATTTTTCTAAATCGTACAATCAATCTTATTTTCTTTATCTAATTTAATACCTATAAAAAATTTTTTTAACAAATATAAAAACATCCGGTACGTATTTTTACTAAGCTTTGATCGTTTAATTTCTAATCATGAAATTACTTGAAATCGACGATCGTAAGTCCGGGAAAATAGTCTTAAAATCTATACTCAGGTTAATATTAACGTGTAGTTGTCAAATAATGTGATTACAGCAGCTGTTAAATTTTATGAAGTCATCTTAATTTTAGTGCTAATATAAAATTAAAAGAAATATGTTATAACAATGGAAATAAATTTCTTTAATTATAATCAAATTTGTAATTTAAAATCTATTTTTTACTACAAAATTATTGTTTTTCAATTTAACCAACTTTTTAATAATAAGCTTCTTATTTATCAGATACATGAATGTTATGCTCGGCATTTTTTAAAAATAAATTTTATTTTTAGCTTTGGCGACAGCCAGCATTTGGGCATGCTTTTTACCATCCGTGAACCAGTCGATATATTTTAACCGAGTTGATCCCATTACCACCGATATATCGACTTCATTGGAAAGCCAAGGAAGTGATAATACATTGTCTACCTCATCCCACAAGATATCCAACCCAATTACACCATCGTTATTTTCTAAGGTCAGGCATGCCTACTACCTATTTTGGGAAGATTTTTTAAAAGCTTATACGAACAAATACATCGTCAAGTGGTCCCTCTGGTGGGCTTTCGCAACTTGTGGTTATTTGCAAGTTATAAGTTATATACAGTTGTTATGGCAAGATGCCTTAACAGCTCATGAAGGAAGTAAGGACCACTATGATATTTATAATGGTGCTGTTGAAGCTGCATACACAATAATTAGTAAGTGAAATTATATTTTACTTAACTAAGATAACTTATGTAATATAATACAATGAACTATTTTTTATAAAGGTGCCGTGGTCGTATTTGGTATTGGATATTTACATTTCAATTGGCCATTGATTGGTGAAGCCATTTTATCTATATTTTCCATTTTCGAAGGCTTCCTTTTACTGGTATGCTACATTAGTTATAACTTATGGTTTTTATATGCTGCATACATAGGTTTTGGAGTCATATATCATTCGATAATTACTATTGCAAGGTATGAAATACACTTTTTGTTTTTTTATTTATTCACAAGATCATTTTTAACTTAAGAAACTTATAACAGTTTTGAGGTTGCCAAATACTTGAAGGAAGATAGTTACGGCCTTATATTTGGAATAAACACATTTTTAGCATTGTTGTTGCAGTCAATGTTAACATTTATTGTAGTAGGAAAATCTGGTTTAGCCCTAGATATAAGAAATCAGGTAAAAAAATACAGAATAATTTTTAACATTTCAATATTAACGATTTTTAATTTTTTGTTTTTATTACAGTACATGGTTTATGGTGGATATTTTATAGTACTGGGTGTCATTTTTATGATTATGGAAGGTTTTACAGTTGCGCATTACTACAAAAACCAGAAGCCTATGAAAATTTGGGTGAAAAGTATTGATTCATTAAATGAAGTAAGATAAAGATAACGGTGCTGTTATTTAGAAAAGATTTATTCTAATGTTGTAGAAAAATGCACATGGTTGTATTGTACTTCAATTATAAGTATATTGCAACGTTATTTTATTAAGAACGTTGTACGTTCTGGTTCAATGTGATGTATAATAATAGGACAAAACTGACTGTTCCTACGTTAATGATATAGGTGAATGTCGTAGAAAAAATCGTAAATCATTAAGTTCTACAATTTGTTCAATATCCTAAATTTTACTTAAACAAAGCTAAGGATTCGATGAATCGTTTTTAAGTCGTTTATGATGGAATTTATATTTACTATTAAGTTGAACACTTAATAATACTTAAAAAATATAACTAAAAAGATTTCTTTTGAAACAAACTGTTAAAAGGTATCTTTTTAAGCAGTAATAAGGTAAAGATAAAAAAATTGAGTGTACTGTAAGAGTATTACTTAATTAATTACTAAGTACAAATAGTGTTGAACTCATAGGATATACATATACTTCTCGTAGTCCGGTTTTAAATGTTTTAGAGAAATATTTAAATCAATTAATTACGTAAATGTGAATTTCGATGTTCGCAATTTTTTTAAAAATCGCAAAGGATTTCAATGTTTGAGATGTTTTTCCTTTCGAGCTATAAACAAATTGCAACTGTATTACAGTCCAGTCGAATCAGAATTTTTCGGGAAAATTCGATTCCTCGAGGCACTTGTAATATGGGACCAACAACCCAATGTCATCTTAGGTAATAAGTTTTGTTAAATTGCAAAATTAAGAGGGATATCATAAAAATAAAACCAAAAAAATTCCTTTTTTTCGGGTTATTGATCCAATATGAGCGGTGCCATAAGAAGAAATTCCAAAAAAAGTACCAATATATCGATTTTCCCGAAATAGGCTGTTTTTTTGCCTCTATCGACTGGAATAATTAAACGTTCAATATAAATTGTGAATTAGAATTTCAATTTATAATTATTTGCACACGAAAAATTTCCATGAGGATAACAGACTGATTCTACTAAAAATTAAGTTACTATTCAATTTTTAAAACTTTTATGTTCATGGTTAATATTTTTAACTTGCTAAACAAATCAGGCTTAATACATGAAAGGGCACGGTATCGCTAATTTTTTGGCAAGTCCGAGTAGTTTAGTGTTCTCCATATTATAAGATTAAGATTAAGATTTTTCGAATGGGTTTATTATTCCTCAAAAGGCGTGAATTATTTTATAAATAGTTTTATTTTGAGAATTTTACCGTATAATAGCGATTTAATTATGAGTCTTGCTTTCTTTTAATTTTATTTTGTTTGCTTTGGTTTCCTTCTTCTCCTTCTGGTCACTTCATGTTGTTATTATGTAACATACGTACGAGAACATGCAACTGCTTTTGAAAATATATTTTTTATATTTTAAAAGTATATATAAAATGTGGAGTTAATACA
>JAWWEM010000054.1:14975498-15025973 GCA_035582935.1 Ormyrus thymus | reverse complement strand
CCTGTCCTTCTCTGCCGTCCCTTAAGCACCTCAAAAGCATCAGCCAAGTCATCGCGACAATCGCCCCGGGAAAATTTATCGCTTCCAGATTGCGCGAGTATCCCTTACGATCGGCGTCGATCGTGGAAAAACATCGCCCGTCACCTTGGGGCCCCGAACGCGTCTTTCCCCGGCTCGATAGGTGCGGTGCGCGCGGGGCTACTTACTACCGACAATGCCCACCACAATGGGCCCAGTTTCACGCTAAGATCCGGCCGACGGGGGGCCTCTTCCGGCCCCGAGGCCCCTCATCATCGGGAACACGAGCGCGCCGCGCGCGCCGCCGAGATGACGGATCGCAAATCAAGCCGCCCGACGGCGAGCGTCTTCGGCGCGGCGCGCTTTCACTTCGGCTCCCAGAGGTGGACGCTGGGCGAACGTCGTGTGCCGTGAGATCCTCGCTGATGGGGAGTGTTTGTTCCTTCTTTTTTTTTTTTCGGGAGAATCTCTATGGGAGATTAGTCGGGGCTGAATGGGAGACTCTTTTTGGTTTATTAGTTTTTTGGGAGAAATGCTAATTTTCAATTGAGCAGTTGTGCGTTTAGTCATTGCCGGAGAACAATTTGAATAATTTCTTTGCAGATGCGAAAAAATCTTGCTTTATAATTATAGAGGAACTTTTACAATGTCGACAGCATTTCTACAAAAATATGATTAAATTTTTCGTAATCATTAGCTTTGATAATATGACAAATATACTTGCTGCAACATGATAATACAATACTTTCCTTCGTCTTAGACTAAATGACTGTTTGATTCTTGTATTAATTTTATGCTGCAACGTGTCGGAATACAACGCGCTTTCAAAGCTTTGAAATAAAACATGTCCCCAAAAGGCCCAACACTACTGGAGAAAACTACCGAATTTCAAGGAGAACGCCGCGCTCCTCCGACGCATCTTGACACGTTTAAACACTTAGCTCGGGGCGCACCGAGCCGTAAAACCAGGCAGCACCGGCCGTAATCGGACCTGACAAACTGTCCGCTTGTTAGCAAACGCTCGGCTGCCTCGCTCCCAATATCCGGTCGCGCTTTCGGCAAAGAAACCGTAAAGACGCCGGAAAACGACCTGCTGGCGCTACGGACGATCGGCGCGACGATCCGGCGGCGGTTTCGTCTTTCTCGGCTGGAGAATCGCAGAGGCGGCGGTGATTGATTAGGTGTTTATTCGAGACTTGGTTTAACGCCAGTTAGGAGGATCAGCAGAAGCTGAGGAGGAGAAAAATTGTTGGGATGGACGGGAGATGTAATACGTATTTAGGAAGTATAAATTGAGTGAGGAAAGAATCCAGTTTCGAGTTCATTTATTAGAAGAACCATTTGAGGTTCATTCTTCGTGTGTCATCAATTATTTCAAAATTAATTGTTCCTTTTTTATTTTCATTTTTGGCCTTTCATCTTTGTAGATTCGCACAGTTGTCAAGTAATATTCAGTATTCAATTGTTAAATTAAAACATTTGCAACAGAAAAATTCACATCACTTTGGCGATCCAAAAGTATCAAAACCTTTTTTCCCTAAAAGCCGCAGCTGTTATTCTTAAAACAAATCTTCCTGCATGCGCAAAAATATAACACGATGATAAAAGCCCGGTGCAGCGGCGGCGGCGGCGGCAAAAAATTGATCCCCCGCGTCGAACAAGAACCCATCCGCAAGTTCCATTTGGACGGCACAAAGAGAGCGAGATAGATGGATAAATATTTCGGTAGAAAAAGAGAAGTTGGGCAGAGAGATAGAACAGAACACAAAGTGGCGTGTAACAAAGTGGCGCGTGTTTTGGATTGCGCACGAGCCCTCGTCCTTCGGCAAAAAAAAAACACGGAGAAAAACGAACGATGGAGAAGAGAGAGAGAGAGAGAGAGAGAGGAGAGAGGCGGAGAGGCAGAGGGACACACGCGCTGCGCCTCGGATTTCACACGAAATTAACTTTACCTCTTTTCCACTCATGCAGGCACGAATCGATGGTTATTTTAGAGACGTTTCCGAGACCGCGCCTGGATCAAGACGGCTTTAAACTTTAAATGAGATTCGGGAATTATTTGACCGTAAGGCAATTATGCCCGAGCCGTTATAAATGGATATTCCCCGAGGCTTAATAATTGATTTTTACGAGCTTTTTACGGGGAAAGGCCGCTCTCGCTGGAAAAAGCCGTTGTGATAGATGTGGTCTGGGCTGAGGAAAGTTGAATTCGAACATTTTCAGTGCCCGTTAAAAGACATTATTCGAATTGTAAAATCAAAATAGAGGGCACAGATTGGACTGCGCGCTTTCATTCAAAAATTAATTTTCAGATTCGCCGGATTACAATTCTCAAATAAATCGCCGCTTGAGAAAAGCGCACAAAGGGCTTTAATCGAAATCGTCTCCCGAAATCGAGAGCCTCGAGGACGAAAAAAAAAATGGCAAAATTACAGTAATGAACAGGCCAGAAGCCGATCTCGGGTCAAAAATCCGTAAAACTCGCCGCCGCCGAACGGAAATCTGCCAGCGAGCGTTAAGCGAGAGCCTCTCCCGCGCGGCTCGCCGGAAAAAAGCACGTCGCCGAAAGCTCGCTGCATCAGCGTTAATTGAAACGGGCCCGGCATTGTCATCGGCGGAATTCTGGCATTTTAGCGAGAGCAGCGCCGCTAATGAACGGTCCGCGCCCTCGTGCGCGCGCGGGCCACACTTTGTGCCGGGGCGTTTTACGCCGGATGAAGTGTCCACTCGAGCTGCGCGCGTAACCTCGTCATCGGGCAGGAGGGAGAGAGAGAGAGAGAGAGAGGATGAACTGCGGGGGCGGCTGTATTATCGCCTATCGCGCGGGATGAATTTTTTCCCATATTTTTTTAGTGCCGTACTGTTTTTTAAACGCGGCTCCGCGCGCTTCACGGGGATCGAGAGCGCGAAGCGAGGGGATGCTCAAAGAGCTGACTAGTTTTTAATTGTTTTCATTTGACAAATTTTTATGGAGTATCGGCTTTTTAAATTTTCGGTTAAGTGCGTTGCGGATTAGCATTTAGATTGGGGAATTCTGTTTCGCCGCGCAGTTTTTTTTATATTTCGCCCTGCTTTCAGAAAATCTATATTAGTTCAAGCTGTTCCACTTTGCTTTCTTGGAAATGAAAGAGATTTCCGAGCTGGAATTTTACTTTTTCGACTCCTACTGGGCTTCGAATCGATCAATCAAGATTTTTCAATTCAACAATTTTTAATAATGCTAATTTTATCTTTAGATAGTAAAAGACTCGTCGAGTAGAAATAATTTTAAATAATTTAATTTACCTGTTCAAATGTTTTTAGCAACGATAAGAATAAATGAATAGGTGCACCTGTTAAGAAAAATTTGAAGGTGTGTCGAGCAAAGTAATATTGATAAATTGTAGGCACGATAGCGATAACAATGTGTACAGCAGTATAGTCAAAAGGCGTCTTTATTTCTCTGCGCCTACATTGAGAGCATACACAATGTTCGTAGGATTCAAAGAGCGGAACTTTTGAAAAATAAATCGGAGACGTTTCAATTGCTCTGAAAAAGTACTTGTTCGCACACTGTTTAGTTTAAGTAAATACAAAATTTTTACTAAGAAGAAGAATTATTTTTATAATAGAACTGAGCATCCTTGCTAAATCGTTAGAAAGTGAATCGAGTCGCCTTGTTCCCTATTTAGAAGAGAAATAAAAGTCATGAACTTTCTAAAATATGTCATCGAAAGTGCCATACTCCAGAAAGCCGTAAATTATGCATTAAATACACAAGAGGACCTAAGTTCAAGTGAAAGGTTTATCTTCGCGACCGCAGCCAACAATAAATCACAGCATTATCCCAAGTTCGCCAATTGCGTCACGATGATTACCTAATCCGCAACAACGAGATCGGCACAAAAGTCACCCAGCGAGGAGCGGGCAGGCAGATCCACACTGATTTACACCCCTTGCGAACCCCTTCCCCGAGACGAAAGCCGGCCAGTATAAACCCGACTGCGCCCCGCCGTAAGACAACAGCCTCGCAACGTTACTGGGATTCGCAAGGAGGCGCGTGGCGGTGCTCGCTTTCCCGGGCAGGCCTTTCCTTTCGCGAAAGGCAGAAGGGCTTCCGAAGCTGCTACCCATAGCGGTAATGTCGCGCAGTCGGCGTACACAGGCGGACGATTGGCTCCGCAGTGGGCAGGGGCTGAAAAGAGTTGGGAAAGCGGAGCAGTGAGTAGAAATCGGCCGAGGCGCACCGTCAAAGCGGCGGCGTCCCGCGGCTTTTCAAAGGGGTTACTTTCCCTCCCCCGATCTGCTCCTACTCTTTTCACTATCTGTCCTCTGTTCCCGTTTCTCTTTTCAGCCGGGAGGTTAATGATGCCCGAGTAGATTACTGGGTATTTTACGTGCTCGTTTGCTCGGACGCTGGCGTTATTTTTTAATCGGAGTCACTGAAATTATTCCTTTGATATTTCATTAGACATTTTTTAATTATTTTTCGTACATTAAAATTCAAAACTGTTTTTGTCACTTTAACAGTTTTTAATTTACAAGTTTGAGCTTTATACTAAAGTAAATATAGCAATGCTTGTGTAAGAGACAACTTTGTAAGCAAAAGTCTTCTTTAATAAATAACTTTTATTAATTAGTGGAGTTTGAATAAAAAGAGAAAATTCTCAGAAAGAAAAAATTTTATAAATTAAAATCACAAATTACTAATATACTAGAAAAAAAAACTTTAGTCAATCCGTAAATGTAGCCTACTTTGTTAAAGGGCTGCAAAAAAAGAAGACCACCTTCCAAATTCGGGTCAACGTTTGACTTTCCACCACCAAGTAAAATACGTCTCCGACGTTTACTCGAGCAGCCAGGTAGAAACTCGCCCAACTCCTCGGAAACTCCGTGAAACAGCCTGAACCGAAAGTACGCAAAAGGGTTCCTCTCGGGCGTCCTCCCAGCTGGAAGAAAAGAGCGCGTGTGGCACGCGGCTAATAATAGGCCAATAAAGAGCTACCTTCTTGAATGGCCTGGCTGGCGTCTTCAGTCCAGTGCGGTGGTGGTAGCCAGGCGTGCGGCCAATAAACCCTTTCCTAGTCTGGCGAAACCTCGACTGGCTGACCGACGCCGGTATTATTGCCGTAAATCATCCCCTAAAGGGGCCCCCGAACCAGTTACTCGTTCTTCAAGGGCACGAGCGTGCAAGGATTGTGTAACGGGAAAACGGGTTTCGCGAAAATTTACGAGGCCGCCGACCTCGGACTGGCACAACCTTATGACTAATGGGGTAAAAGCTGAATTATTATGCAGAGAGTGCCGGGATGCCGATCGGTGGGGGTTTACAGTTGTGTGCGCGGGAGGCGAGATGGGGTTGACTGCGGCCGTTTACCGTTGCAGTCGAGGACAGCTATGGGACCTTGAGGCTTTAAGCCCTTCGCCGATTCTGGTTAGATATTTATTTCAAAGATGCTTCGTACTTTCTCTCTACAGTCTTGCGAAGGGGATGAGGTTGAACCCTTTTTACGACGATTTATGAAAGACAAACTCGCGACTTTTGGGCTTACAGCATTAAAAATAAGGTTGCTTACTTTATTGGCTATTGGTTTTATGTTGTTGAAAATAATTTTTGGTTATTATCGCACACATTTTGAGAAGAAAATTTTTTTACGTCAAAAATGAATTCTGAAGTCCTCATAATATGTAAGTAATTTTTATTGTATAATATAATATAGAAAAAATTAACTAACCAATCATATGAATAATCTATATATAATTTTGTAATCCAAAAAGTAGAGTTAAGTAATATCAATGTTAGTTGGTATACAGTACAGGTCATAATATAAAAAATATATCAGTGTAACGGCTCTAAGTCTAGCTCTGTAAAGCAGGCCCTCGTAAATAAGTATGACCATGAAGTATGACTTCAGACTCTTCGAAAGTAGCCAGCCTAATCTTTGCCTGTGGCGAATGATATAATGTATTGTCGTTAAACCCATCACATACCGAAAGTCCGAATTTAATAATGTCTGCATTCTGCGTTTGATGAGCGTAGGTTTGTCTAGATATACTATCAGTAGTCGAAGTAAGGGAATAGCAGAGTCTTCGCTAACTTCTTTGGCAAAATTACGTAATACACAGGAAAGAAAATGAGGATTTGGTATACAAAGTTAATACCAAATTTAAACAGGTGTTTTTAAAATTAACTGCTTATAATTATAATTTGTACTTCAGATGGAAAAGTTACAATAGAAATATTAAACTGCTTTTTTATATATCTGTACTAAATTAAACTTTATTTATTAGGATTCATTATTAGCAAAAATAAATCACCTTACTGCAGTACATTGAATTTACATTATAACATTAACGTTTAGTCAAAATAAAATAGATATTTACCATTCTTTCCTAATACTATTATTTTTTTTTTTTAAATAATTTCAATATTTTAAAATTTATATACTTGTTTCACAGATATTTTAAATACAGAAATATAGGGGAATATTTTAATTATATACTATTATAGTTATATATATATATATATATATAACTATAGATTATATTATATATGATATTATATACTATTAAAATTTAAATTAAATATAAAAACATGTCTAAAAATATTATGGTTTCTGAAAACTGATAGACTTTTCGAAATATCAATATTTATTTAACAACTCCCTGGTGGAAAGCGTAAGAGGTTTTAAGCTAAAAATAAACTAGAAATTAAAAAACTAGTTTACATCTACCTAGAATTCTAGCTAGGAATCGTTTAAAAACGTTACGGTATAAAACCGTCGAATAACAGTAAACTGGTAACCGAAGTAAATCCAGCTTATAAAGGTTTGGATTTAAGGTTTATATAATTTTGTATGTATTGTTTGTCGAATTCACGCAATTTTTTAACTTTTTTCTCTTGCGAAATAGTTTTAACCGCTTTTTCCTGACATTTTAAAGCAAAAAGTACACTTAGAGAGCGAAGGTTATGCTGCATACCAGACCAGCGAACATTACGCGCATCAGCGCCCTCGCGCGTCTTTCTTCCCAGAGAAATTACGATTTTGGTTTATTTAAGTACTCGAAAAGTGAAATCTAGAGTAAACATATATGTCTAAATTCGATGAATATATTAAAATCTTTAAACAGATTTAATAAAATATTTCAAACAGTGAAAGCTTGAATCAACGATTCATTGCTTGATCCACATCAAATATTAGTTTATATTAATGATTGTGAAAGAATCAATGACTAGTATATATACCGGTGATTTCTTTCGTTCGTCACTAAAGATATCAGAATTTCTTATCTAAACTACTCTTCCTGGCGGAATGGTGAGCAAAAAATACATCACTTAAACTCTCACATCATCACACCTGTACTAAATCTTGTAAATAATTTCAGAAACTGTAATCCCGTTGAAAAGTTAAAAAACAAGTAATTTTTGCGAGCTTGTTGAAATTTCAACATGCCACGTTTTCCAACATTCCTTTGCGTCTTGCTGTTGACTTTCAGTTGGCAGCAACAGAGTTGTGACGCAAATCCTTTCTTGGCTGTCAAGCAAGCTCTGGATTTCGCAGTTAACCTGTACGAAAAGATCAACAAGTTCCAGAAATTCTGGAATGACCAAATATTGGATCAACAAAGTACGGCATCAGAAGAGAAAGATATCGTACAGCTAGAAATTTACAAACAATTAGATCGACTCTCCGTTGACTTCCAAGATTTAAGGGACAGAATTTTAGACAAGATTTCGAACAATTTGCGAGATAAACTGACTGAAAAAACTGATGAGCTTTTCAAGTATATCAAAGATGTGCAACGCATGTACAAGGTCTTCTTGGACTTCTTCGCCAACGCTGATAAATACGAGTCTACAGAATTGAAGGACTTTGCAGAAGTAAGCACAACTTTCAGTTTGGTGGAATTAAGAACGACCGTCGATAAAATGCATGAAGCTTTAGTTGATTTGGACGTTAGGAAGGAAAGCATCATCAGTATAATTGCTAAACACAGCACGGTATGCACAGTTAAACTCAACTCTGCAACTTTAATTTTTAAATTAAATTCCTCTTAAATATTTATACTTTTTATATTTCCTTTACAGGCGGCTGATACTATGTGCATCAGGGGAGAATCATCGCAACAGTTGATACATCAGCTTTATCAGACAGTTGTTCTTTCCGACATGAAAGGTCTCATGGTAACTTTGTACTCCTACGGTTTAAGGGAAACTTTTGAAAACAGTACGTTCATCAGCAGTAAAAATAAAAACTTTTGCTTAGCAAATCACTCGATCATAAATCCATTTTTTAGGAACCTACGAATTCAGGAAAAACAAAGAACTCGCCGATTACCAGAACAGAACAGCTATTACCTTGACGAAAGTCAGAGAAGCAATGGCGATTTCATCCCGCGAAGTCTGGAAGTGCGATCCGAAAAAGCATGAAAAAGGTGAGTACCACGCTAAATAAAACTCTAATAGTACTTTTCGATACTGTGTACTTTACGAGTGAAGCGAGCGTTAAAAAAGTTCTTCCTAATCGAGCGATCCTCCGTCTCCAGACACTACGTACGCCAAGCTGGAAGAAGTCTTCCAAGGATTCTTCATGTACGAGCCGGACACGACCCACAGCAATTGGCACGCAGCCTCTTACACCTGCGCAGCGCTGACAGACGATCGCCTGAGATGCAGATCTGCCCCCTGCAAAGCTCAGCCCGAGGAAAGAAGGTGCACCGGCCATCTGAGGGACTGCCAGCAAATCGCTCATTATATGCAGATTTGTCACTCGGTGAGTTTACTTTTTTGCAGCTTGCAACTTTTACAATGAGACTCATTTTTATCGAATTTAGATTCATTTTAACTACAAGTATTCTTCAATTCAATTAACCCCGAATAAAAAATTATTAATTCAAACAAAATTATTAATACCAAAAAATATCCGCTTTCGGAAATAGAATTATTAATCAGCTAATTCAGGTGTAAGCTTTATAAATAGTTAGCTCGAACGACAACTCTTACTTATGGTAATTTTTATTTGACTTCAAACAGCCACCTGGCAGCGATCGCAGATACGATTGGATGAAGACTGAATCCGGCACTCTGTTTGGACGTGACGGGCATTGTGATAATACTCAAGGACTCTGGGAGATTCCTCCTTACTTAATTAGCTTTTGCTTATGTAATTGCGAGAGCGAACAGAGGGATGCCGACCGGTACTTCAGCCTGCAAGACGTTACTTCCGACGTTGAAAACAATAAGTAAGCGACTACTTTAGATCGAACAAAATTTAAAATATTAAATATCTCAAATTAAATTTAACTTTTAAAATACTATAAAGAATATAAGTCGATTGTAATGCTCGCAAAAAAATGTCAGAGTCGTCACCGGCGTAAGGTTCGTGAAGCGCAATCACGTGTTCCACATCCAAATCCAACAAGGAACCCTCGCCGGCAACGGAACAATCAGCGACGCGCCCGACTGGAAAGACGTCCAAGAAGTGCCTACCGAGGTGCTCTTATCGAAGAACGTCTCCGAGCACCACTACGTCGTTCACAGCTACCCCCACCAGAACGACGATCGCGAACTGAAATACGACGACTGGACCGAGTTCCACCCGAACGACATCGTTTACGCGGTGACTTACAAGCAAAACACCGTCTACCTCGACGACATCGAGTCGCGGCCGAACGAGCTGCTCACCGGCTTGAGGTTCCAGCGAGTCGACAGCGACCTGAGGCTGGAAATTCAGACGACGCCCTTCGATTATGAGACCGGAACGCTGAAGAAGGAATCTAGCTCTTGGGTGGCTCGATCGAACACTGCCAAGAGCAGGTAATTAGCCGAAATGAGCGTCGCGAAGAAAGGGAGACGAGGACAGCAGTAAAGCGATTTTCTTTCTTTTTCAGGAAAGAGTTGGTAATGTCAGACCCCGACGATCCCGTTCAATGGCCGGTATCCGATACTTACTCGAAGAACAATCAGCTAGTTCGCTTCAGGATGACCGACTTGCACAGGGACTTGGGGCAGTACACGGTTCCGTACTTGGACTTGCAAGACGCTGTTACTAATCCGCCGCTGCCTCTTTCCGGCGCGGGATTGTTCCACAAAGGAACGTTGCACTCCGGCGGATTTTTGGGATTCAAAGTAATCCATTACGATTTCACGCCGCACATGTAAAATGTCACTTCTAACTAAATGTATGTTGGAAGAATTTGTTTTTTACTCTTTTGTACGCATGTTAAAATTGGACTGATAAAAATGTAAATCTTTCGAAAGAGATGTACTTATAAATATGTATTATAATAAATGTTATTGTTAAAAAATTTTTTAAATGTAAAATATTCAATTTTGAAATAAATTTTTACAGAAGTTACAGAAAATTGTGTAGTTTTTCTAAAATTATTAACAAAAAGTTATTTGACTTACCTAATAATATTCTTTGATTTGTAAGCCAATTACATAATAATTAGAATTTTTATTTTCTTACAATGAATTAGCTATACGTAGAAACGATTACTTACAAAAAAATGTTTTTCTATATGTGTGTAATTCTACACGAAAAAGAAAAAAATGTGATTTACTGCAATGTTGTTCTTTCTGTTCCAAACGTGTTTTTAGTCGTGGGACGAGAACACTAAAGGGCGCGTGTGCAAAGAACGCTTCTGTCTAAAATCTGAAAAAAAATCTTGTCAAGCCCAAAGCAATCTTAATCCTCCTTCGAACAGTCCTCACACTTCATAAATTCTGAACTGAAAAATGCAGAAAAGCCATGCGCTCCTCGTAAATGAAAGAGCTACGTAATTTTTTCCGTATAATGACCCTAAAAGGTTCAAAATTCCCGACTACTTTACGTCTGTTACTCTGTTTTTCTCAACTTTTTGCCACTCTCAAGTCCACAGTTTACGGCTAAAGCATCCGGCCAGTCTGGCCTGGCCCAACAAAAACCGCCACGTCACATGTGCAAAAAGCGCTTGTCCGCGCGAGAGGCCGCACTAAACCCCCCGCTTTTTCTCCCCCGTTTTTCCCCTGACTTTCCGGCTTCCCTTTTTTACAGTTCCTCGTCCCGAATCCGGGCTTCATTAGCCGATCGGCCGAAGGAAAAACGCGTCGCTCGTTTTACGAGCTCTCTCGCATCCCTCCTTTTCTCCGGCCGTAGCGGTTGTTTATGAATTTATGCTCAGCCCTTTCGCAACCCGTTTCCCGTTTTTCTCAGCGGCTCGCACATTATGGCCACAATCTCGACGCTCTCCCGGCTATTTTTACAGCCCCCGGGCGACTGCAGCGAAAGAGGCCTTTTTAGCCGCTCTCGCGCGCAGGAGACGACCGACCGACCGACCCTTGCCGAATTAACTTTACAGCGGCGAGGAAAAGGCTTAGCGGTATTAAGTCAACTCTCTCTTTTTCCTTACCTCCTTCATTTTTCTCCTTTGCCGCCGAGAGGGTTTTATGATTTCGGAAAGAGTTTTCTCTTTTTGTCCGAGTCAAGCGAGGCTCGGAAAGGGTCAAAAAAAGAAGACGGGCGACGGCGAGCCCGGGAAAAGAAGCCAAAATGACTTACGGCTGTTATAGCAAGGGGTTTTACCGCTTCTTTTAAAAAACCAATGGGCGCAGCAGATGTGGGTCAGAAAGTCTATCCCGTTAGTCCGGCAAGCAGTTTTTCGAAAAGGCTTCGACGTTTTTACCGTTTTTAACCCGCTTTTTATACAGCTAAAGGGTACATATAATATTTTTGACTTTCTGACCGAGACTCCCGGGGTACTTAAAAATTTCACCTTTTTTAAGGCGCGAATGACTTTTTTATAGTATCCTCTAAACTTGAAGTTTCACCGATTATTGTGTGCAGTATAGGCTTGTATTTTACTTTCTTTTGCCTTAGGTAATCTCATCACTCCATAAATTTCATTACATGCATAAACAAATTAACAAAACTATACACTGGACACACTTTTAATAAAATACGCTTATAATGACACGTTTCCGATTAAAATTGAAAGTTTCTCGCAATAATTTGCACGTCGAACGCTTATAAATCAGCCTCATAAAACTGTGAAAAAAAATCGCTTCGAAATTCGAAAAAAAGCACGTAAAAAGATGGCATTTACGAGAAAGGTGCAGGGTCAGTTCCGAATGGGCAGGCCTCAAAAAGCGAGCGCCTTGACCTACATTCCACGTAGATTTTTTTAAGGACACGGGGGTGCAGCCGAGGGTCGCGAAAGGCAATTTTTATGCTTTTACAGGTCGGCCCGCAGGGCGGTTTTCTAACGGCAAAGCCCGTAAAAAATCGCTCGACATCACGAGAAACGGGATCCCACTTTTTGGGATCCCGTTTCGCCTTTATTCGGCCCGGAAAAACGCAGCGCCTAACGGTGGTCGGACGACTTTAAATAACGGTGTCGTATATTTTTATGCTTTTTTAAAGCGAAAGTTGCCTTCTGCGGACTGACTTTTACGTCTTTATAAGCCGGGCCTGCGTTAATTTCTAACCAAAACAGGAGGCTTTTTTATCTCGCCAGCCCCCGAAGTCGTCGTAGCCTCGTAGAATCTGGAACTTTTTTCGACCGCGCGAGCAATAAAAAAATAAATGACCGAAGAGAGCCTCTTTGCTTTTCTCCGTTTTCGCCCTGTTTTTTTTCGCCTGATTTATGAGGATTCCGCTCTTGTTCTTCGTTTTTTTTTTTTTTTTTACATGCCGGCGGGGCTGAAAACAAGGGCGCAAACGAAGATGCGCTTTGCTTTTTACGAGCAGTGGTTTTTACGCTCGCTTTTTGACGACGGATTTTTGTCCTTGCGCCGATGTATTTTTTAGCCAGTTCCGTTAGGTCTTGTATATATATTGCCTCGGCTTAGTTTGTTACGTACATCGGGATGTCTTTAGAAGAATAGAGACTTTTTAAGAATACTTAAGAGCGTACCACTGTAGGTTGATTTAGTATTTTTGGGAAAGTTATTGGTCTTGATCAACCTCTCGTTACCAGTGGGTCCGGCCCAAAGTTTTACAGCCGTTTTTTTACTTTACTACCCAGATGCGGGAAGTAAGTAAAACATTTTTTACTATTATCAAATATTTTATGCACACAAATTGATCAATTTAACCCCATTTCATTTTTATTTACTTGAGATCTAATATTCTATCAAAAGATATATTTGATTGAAATATTAATGATAATTTTTTTTTTTTTTCGATCTGGTTATTCATTGCTCTTTTCAGTCGATCCTAGTTTTATTTTGCTAACTATATATTTAGCGTTTCCCACTAGATCTATTTTATTTAGTGCTTCCCACCAAATAATATACTACATACTATATTTTTTCTGCAGATGTGTTGTTTTTCTTTTATCTATTGCCAATCTAACCACAAAATGATTATATTTTTTGAAAATTGTAAATAACTATTGTAAAGAAAAAGTTATTCGTTTGGCCAACCTTATGACAAAGTTATCCAAAAAACTTGTTTCAAATTCCGAAGTTCATTTAAATTTAAAAAGTACCCATCTAGAAATTCTTAACCAATAAATGAAAGTATTGATTTCTGACTATCATTTTAAATTAGTAGAGTAAATATTATGTGAATAATTTTAAAGTATAGGAAAAAAATTTGATAAAATATTTTTAATATATATTTAATTTACAAACAGCACTTAAAAACTTGTCATTTTTGTTTATAGATTAATTAATGGCAGTCTGTGGCTGGAATCTACTGCATATCTGGATCGCTGATTGCAACTTAGCTAAAAATTGTAATAAACAAAGCTCCAGCTCGAGTAAGCACAGCTCCAGCAAAGAAAGTTCCAGTTCACATCGCTCCGGTTCAAAAAGCAAAAGCAGTAGGGACAATCGCTCTAGGGATAAACCCTCCGGAATTATTGAAAAAAGATGAAGCTATCATTGGAAAAACTTCGGTCAAAGTTTAAGTGCCAAAATGAAAAAATGCCTAAAAAAACGATGCTGAAAAGAAACATCCAATGATTCTTCAAAGAAATTTTCAACAGATTCCAAGGAAATTGTAAGGCAAACAATGATAAAGCAGATGCTAAGAAACTAGTGCCACTATACTCGGTCTGCTGTGAAAGCAATTCGGTCTCAATAAGACAATGTAAAAATTTTCATTTATACTGAAGATATAGAAACTACTTCAGAAACAATTATTGATCATGTAAATTCTAAATTTGACATAAAATTACAACCAAATATTTTCTTTGTTTATTTACGTGAAATAAAATGGATTAAAAGTTTTCAATACCTGAATTAATGTGTGTGGCTCGTGAAGCAACGTTAAAACTTAAAGCACATATAGTAATTGATACAACGGGATATGGTTTTGCAAATCTTATATTTAAATGTATTGAACCTTGTAAAGTAGTAAATTACATTCACAATCTCAAAATTACAACAAAATCCGTGACCCGATCGTGTGAGATTATTGTACAATCTTGATTGCATTTTTTCCACAAACAAGACTCGCATGCACACTTCAGCTACAAAAACGCACCTTCATCAATAATCCGCTCCCGCATCTTTCAAAACTCCATCGCACCTCCATTACCCGTAGAATTCAGCGCGAAAAGCAAACTCCACGAGGCGCCGGCGGAGAGGAAAAAGGCGAGCATCCGGCGACGAGCGAAAGTCCGCGCGTGCGTAAACAAGGACCCGCGTCGGCGACAAATCATTTCTAATGCGCGCTTTAGGATTCGGCGAGTGGCGCGTCACGCCGGACCGACAGATGTGCCGGAATCATTTTGTCGTATATGGAAGCACGTGCCCGAGGAGAGAGAGAGAGGACAGAATGCACCCCCGATTGCGAGATTTCAGCCGCATTGTTCCCCGGCCCTCGGATCGAGCTCTCGTTTAATCTTAACTTTCGTTTTTCGAGTCGCCTGCTAAGAGGATTGGGATGTCGGGCACGGCTTTTATTAAGCGCGAATCAAATTAGCGCGCGATTGTAGCAGTTTAGACATTAAATGTTTAAACTTTACTGTCTAGTTTCTTATAACGCTACTATGTTTTATGATTATGTATTTGGTTTGTTATAGGTGAAAATGTTGCTATACCGTATTATAAAGTCCAAAATATAAATATTTTACATTTTTACAATGCGAGGCATACTTTATCCCTAAATTTTATTGCTCATTTTATTACGATCAAGTATTTTATTGCGACCAATTGGAAAATTTTTTAGAACTGCAACCTCACCTTAAAAAAAAACACCTTTCTAGCAATCAATAAAAAACAGACTGCAATCTTCAGATCAGCATCTTAGTACCATAAAACATATCTTCCAATAAAAAAAAAATGCGTTAATATAGTCATTGAAGCCGAACCTCGAAATAATTATGCGTTTATTGCCTCGATGAAGTGCGCTTCTAGACCTCCAGCCGTTGCGACCCGAAACTCAGGTATCCAGCTTTATGCACGTAAAATTCCATGGTCAAGTCTCAATAGACTAGGTAAAAGTGAAATAGAAAAAAATGAAAAATACTTAAATACGCAGCTGTTTCTTTTCTTCTTCAAAAATAATTTCGATAATTTAAGGAAAGCTTGCCTAATATTAATAATTGCTAGCCAAAATTCTCGCTCGCTCAACTACGCTGAGAACAAAATCAATTGAATAAATTTTTAATTTTATAAAAAAGATAACATTTTACTAACAAAAACATGTTATCATATTAGCGTATCACTTAATCAACCGCCAATTAATCAAAAGTTACCGCACTCCTGCAACCTTCCCAAATAAAGCAATCGATCCTTTCCCAACCTTTCCAAAAATGACCTCTTCCCACCGAGTCCAAAGGTCAAAACTGACGATGAGCATTGATTAAAAGGCCCATATCTCGGCTCGAACCGAGGCGGAAAAAGCCGCCGGCGGTCGCCTCGTTGGAAAATCTAGCGCAGAGCCCCGCCGCGGCGCACAAAGAGTTCGCGCACGCGTGACTTAATTCGCAGCCATTCTACGCGCGGCCGCGCCTCGAGTTTCGGCGCGCTAAACCCGGCCCGCCGATCGGCCAATGGCCGCTACGGCTAATTTCAATACAGCCCGGGCGCAGCGCCCGTTCATCAGCGGGCACTTGTTCCTGTGTATACACGCGGCCGCGCGTTTATGCAGCGCAGCCCCCCCCCCCCCCGACTATCGCTGTAATACCCCTGTCTTTGTCTAGCGCCGATGGAGCTTCGGCCCCCGCTGCCTTTTAAGTTTGTAAGCGGAAATCTCATTTGCGAGGCGGGAACAAACGCGGATTTTAGCCGGCCCCGGGAGTTTTTGCCCAAATTTCGCTGCTTTTAGCTCGGGGTAATTGCGTTTCGGATATCCGATAAGAATCGCCCGGTTGATGGTCGGAGCGATTTTTACTCCGATTCCTGATTAATTCGTCGTCTTCCCAAACGAGCTTTGTGATCCCTCGCTTTTGTACGCTTTTCTTTTCTGAATCGCTTTATATTTACGCGCCCAAAGCAATCCGCACCGCCGAGACCCCGACAAAATAGTTTCGAATAACTAAGCTAACTAAAAGCCTGCATGAGAATTTCTGCAAAAAAGCCGCTGCTGTTTCCCAAAACTTTACCTTTTTCGGGGACAGATAGTCCCGTGTAACCAAATACAAGCGCAAATATCATAGGTACACAGAAATGACCGTGCAATGGAATTTCTAATTGCTAAAAATTTTTGCCCGTCTACACTGTGATTTCGAGCGTAAAAAAACACACGCGCGCACGCACACGCTCCTCTATTTTCGCGCTGAAAACGATATAACCGGACCGCACGCCGCGCGAAACTAGAAACGCCGGCTGGGTGCAGAAAAAAAAATAGCAGCACCGCCGGCCTGAGATGGAACGTGTTTCGCGTGCTGCGAACATACAAACACGCCAACAGAACCGAGAGAGAGAGAGAGAGAGAGAGCGCGCGGGGGACGCACGCCGCCCAAAGAGATATGGCGGGGCGAAAAAAAGAGAGGCGGAATTCGCGAGAGCCGCGCGGCATATATGTACGCACTGGTTTAGCGGTGCGCGAAAGAGAGAGCGACGCGCCGAGGGTACATATACTCGTCAATTATATTTCGCGATGTGACAACACGACGTAGAATCGAATTCGATCCTTGGTGTGTATCCGAGCCTTATTTGAGCTGTTTCGCCAGTTAGGGAAATCCACCGAGGCGCTGTTTGATTAGGCTTTTCCTTTCTGTTTGGCTGTAACTTTAGACCGGTTTCAATTATCTTCGTTACACAGAAAATAATGCCGGAGCGAGGGAGCTGCCTCTCGCGAAATTTGGGAGGTCGCTCGTTTTAGAAAGAGTTTTCGGACATTGGCAAAATTGCAAAATCAATATTATACTCGCTTTCTTTCGTCGCAGCAGAACTAACGCTAATACTTCTGATAAATTGTAAGAGATCGGGTTACGTCAGCACCATAATACAGATAAAATTCAAATGAACAAGAGACTAAAACCAACCGAAGCGCCCTCGAAAAAGTACAAAAGTATATCACTGGACAATCAGCCGCGACGTGAATAAAATAAAAAAACTGACCCCGAGCTCCCGCAAAGTTTCTCTCGTCCTCAACAAGGCAGCATATTTCACGCTGCAGTCAAAACGCGAATATATCGCTCCTTAATTAGAGTCCCCGAGCTCTCTCTCTCTCTCTCTCCGTCCCTCCCTCTTGCACGGTGTTCCACCCTCGCGAGCGCGCGACGACGCGACGAGCGCCGGAAGTCGAGCAATTTCGCAAACGCGCCGAGCGCTAATCGGGTCAAAGGAGAGCGGGAAAAAAGGCTCGAGGCCAGGAGTGGACTTGAGTTATTTTTTTCGGAGAGCTTGCGCCGCGCTGCCGAAGTTTGGTTTTACCAGTTTTTTTTTTTTTTTTTTTTTGCTGCACGAGTTTGTGACTCGCGCATGTTTTGAGGTTTCCAATAACTTGCTCATTCTAAGATTTTATTAGTTTAATAAGTGAAGATTATGTGATGGTTATATAAATATAAGATAGTTAATATAGTTAACTATTCAAACTGCATCAGAACATAATGTTTTTATCGAATCAACAGCGCCAAGATAATTAAAAAATGTACTCAGCGCCCAACGATTAATAATCCGAGACGAGCTCGATTAAATAAAGGAAAAAGGTTCTTTATTTTCCGCGCTGAAAACGAGCTTCTATAACGTAAATTCCTTTCGCTTACGCGGGAGGTGGCCGTCGGTGGCTCCTCCTACGCATGAACTGACTCTTTTATACCGTCCGCTCTGCTTTAGCCTTTGTGGCTTGGAGAGTGTGAGTATGCGCACTCTTTACTTTCGACCTTCTCTCCGGTTACCCTTTTCGCCAAAAGCGATTTCAAGCGCTGTCCAACGTACAACTCTCGACTTCGCGACGAGGCGCGAATTTCGACGTTTTATTTTTAAAGAGACATTAAGGCCTGAAAAAAAATCGTTTCCTTTTCTAAAGACACTAAAATCACTGCTGCCTTTCCCCCTTCCAGCTTTATTATTCCTTCATTCGCGTCTTTATACGGCCGTCTGACCCTTTCCGCAGCTCCATACGTCGCCTCCCTCCGCCGGGTTTTCGGAAACTCTGCACGGCAGGCCCGGCAATCAGGCGCAATCACGCTCGCGCATTGTAAAACTACCCCGGCGGGAGAGCTAAACCTCCGTCTCCCTCTCGAGCGAGCGCGTATTAATTCAGCCCCGGTCCTTTTTATTTCTCCGTTTCGGCCCGCTCCCGAAGTCGTTTGTAGTTTAAGGCTGCCTCGTCGGACAGTGGCTCGAGGGTTAACACCTGATCATCTTGGTAATTGAATCAGGGGGTATTAGAGAGCAGTAAAGTAGGAGAGATCGTCTGTCTTGAGTAAATATTTACGTCAACGAAGATCGGATACGAATGCTGCGGCGACGCGACTTATCTGATTCCCAGATCACATCGCGGTGTCGCAAGAAAGATAACGCCTCGGGGAAACCCTCTTAAAATCTTTATTAACCAAGTCCGGCGCGCAGCGAAAGCTCCCCGGAAAAATGCTCCCGAAAGCAGGCGGCTCGCTTGAAGCAGCTGCACTCGAGGTGGCGGTGCGCGAGGAGCATAAAGCGAGCGGAACGTCGGCGGACAGTGTCCGGTACGCGGAAAGGGAGGGATCTCAAAGGGCGTCCGAGCCCGGCGCGCGACTAACCGTCCCTCGAGAGAATAAACGTTACCCCCTTACGCTGCCCTTTGTACGGCTTGGGGTAATGAATGCCGCGAGCAAAACGAGTGTCTTAAAGTAGAGAGGTTTTCGCTGTAAGGAATTGAGGCAGGGTTTGAGTTCGGACGATTTGTGTGAGAGATGGGAATGTGGCGTTGCAACGTATAATGGCTGTAGTTGGGTTAAATAATTAGGTTGCGGATTCTTTAAGATTTTCAATTTAAATGGGTTATCTAGATAAAAATTTACCTAAACAAAAACAAGCTTTTGTCCGTAAGTTAATTTACTACAAGAAATACTTTGCAGAAAATATCTTGAAAGAGTTGTTAACAGCTAAACATCTCTTTATTCAAAATACCTAACATTTTAACTTGTTTAATAACCCTTTTACTTCAAAAAATACTTTTCTTGACTTTCCGTTAATTCTTCTGCATTGCCTTCTTTTTCCACTGCAACTTGTAACAATGCACTCCTCGATCTCAAAGCATTCACGAAGGCGCAGCTAATTTAAACTATCTAATCAGCCCAGCGCCCCCTACTTTTCATTTAGACATCTTATTACAGCGGAGCCCGGGTAAAAAATGAAATACCCCCGGCTGCGGCCATTGCAGAGCTCCTTCCCCGGCGGTCAGCAGCGGCAGCGGCGGCAGACCGGGCTGGCCGGGGGGGTATGGACGTAATATAAACTGGACGGCACGTATCTTTACGGGCCATAAAGGCCGGCCCTCGTTACCGGGGAGCTTGTACCGCACCCGTGGCCACCAAGGCACCGCACACCTCGCCAATGCCGCGCCACCTTTCCCTCTCTCTCTCTCTCTCTCGCTCTTGCCCCTGCGCATAGCCAACTCGTCCCCTTTAAACTCGATCGGCAAAGCTCCTTTTCTCAAGCGAGAGAGGGTTGGCCTTTTTCTGCAGCGCGCCGCCGGGATTTTCGAAGAATGCGGTCGGATTATGTGGAGTTTTTGCGCGAGGCGACGCCAAGCTCGGGGAAATTGGATTGGCCCGGCGCTCTTTTGAGCTTGTTTAGTTTTTTTAATTTCGTGCTTATGAGCTGCATTTACGTTTGGATGTTTCCTCGTAAGCAATGAAACGTGATATTAAAATTTCGGCGGAGTAGAAGGTGGGGGAGATTTGGTTATATGTCGCATACCTTAAAGTGCAGAGTTATTCATTTAATTTCTACGGCGCAGTGACTTGTGTAGGTAAACGTTTACGTTGATCAATTGTTATTAAGCGAGATTGATCGGTATACTAAATAATTTGAACAATTCAATACCTGATAATATCGGAGAACAAAACATCTTAACAGGGACGTCAATGTTATCAAGATTTCAGAGCTGACCTACCTAAAAAAAATATTTAATTAGATTAAAATAAATTTATAATTTTAATACTTATTTATTTTATAATATATTAGACTAAAATTTTTCGTTTACAAATAATAAAACGAAAACGTGAAATGTGTTTTCTGTAACTGCGTACCTGCGGATACAATCTATTATCATGGTTTTTGCTATCAAAAATAATAATTAGCTCCTGAATTTCAAATCAAAGATTAAAATCTGTCTTTAAGATAATTTGCGCAATTGATAAGCAAAGATTATAATTCGGGCTATAAAATACATAACAAAAAATTATCAAACGTTGAACGATCGCATTGCTAAAATATCTAGAAATTAAGAGCCATGTCTAAATTAAAAAGCAGTTCAGTGTTGGGTTTTTGTTTGATTTTTATTGCTTTCGTTAATGCCAACGAACTAGAAAACATATTGCTGAACGTTGATCATCATCGGTACGTATAATACAACTTTTTTTTCACGTCGAATATATTTTAAATAAAATAACTTTTTAGCCTTTCAAACTACGATAATGAGGTCCCTATTGACCACATAATTGACGACAATTTAGATGATATTCGACATGGCTTACAATCTGTGGATCCGCTTAAAATGCCAGATATACCTCTTGAAGTAAATATTCAAAGCATATTTATATTATGTATGAAAAAATGACATTAAAATTCTTACTTCACAATTTCAGAAAAAAGGCGAGTTGACCAACGGATTGCTTAATAATTTATCACAGTTGAAACGCACTGGAGAATGTAGTATTCGTTATTCCAACAAAGTTTTAACTTTAACTGTCAACGTAGGATGGACGGATCTAAGTGTAAATTTTTTCACTTGCACCGTAGTGTATATAATTTTGTTTTTTCTTTAACGTAACCAATTATTGTTTCTTTTTTTAGTTTGACTACGATTACAAACTTAAACTATGGTTTATTAACAGAAAGGGAAAGTTGCACGGCGGCGTATCTCAAGTGAATGTAGCCCTCAGCATTTCTGTAGATTTTAAGCACTTAGTGATTGCTTTACAAAAATTAGAGTTTACCGAATTTGGGTAAGTAACAGGATTCCAAGTATAATTTGTTTTACCTTAGTTGGATTAAATTACAGTTTCTTTTTCACCTTACGTCATTATTTATAGTGACTTTTGTAATAATACGTAATTAAATTAAAGAACTATACCATATAAAAATACTGAATCATTGCTCATAATTACTTTAAATTTTCAGAAAACTCAATCTGAAACTGGAAGGCAGATTTGGCGACGCATTACGAAACTTGCTGGTCAAAATTATACTGAAACTCGGCAAAAAACCAATTACGGACACAATCGAGAAAGTAGCTAACAGCGCGTTGAACCAAGTGATCGACGAAATAAATAGCCACTTACCGCATCATCGCGACCAATTCACATTCGTGGACTTGACCGACGCCGATCGGCGCGCTCATCTTGTGCACACTTGAATGAAAAGTGGCCGAAAGCAAAATCTTTCTATAATCAATTTCGCATTTATGACGTGCTTTTGTTTGGCTGTCCTCGCCGGATTTTTGTACTTGTGTAAGTCTATCTCTTTGAAGTCTTTATCGGAAGACACTTTGTTTTATTGAAAATATATTCTGTCCACTGTATATTTTTTGATTGAACTCTTTGCATTCCAAATTTCTCCTCATAATGACATTAAGCATTTTATTCATTATTTAATTTTAATATTGTTGCAATAAAAGATAAAAGAATCGACGTTTATCCGTAGCTGAATAATAAATAGACCTTCGATCTACTGCCGATATATATTTTCAATCACGTCTTATCTCCCAAGCATTAAAGATAAAGCCCAACATCTCGCATCTCATTCAATCCAGAATCCATAAAAAGGCTTCAACAATTTCACACTAAAATCCTTTAAAAAAAAAAGTAAATTCCGCCTTATCTCCCGGCCTTAAATGACGCGCGCACACCTCCGCCGCCTATCCGCCTCGTCCCTCTCCTCCCGGATTTTTCCTTCGGCCGAATTCGGGCCGCCGCACGTGCCGCTCTTTAAATCCCGCGGCCGTATACGCCGCTCGGGGCAACTATCCGCCAATCTGGGACTTTGATTCGATGGCTATTGACCGGCGGGGCGGCCGCGGTAGGGGTGGCCTTTTCCACCCTTGCGCATTAAACTCGAGCACGTATGAAACGCGCCTGTGCAGTTTTCAACGGACGAGGGAAAATAATGCTCGCCCGGAGGGAGAGAGAGAGAGAGAGATAGCGAGAGCTGGACAAAGTCGCTTATTGAATGCGGCAAGGCGTGAGGGCTGCGACTGAGGGATACTTACGTGCCTAATTTATGGGCTGTGGGAGCTGATGGGAAGGAATTGGGGAGCCTGATTTTCCGTGTTCCATTTGTTTTTCGATTTGTAGCTCATTGGGATTTTCTTTTGTTCAATGGGATATCGTTGGAGTGATGTAGATTTTGTATATTTAATTAGATTAACTTTTGATCCTATATATACGCAATGCGCAGTCATAGTTTGATTAAGAAATCTGTTTTTTAAGTCTTTTGATTCGGTAGTAGAGAATGTGCTTTTATTTACTGAAAAATTCTTATAATTAAACTTTGGTTTCAAACACGATTTTTAGTAAAAATAGTAAATTCAGACAAAGCTACTGTTATAATTTTCAAAATTTAACCATTCTCACTAGTAAATGTATTAAATGAGAGTATTTTTAGCATAAGTTAATACGTAAAAGCAAAACAAAGTATCTAAAATAATCAGCTTACTAAACTCGATCGCGAAATAATGGAAAACTGAAGCTTTCCCTGAAAAATTGACTAAACGCATAACCCGCCGTTCTCCTAAACACTAATATCTATTGTATTGGCGACGTTAAACACAGATTTTCCAACAAAAACCTCAGCTCGGCTACCAAAATCGAGCTAAAATTTGTTATTAATGATCCGACTTCCGTCCTCCCCGCAAAGCGCCAACCGCGAGGCGAGCTCGCCGCTCGAAAAGCTCCCGCCTCGCGAAACCATTACACCTCGGTGTCCCACTGCTCCACATTCCTCCAAGTGCGGAGCAATCCTTGCCGGCGGCCTTCCCCGAATCCCGATCGATTAAGGGCCTCGGCGCGTAATGAAGACGCTCCTCGGCGACGTCGGGCGTCCCGCATCGAGGGCCCCGCGGGCCCCGCCTCGACAATGGGCCCATTCGGCTGACCACGGGGGGCTCGCGTAAACGATGTCGCGCGCTTTGTGGGGCCCCACTTTCCGCGTCGCTTCCTCCCTTTTCTCTGCCTCGTGCGCGCGCATGTCTCTGGGGAGCCTGGGCACCGCGGGGCCTTTTGTCCGCGAGATTGGGCCATTTTAGGAAGGAGCAAAATGAATCGCCCTAAGGTCAGTGGGGAAAGGGACCGGGGCGTCGACTGCTGCTTTATTTATTGACGCTTCGTAATTGAATCGTTAGGTGGAATTGAGAGCCTTAGTTTAGAGATGGCTCGGACGTTCTTTTTTGGAAAAATGCGCTGGTACTTTTGGAAAAGTGAAATGTGTAACGTAAGAAATTCGAGATTTAAATTCATAAACACAGAATTTGCTTTATATTTTAAATATCCACAAGAGCCGCGCATTATTCATTGGATTAATAATGCAACCTATAATAACACTATTCAGGCCATTTATTAATAAATTTTTTAAGATAGTTGGAATGAAATGGTTTAAAACAAGACTAAAGTCCTTAAAGTACCCGACTAATACTGCATGTCAGATAAAATTAATTAAAAATGTATATTATTTGAAAATTAAATCTCGAGAGAGAACGCCGAGTAAACACTGTGCACGTTCCTGCATTAAGCGCTCCGAGAGTAATTTTAAAAATACTTTGCCTATCCCAAGCAGGCCATAAATCAAACGAAAAATAAACTGTCGTCCCCGCGGCAAAAGGAAACTCGAATCTCTTGGAAAAAATCAACGATCGCAGCACTCGACATCGGCAAGCCAGCTCGATCAACGTCCGATCTCAGCCATCAGTCATTAAGGGCGCGTGCCTCCGAAAAAGACGTCGTCCTCGAGCGTCGCGTTCCTCCCGTGTACACGCATGCGGGACCATTACCCGCCGGGACTTTTCCCATATTGCTCTCTTTTACCCCCCCTCCCCCCACCACCCTGACTTTGCTACTCTCGGGAAGCGATCGATTCGCGGCGATGTCCGTATCATCGAGGCTGCCCATTCTTCCGAGCGCTGCAGCCCAAACAGATGCACTTTTGCACGCAGCTGCCGCAGATCGACGCGCACTCCAGGCGGAAGAGCGGAGCTGAAAGAAGCGCGTTTGCAGCTCTGCTGCACAACGCGCGCCGCCCGGAATCGGCCAAGTGCGCGGCGTATGATGGATCGAGTTTTCGGATTCTGTTGCCGTGAAATTCGGATTAGCATGGCGTTGGAGATTTTTAAAGCAAGGAAACAATTTTATTACCTGGTGGCTTAAGTATAATACTTCAAATTCTTATACAGATTTTGCTTTGATAAATTGGTAACATTTTTTTAAATTTTTACAACAATTCTTACCGATAATTAATAGACATAATTACTACGAAATTAATCAGTTTCTATTTTTTTCAATCAGTACATTGCATTGAATTGTAAAATAAGCCCTAGTTTTTTAAAAATTCCGCTTAAATTCCTCACAAAAACTCCACGCGCAGTCACACATTGCGTCTCAATCACGCGAGAATTTCTCAAAAATCACTCGCCAAGCTCCTAATCCCCACTAAACTATAAATCGACCAAAAACCTCCCCGAAATCCAAGCCTCCAACCTGTCCTCCGTCTTCCTCGCAATCCATCCTCCTCCATCTTGGGCCATCAGTCGCGCGCGATGAAAAGCTCCCCCTACACTGCCACCCGCTTATTAAATGGTGCGTGGATTCGGAAAAAGGGGGCCCACCGGCAGTCCCGGTCTTCGGGGAGCGGCCGTACGCCGAAATTGCGTGTGGCTGCACGCGGAGGTGACTCGTGGATTTTTTCATCCACGAGGGCGGCCCCCACGCGCGATTATTACGTCGGCTTTGTGCCGAGGTGACAAATATTTGCCGCTCCTCGCTGCGCGGATGCATCGCGGAGAAGGTAAACTCTGCGGTGGCCGCCTTTTCGAGCTGACTCTCGCTCTGATTTGCAATTTTTTTTTTTGCCCCGCGCGAGTCATTTTACGGGGAAGCGGAGGAGGCAGGAGAGCTGCCGCGTTCCTTCGGGTCGGTTAGGGGACTGTTTGAGAGAAGATTTGCAATTCAGTTGTTATTAAAAGAGCTTGTAACACTTACAATGTTGCAAATGCAGAAAGACATTGTAGATGCTGGTCGAAATAATTTAAAAAGACTGTTTAGCCCATTATGGCTTTACAGTTACATAATAATATTTTATCGTAATACTTTAAATTGAGTCGTTTCGTAAATAAAATGTTTGAATCTGTTTATACAGTGGAATTTGAATCCTCGATAATATTTACTTGGCAACCATTTACTGTAAAACTTGTGAATCTACTGTCAAAGGTAGTTCTTATTAATTCAACGCCTCTTATTCATCGCCCAAATAGCGATCACCTTTCTTCCTCGATGGGAATCATGGGAAAGTACTTGCCAGGCTGAAGACCCGTAAGTCCAGCATTTACGAGCCGATAAATCACTCGATTTTAATAAAAATAATTTTTATAGCTCACTCCGCCTCGCCCTCAAACAAAGGCAGACCCATACATCAGCTCTCACCTTACCACGAAACAGCCTTTCCTCGGAGAAATTCACCCGCTCCGATCATCTCCATACTTAGTGTGCGCTTACATCTCCGCTGAATAGGCTAAAAAAGCCATAAAGAGCTTGTATCAATAAAGGCGAACTCCTCCTTCATCCCTTTTCACTCGGGCGAGCTCCTCGAAAGAGCCACTAAATCCAGGAGCGGTCCGAGGGCTGGAAAGAAATCTGGCTCGATCGCGAACAGAGATATCAGGCGTCGAGGGGTGGGGGGGGAGGACAATGGGATTCTCCTGGAAAACGGTAGCCGAGGTGTAAGGATGGGCAGAGGGCCATTGAGTGCCAAAATATTGGGCCCCGGACGGGCCGTTCCCGCGGCGCACGCGCGCCTAACCTCATTTTTCATGGCGCGAGGAAAAAAGGGGCCCCCCGACAAAGTTGCGTCAACGATTCTGTCTCGCTTCCTCGGGGCCATTATTTTCCGGGGCCTTTATTGCGCCCTGCCAAGTATTCACTGCCGCCGGAGATTTATAGGGCTTTCTACGAGCGTTCATACGTTTCAATTATACTAATAATCTTGCTTTATTATTTATTAGGGGAGATTTTATCATTGCTTAAGGTTTCGAATATTAGTTGTTGTAGCAATAATCTATTTTATATCTTTTACGATTCGCAATATCGATTTATTATTGTGCTGGAAAATCAGACAAACTTAAAAAGACCTATACACTTGTACAGTGGATTTTTTTCTAAGCACTCGCAGGTATTGTATCCAATTTCGAACGTAAAACTGACAAAACATTAATCCTTTAACGCACTAAGAACCCGCCGCTTCAAAATCTAGGTCAGGAAAGCACTCGAAAATCCGCGTCCCCGAAGCCTTCCGCTACACCTCATAAACAGAAAGAGCCGAAGACGACGCAATTCCGTAAAGTCAAGTACATCGTCAAACAAGCTTAACCCCGCTTAACCCGGCCCCGTGTGAAATCCCCTCGGTCGAAAGAAAAACTCGGCCGAGGCTCGCGCGCGCGGCCTGCGAAGACAGGCATCATTGTGCCCGCGTCGTCGGGCGAGCGACGACACCTCGGGAGGCGGCCTGAAAAGGAGAGCCCGGGCGACAATGGCTGACCTACCTGTCGGTCCGCGCGGCAAAAACCATCGAATCGAATCGCGATGAAAGATGCGTCGTAAAATTTGTCGGGGGGGAAGGGACGCGTCTGTGTGTGGACGGAGACGCGGCTTTATCGCGGATCCGGGCGACGCGCGGGGTGGCTTTTTTAGGGGGATGGCATTTTTCACGGGGGACTGGGGGGGAAATTAGCGTACGACTTTATTTGCTCGGCGGTGAAAGGTGGTTCGTGTTAGTCTCGGATGTTTGGAGTAGGGCAGTTTTAATGTGTTTTATTTATTAATTGTTCTGCCCTTGATGTTTGCGCGATTTTTAAATTAATTGCTCGAACGTGAAAGGACGGGGATGAAAGTGAGATTTTGTGATAATGAATAAACAACCCATTTATAATAAATATGCACAGATTAGCAGATTAGCGAGACGCTTAAATTGGATCACGACACGCTTTTTTTTCTTCGTAAACCGCAAATCTTTTGTGATACACGTAAAAAGAGATACGTTAAACATTTTTGACTTTTATCCGTTTGAGTTTGGGGGCCGGGCAGCGAGGACACTTTTTGAGTCGTAAAATTAAGACACGCATGAATGAAAATATCGCATTACTATTATAACTAGTTTGAACTTGAAGAAGAATCCCTCCGTTTCTCTGATTTTTATGTTCAAAAAAATTTGTGTGGGAAATAAAATGTGGAAAGTTCTCAAATCGAATGTGAACACCCGTTTGCAACCGGCGAAATGTGCATGGTGCCAATATTTGGTCCCTTCTCATTTCACTCCGAAATTCGATTGCCGTATCAAAGTATCATCACCGCGCAGCACGCGCGTCTAATCAAATCGCAAATGAAATATTCTAATCGAATAAACAATCAGACAAACACCTCTCTCAAAATTGCTCCTCGTCCAATCTCCCAATGACCGACCCGCAACAACATCCTTCTCTCCCCGGCCGCAACAGCCCCGAACGTCTCGCGTCCAAAGTTCCGGGAAAAAGAGGCTCAGCCTAATGGGATTCCGCTGTACCCCAATTAGGGCCGATCGGAGGGGGATAATAAAGTGCCACGGGGGGGGTCCTTAAGACCTCAGTCGCGCCGCCGCGGCGTCTTCGGTCAGCCCCGAAGTGCGCGGCGCGCGTGCCTGCTCTTATGTTGTTGCAACTGCCGGCAGCAAGACCGACAGTTGGCCGGCATTCATCTGCCGGCGGGGACTTCCGCCTCTGGCTCGCGAAGCTTTACGGGCGAAGCACTTCCGACGGCGAGCTCGTTCGTCGATGACTTCGCTCTGTCATTCTTGGAGGAGCTTCTCGGGATTATTTTCGGATTTTAGGACGTTTCGGTGAAGTGGTGCAGTATGTTAGCTAAAAGCAAGCCTGAGGGCCACGTTACTATTGGATTATGATGTTTAATATAAATTATAATGACTCTTTAAGAGACATTTATATAAATCCGTGTTTTAAATAAGATTGAACTGCAGCGGAAATAATTAAGTATGCACAAAAGCTGCCGCTCACAGATCCTATAAAAAACTACATCGTAAAAACGAAAACATCCAGAATAGCTTCCAAGAGATAATCTAGTATTCGTTCACAATGATGTCCATAAACGGCTCGTATAAAAAATCTCAGCAATTGCTCAAGTGGCTCAATAACGCCGTTCCCTCCTAGGAAAAAAAAGATTTCTCGTCCGTCGACAAAGGGACGCCCGGGCATTCTAGGAGTCGCTGGAAAAGGTGTGAACGCGCATCGGCGCGGCCCCGAATAACGCAAAGGCGGATGAAAAAGGGCACGAGCACAAAGCGCGAGGGAACGAAAAAAAAAAGAAGAGGGCTCGCGGATCTTTACTTCGCATCGCGCCTCTTTCTTCCCGCTTTCATTCGCGGGCGCCGCTTTTCTGCCTGCCGCTGTTTTCGATTTCAGCGCCGAGATTAAGGTCGACCGGAGATTCGCGCGCCGATGACGTTTCGCCGCATCGCCTTCTTCATCGGTCCCTTTAAACGGAAAAGGGATTTTCCTCTTTTTGGACGGGCTTTTTCCATTTCCGGCGAGCCGCTAGTCGTTTTTAAGGTAATTTTTGCCCTCGATTGGTCAGTCGTTGAAATCTTGGAGAGTAATTTTACCGATGAGAGATTTTGTGCGATTGATTAAGTAATAGCGATTATCTGCAGTTGTGTCAAAGATAAAATAAACGTTTTTATTTTACTAGAACTGTATTTAAGAAATTAAAAGTTTCTTTTTTTTTAATTTATAGTCTGACACGTGATTTGACTATTCTGTTCATTGGTCGAATTCAGAAGCGAAAGTTTTTAACAATAATCAGGAAATTTAAATTATCCTTTTATTTCAAAAACAATCTAATTTTTAATACAGATAATTTTATAATACTCGTAAGGTTATTGCCTCTAAATTATAACTTACGCACTTGGAGTTTATAAAAATTCCATTAAAATGTTCATTGATTGATTTCTTAACCCTTTCTCCGATTGACTTTATAAACACAAATCAAAGCGAAAAACTGCGTTCCAGCAAACGTCATTCATCAGCCCGAAACCGAATCAATTTCACCCAGATCAACAGCCTTATAAATAAGTCCCAAAGAACGCGCTGCCACCTCAAACGACTAAAACAGCCCGTAAAGCAATCAAAGAAAAAAAAAAAAATCAGCCAGCGAGATAAGCTCCTCGGCCGAAAGAGGCGCGTGCCGGAGGCTCTCTCGAGCCGCTGCGCCTATTTGATCAGCCTCTCTCGCGGGAGACAAAAGGGTTTCGCCGGGACGTGCCTGCGAGATAAACGCGCGCGAACAGCTGCGGAGGCGCTCGTAGATCAAGCGCCGAAACGGGAGGACGCTTTGTCTTCGGTGACACGCGCCCGAGCATATATTTTCGTCGTTTCGGTATTTTTATTGGCTTGTTTATTTCCGAGATGCGGAGAGGGGGATTCGGAGGGGGAGGCCGTATTTTTGGAGATTATCTGTTGCAGCACTTGGGAGATTTATCTTTTCGAACTTGGAGATATCGGATATTAGTTTTGAGCAGATCATCTTGAGACTTCGTGAAAATTGTACGTAGAAAAGTGTGAATGAAAACAGATTTCTTAGAAAAACATCAGAATATTTTCAATAGCCGAAGCCATATTATTGTAATACACAAACTTTTATGCAGTCAATAATTGCTCTTTTGTAATTTAATGATCTAGTTCGTAGAAAATAAAATTGTATTTGTTTGCGAACGTAAAATAATCTCGTAAAACAGCTTCTGCGTTCGACGTTTTCTTTTTAACTCTAAACACCGAAATTTTTTTACGCGCCAAGAAAAAAAAATGGATGATGGTCTTCTCCGAAACTTTCACAACTAAAAAAGTCTGAAACAAACAACGAATCTCGTAAAAATAACATCCCAGAAATGTTTCCCCGTCAGGCATTTTTTAAGTCAAAATACAGAAGAATTTTTTTGCACCGTCAAACAAAACGCAGCAGCGTCAAATTCTCCAAACCCGAGCACGGAGTCTACCCATTTTTCCCGGCTCGGCCCGTCGAAAAAAATCGCGTCTTCCCCGTGTAAAACCGAGCTCAGACTCCTCTTGCTTCTTTTTTTCTTCTCGACCTCGCTCCCAAAAATGATATACGAGCGGGAAAACTCGATTCCCCAAAAAGCCTCGACAAAGGACGCCACGAGCCTTTTACGAGCAGAAACGCGGAGGCGCGCGCGCTTCTTAAAAAAGGAGGCATTCTTTTTTTGCTCGATTTTTTACCGAGCAGACCGCATCGCGGGCAAGGGTTGAGGTTTTCGGATTTTTTTCTCCCTTCCTCGCCAACGAGGCGCGGGAGCGTGCGCAGAAGTGCCTCCGGCCGACAATGGAGGACGGCGCGCCACCACACCGAGCGGCTCTCCGGCTTTTTCGGATTTTTATGGATTTTTCGGGTTGAAAAGGAAAAAGGTCCTATTGCCTCCTTTCGACTTCCTAAGCTAGTCGTTGCTACCGGACGACGCGGGGCCTTTTACGACGTCGTAAAGCGACCAGGCCGGCGTTTCCTCGGCCGTGGGGACGTTAATTTTCTTTTTTTTTTCTTCGAGACTGACTCCGAACGAGGAATGATAATCTGGAGAGATCGAAAAAGCCGAGGAAAAAATTGCGAAAAAAGTGGGGCAGTTTGACTGCTGGATTGGGATGATTAACCTTAGAGGGCGATTTCAGTGACTGAGGGATCATTGGCTTGGCGGGAATGAATGGGCCTGTGGTTGGGAGTTGATTGTTTTATTTTTCGACGCGTTTTTTGATTTTTCTGACTGAATATTTTAAGCATTTTGCCTGTTTTGGGGACACTCGTGCGAACAAAAGAGCAAGGGTCTGTATGGACGTACAAAAAGGCTGGTTAAAATAGTTGACGTGTCGCAACGCTTTTTTCATTTATTCGAAAACAGAAAGGATGAATAGATTTTTAAAAAAAAGCCTGGAATCAAATGGTATGTGATCATTTTATTACCAGACCAAAGTTTTAAAATTCTTATAATTTTTCAATTTTTCAAAATATTTTACTTCTAAAAATAACAGGAAAATTAACATTTAAAAACAATCTTCGATTATACTAAATTATAATTGCCTTTTCATAAAGACATTTATACAAATTTACAAAAAAGTCTATTTATTATGCCAGTAAATAATCCTTAAAAAATAAAAAATATATTAGATTATTTTAAAAAGACTTCAAAAACACGCTTAGAAACGTTTCCAATATCTGATGTAAACCCCTTTCTGTATAGACTGTAAATAACTTTATTATAAATTTGAAATAAAGAAGCTACCAAATGGAATCGAAAATAAAACACTTGACACAAAAATATTGCAAGAACTCATCGACTTGAGAAATTTTCTTTTGAAATAAATTCTACCATACTGCATAATATCACTTCAAGTATACGAAGCGACTATTCCACAACATTTTACAAAGTAACTTGCCCTTAAAATAAGCATCTCAACTCTCCAGCGAATCGTAAAAAACTCATGCCAGCGCGCCGAAATTCTCGGCGGCGAAATGAAGATTTATTATTAATCGTAATAGCTCCGAGAAGCATTCTTCCTCCGGCCAATAAAACCCAACAACAATCCATTAGAAATCACTGACCTCCCAAAACTGCCCCCCTCGAGCGTTCCTCATCCACACCAAGACCGCCCTCATTGTTCCGCGGCGTAAGCTGCGATCGATCGCGATCTCATTCCCATCGGCGCGTGGGAGTCTCTCTCTCTCTCTCTCTCTCTCTCTCTCTCTGCCCGCGTCCGCTGGATCCGCCGGCAAGAAAAGCGCGAGGCATTAGCCGGAAGAAAGGGAGAGAGAGAGCATTGGAAAGAAATATCATATCTGTAACCGTATATATCTTTGGAGACACACCCAAATGGGTGTGCGTGTAACCGAGCGCGGCTACTGTGCGAGCAAGAAGAAAAAAAAACAGGGAGGAGGAGAAGAAAAGCCGGACCGGAGGAGAGATCGCTTTCCTTCCCGTCGTCGAGAGACGAGAGCGCGGCTCACCACCTCGGTGCGCGACCTTTCTTCTCTCTTCGGGGAGCGGAAAGAGGAGCTCTCCGATCCGATTCGGTGATTCGTCGGCTGCGATTTCGGTAAATGGGAATTAAATTCCGCTTTTTCAAAGCTCGTTCTCTGGACGAGGTTTAAGCGCTTGCTCCTCGTCGGGGGGTTTATCTTGATCGGAAAAATGAAACGGTTCGAGAGAGTGTCGACTGCAATAGGTTTTTGAAAGATCACATCAAAATATTGGCTGTATGATGTTCATATTTAACTTGAGATACTTCTTTCACGTAAGGATCATTATTATGTTTTTTTTTTTTTTTACTTTCATACGTCTTTTTATTGTTTATTTGGACACTGATTTGTTAATTAACTCAATGAAAGAACAATAATATGTATGAACAGATATGCTATACAGTTTATATTTTAAAGATCATTTTATTATCTTCTTTTAATCTGAAGTAATCTTTTTAATTAATTAATCATTATCGCAGTTACGTTTTTTTAAACAGATAATTCATTTTATATAATTACAACAGTGATTTTTGTTTGATTATAATATCATAATAATAATTTAAGTATTTTTATTGCAAAGAAAAGTAATGTTCATAAATATCATTCGAGTTGTTTAAAATTTTTTTATAGAAAAAGTTTATTGATAAACCATATAATTTGTATTTCTCTTATTAGATGCACTGAGAGAAAATTTTAGTAAAAATTACCATATTATCAAGTAAGGCTACCCCAGACTGTCCAAACCAACAAAATTACCATAGTTTATAAGAAATTTTACTAAAAATATAGAAAAATTTACCAACACAGTAAAATTTCTTACAAAGTATATTAATTATTTTGGTTTTGGTTCTGTAATAGCTTTACTAGACAATATGGTAATATTGACTAGATTATTTGTAATTTTTACTGTATTTCTTCTCTCACCTCAGTGTGGTATCTAAAAACTGTATCACTTTGAAAATAAAAAAATAATAATTTGAACAAATTGGTGTGGATTGAAAGTAAAGTTTTTCACAACCTAAAATTCGTAAGCCCAAAGTCTTTGGTTCAAGAGTATAGTTTCCATCTTATACCCCTGATGCCAGGCAACTCACAATTCAGGATGCTTTGAAAGCAAGGTACACATCAAGGGGCTACCACTCCTTTACACAATTCTTAAATAATTATTCGTTTTAAATAAAAAATTGTAAAAAACGATTTAATCTTATTGTAGCTCTGTATTAAAGTAAATATAATACAGTATTGACAAGCAACTACCAGTGTCACCCGAACTTCCTCCTTCGCGATCTTTAAAGCCTCAGCCAGTAAGTAGCTCAAGTATCATCCCCAAAAAACCAGCTGAAACCCCGGCCAAAAAAAAAGAAGAAAGATCGCAGCCGCGTCATAATGGCCCTGCAGTACTCACAATATCCAGCATTAACCCTCGCCGCTGCAGTGCGACAATGCGCCCGAGATATTTCGCCGGTGCCATTGTCGCGGTGTCCCCGAGGATCCTGTTACCGTCGGCTCCGGAGAGAGATTTTATCGCGAGCGCTCCTGCGTTTTTCGTCAATGGGCGACGCGCGCGACAGGCTGAGCGTATGATTTCTCTCTGATCCGCCGTTTAATTGACGGGCTCTTGCGATTTTTTTTCCTCCCTCTTTCTCCCTCTGCTCTTTGTTTGCCTCGGTTTCCGTGCTGCCGACTGCGGGGGAATCTCTTTTCGCGCCTCGATGCTTTTTGGGAAGGAAATTTTTCGTTTAGTTTTGCTCTCGGTGTCTGGTTTCTTTGAGCGAGCTGCAGCTCTTGATTTATGGCGCTTGTAATTTCATTTGGTTTAATCGGTTCTGGTCTTGAGTTTAAGCCCGGCTTTATCTATCGCTCCCGAGTGCGAAAATATTAATGCGTGAATTGGTCGATCAATCTTTCACCTGGCAGAGAATTATTCGCGTGGCCGATTAGCATTTTATACGGGAAATGTAAGTCTGATAAAAACATTGTTTTACTAATTTTAATATCATTAAATTCAAAACTTGGAGCAGTATAACAAAACAATAACAAAAAACAGCACGAACAACAATTGAGTAAAAATAAATCGGGAAAATAATTTTTTCTGGAACAACCCTTAGCTCAAACTTGCTGAGCCTACCATTAACCCCTAGCGGAAAAAGTTGAAAGTCTACCTCGAAAAGAAATATCTGTGTTACCCGTCGACAGCAGTATTCACGGATACAATATGTTTTATCTGCGGAGTAAAGTTACTTATCTGTCGGTAAGTTAACATCTGCTGATGACAAGTCAAGTGTTCGGTCGGTAAGTAAAAATCCTATATTTACCAACAAATAATACTTGTCTAAAGCCCTTATGAATTATAAATTTTTTTTCTATTAATTCATAATTTATTAATAATAAGATTATAATCCGCAAATACAATTCAATTCACTACTTTGGTCCATACATATTTTAAACATTTAAAATTAACATTTTATTTTAATAAACCCATTTATTTAATTAACAACACTATAGGCTCACGCTAGGATTTTAGGAACCCTTTTCACAATTTACCTCTGCAATGTATCGAAGTATGTTCATATTCCGAAAACTTTGATGAGGGGTCTTTCCACATTTGCACTCTAATCCTTATCCTTTTGATGTAATCTTCAAAGCTTGACAAAACTTCCTGGCAGCTCTAAAGCCATGCAGCAAGTAAATTCCACGTGTTCTAAAGTTTAAATTATGAATTTAAGCACGGGGCTTTTGTACATTATTCCTTCCGGTTACTCGGTGAATTGTTGTTCATTAAAAGTTAGTTTATAAACTCAAAAAGGGATTTCTAAGTACTACTTGGCAAAATTTCTTTAAATATTCCGAAATTGCACAAAAAAAGTTGCAGTACAGAGTACTTTTTATCCATCTACTTTTAACAACTTAAAAATTATTTTCACAACTATACATTCACAAAGATTTTTCCTGTTTGCACAGGCAACCCGACCAATTAAAAGCCCCGAAAACAGAAGCGCGTCCTAAAATCAGTAGGCAAATAATCGTAAACTATCCGTTTATCAAAAATTAAATATCCTCAGTCGTGGTCATCGCGACCCTACTTTCGCAGGTAGCCAAAGGGCGGCGAGTCAAGCGCGCCGCCGCTTTATTAAGCTTATTAACGGGCTATGCACGCACACAAAAGAGCTGCTCGTCGTTTGGGCTACAGTTTCGGCTCTACCCCTATTTAGGGGAGAAACATATTCGCGTAACAATCCAGGGCTGCTCGTGTTCCCGACGTTCGAAACCTGTTAGAGTAAGCTTTTCTGCAGAGAAGCTTCGAGGATGGAAAGTTGCTTGGGTTGGTACATAAAATTCTGCGAACAACTGAATTAAAACACTTTACGAACACTTTTTTTTAACCGATGGCTAAATTAATTGACAAGGTTTTTATGGAGACTTCATTCTATTTATGTTTTTGCTAATTTCGTGTGTTTTCAACAGGCTTGCGTCAGTAAAGCTTTTGAAAACAGTTTTATTATTTTTAAAAGCTATGTTATATTTTTACTTAATTCATATGTACTGTATAGTAAGCATTAAAAAAATGATAAAGGTCCCCAGATAAGTCGAAAAATTGTTAATGCACACGATTTGAAGCGCAAATGACCTGACAAGTGACCCTCATCCATGTACTTTTTTACGCTTTTGAAAAATCGCACAACTACAACGTCTTTAAACTCCGTTAAAGACGGCCTAACCGGCGTAAAACGAATAAACCATGAGAATTGAAAAAAAAATGTGCCATACGACTGCAGTCGCAAGAACACCTCGGCGCTCATCCGTTCGTTACGCCTCGACGAAAATCGCCGTCGCCAACGTTTCTTGGCTCCATTCTGGAAGTTTCTCCTCGTTCTTATCGCGTGTTTGCGTCCTAAAACCGCAAAAAGGTTCTATTAGCTGCACGAGGACCGGATTTGAATTGGTAGCGGCGGAAAGAAAAAAAAAAAAAACAAGCAGGCGAGTCGAACGTCTCTCGCGGCCCAATTCCGCCTGCTGTGAGTACATGTATCGTATCGTGCGTGAATTCACATTAAAACTTTTTTCTTGAACTTAATAAAAGCTCAATTTGGTTTGCTTACAGTTTTAGCTTGTTTTAAAGAAAGATTGTAAGTTTGCTTGCTTATCTGTGACAAGTTTTGTAGAAAAAAGTGCTTTGCTTAGTTTTCTTGTTATAAAGTCAGAGTATATAACAAAACGGTATAAAATAAAAATTTTAAAAATACACTAAAATTTGTATATTGCGAACTAATATAATCCTAAGGAAAACAACGAAATGTTTAATTTTACTGATTCAAAATTGGTAAATTTTAAATTGCTCAATAGGCAGACGGCACTAAAAGTTTATGAAAATAATTATTCATTTAGACATTTAGATAAGGTAATTCCTTCTAAAATGTATTCTAACGTAGAAGATTTCATTGCTAATCGGTATGTTACTATTATTATCGTAATATTATGCAAATAATTGAACGTAATTTTTTTTTATTAAGGCAAAATATAATGTTACTAATAGTATTATATTAATTCATATTGTGATTCTGAACTACCCATCAATGAGAATATTACTTACCGCAATTTTCAGGTGCAATTTCCACTGAATCAATAAAAAACTTTCAGGGCTCTGAAGTCACGCAATGTCTTTCTTCCAAGTCTTTATATATTCCTGGAAATCTGTGAATATTTAAATAAACCTATAATCAAAATAACCCTTAAAATAACTGACGATAGCCTTTTAGGCAAAAACGGTCAATACCAAGCGAAAAGTGTACTTGAAATTTTTATTGCTACTGCATAATTCAATGGACTAGAAAAAATACTTTGCTGATTAATATTCATTTAATCGTTTAAATTTTATAGAGTATAGCAGTGAAATTCAAAATTTTATCTGTTTAAAAATGTAGATGCTTGAACACAGATTTAACAAAGCATCTCGTAAAAGATCATCTAATTAAATTAAATTTCAAAAGAAACTGATCCTATATAATTACAAACAAAATCACTTATCGCATAAAAACATCCGCAATAATTCAAAGCAGAATGTCCGCACACACAAATTTCATGTAAGTATAAGGTTATTAAGCATGTAAGCATGGGGTTTGTACTTTATCTGCTCTCATAGTACGGAGGAACAAAGGGTGGAAGAAAAGGTCATCTAATCGTGTAGAAGTCCGATTTAGGAAGGGATGTGTTAATCGCAAGGGTCAGCGCCTCGCCAGTCCACTTGTAAGATTACATATACCGCGTGTCCAAATATTTTCATCGAATTCTCAATTTTTTCTTTCTTCTAATTTAAATTTTAAGAAAAATTTAAAACAATATTTTAAACTTTTCTTTTATCTACGGAATTGAATACCTGCCAATGAAAAATGCTATTTCATTCGAGTGTTTGAAGTTTAAAGATAATCTAAAAAAGTGTTCCAAAAAACCAGCAAGTTTCCCTAGCTATTTTTTAGTTTCCTGACCATTTTTAATATTTGAATTATTACCGCGGCAGTCTTTTCAATAGTTATTATCGTATAATTAACTATTATTTAGATTATTTTTAGTTATAATCGAATATTTAGCTTCCCAATAAACGAAATATAGAACAAATAAAACAAACGCTGTAAAAAAGATTTGTTTCATTTTTCAAAGCTAGTTCTTTTTTCATTCTCGACTTTCTTGCCAACACGGTGTATGCGGAAGACTGCCGCTTATTTATGGCTTATTAGCGCAGCTTTGCGCGGCGAAAGGCTGATTAACGTGGTTCTTAGTACAACCGGGAGAGAAAAGGAGAAGCGGGCAGTATTACTAAACGCCGAGTACGAGCCGCCACGCTTTAATCAGGAAAAGAAAGAGGGGTTTCCGAAAGAAAAGCCAGGCTAAATATTTAAAACCCATCACTTCGGGTAGAAATATTGTTTTTCTTTGTAAGTAGTGCACTGTCTATTAAAATGCAGCGGTAAGTCATTGTGAAATCTCGAGAGATCGCCTCTTGTGCAAAGTCGTAATTCGTCGCATTAATGAAACAACGACAATTTTCAACCGAGATCGCTGCCAGCCGCATTGTTGCCCGCCGACGATCCTGAAATCATCTCTCGAGAAACGCGATGATTATAGGTCTCTTCTGGAAGCCGACTCGATTTTCCCTGAAATCATCTAATAAGCTGAACCGAATGGTAAGGAAATGTAATCGAAAGGTAGAAATCAAGAGATTTCACGAAAATTTCAGTTGGTTTTAGCTTTTGAATATTTTATTAATAGTCATTTTAATGCGTCAGAATTGTTAACAAAAACCAGCTAATCATTTTGAGTTTTCGTAAAAACCATTCGCGCCCCTCGATTATCAAACTCAACCGAAAAAAAACACACCGCGACCGTAATAAAATCGAGCCTAATTAACGGTCACGCTCCCATTTATCTTCATTAATTGAATGATCCGTAACCCGGCAAATCGATCGGCTCGCAAATCCTCGAGCGTGCGGCGATCCTCGCATTTCGCTGGTAACTAAATTAAACCGTTCCGACCTCAAATAGCATCGGCAAGGAGTTCCTCTCCGCGGTACTATTTAAAAACCACAGCGGCGGTAGCCTCGATCTCCTCTATATACGAGTGCCCCTTTAACGAGCCGATTTCATCGAAGGCTCTCGGCGACGATCGCCGAAAGGCTCCCCCGGCGGAGTGGAAAAGAAAAAAGGAGCAGGAAAAAAAAACGAGGCGCGCGCCGTCGACGGGTTAATTACATTCCGGAGAGTGGCCCAAGTACGAGCGAAACCGCATCTCGCAGAGCGCGGCTCGATTCTCCGCTTTAGTAGACCACAGTGCAATAAACGGTAGCGCTTTGCGGGACCCCGAGGCGCAGCTCTCCAAAGCAAGCCGAGATGTGTATGAGGGACGGTAGCCCGAATGCTTAATTCTTACTTGCTCTTTTGCGAGATCTGCTCGTCTTGTTTCGAGGGAGCCCTCTTGCTGATGAGGGATTGTGAGAGATCTATATATAGATGCGGTATTCAATTGGTAAGTTCTTTAATAAAAGGGCGATTCGGTACTCGGTGTGGTCTATGGCTTGGACTGGGTGAAGTAGAAATTTCCTTATGTGATCAGACATCATTTTTTAAACGTAACTCATATTTATATAGTTTTTCCACTCAAATCTGAATCGCAGAATAATTTTTTTAAGGTGAAAAAATTATTGAGGTTTTATGTAAAAGTTATATATGCCTCGGATTTCTGAGTAATGCCTTCGTTATTATTAGAATCAATTGAGAATCCAACAGCTCTAAGAATCTAAAAAATGTTTCTTTCATCTCGATTTGCTCCCCCGAGAAGCAAAGCTTATCGCACTCGTCCCAAGGTGTCTCCTTAAAATTCCAGCATTTCCACAAGCCTAACGGAGCCACTGTTTTGACTCGTTAAGCGTACTTAAAAAGCGTTAAACCTCTCACTTTTAATCAAGCCGACTCTCCGCAAGGCATCGCCGCAAGACTCGCAACCTCCTCGCTCTGCCCCCCGTCGCCGGTGAATTTTTCTCTCCGCTCTCGGGTCCCGCCCGCCTCCTATCCGACTCGGGGAAACTCCTACGCTCCGCTTTCTTCGGCCGGTCCTTATCCGTCGGTCGCTTTGCGATAAATCGCTCCTTCGAAGGAGGCCGCGGGAGGGGGGCCGGGAAACGCTCCACCCTCCTCCCCCCGCCCCGACGTGGCTCCGCCTCCGCGGCGCGCGACCTGACGTCACGCGGCCACGGACACTTGTTACGCCTCGCCGGCGAGCCTTTCTCTCTCTCTCTCGCTCGCTTCGGTTTTGCTCACTTAGACGTAGAGTCGCCTCCTGCGAGCCTCTAGGAGGTACCTAGGACGCCTGCGCGAGGGGTGGGGGTGCTCAGAAGGAGATTGGGAGGGCAGCGAGCGGAGGTGAGAGAGCTGATGAGACGCGGGATTTAGCATCCTTGCAATGTATTGGGCAGGTTTAGAGGGATTGAGGAGTTGGATGTGTTTGGGTGGTGGCAAGAAGATTTTTTGGAGAGAATTTTTTTGGCTGCTCGCTAATCGTACTCTATTTGTAGTAAAAAAATAGGCGATTGGAGCTATCTTTGGAAGAAAATTCCGATATTTAAACACAGTTTTTTGTCATTAAGCGATTTGCTATCATTATTCATTGAAGAATCTGATAATTATTGAGACTGTAATAGCTACAATCTTTGATGAGATTAAATTATAAACCTCTTGTAAAAACTATCGCACAAAAACAATTATTTTTGAAACGAGAACGTACAACTTTGAATCTAATATATTTCTAAGTAGACTTGTTTCAAATCACACCTGGAAGTGTATTCAATTTTCTTTTTGCATCTTCGGTTGAAAGGTTAGCGAAATAAAAATACTTTCAAGAAACTCTGCTCGGAAAAGAAGTTTTAGAAAAAATTACTTTTTACTCATGAATAACTCGAGGGCACATTTCTTTCACAATAATTAAATATACAAATTAAAAAGTTTCACAGGTTTACTGCATCAAAATAAACTTGTCTACCTCTATTATGATTGCTTTTCCAATTTAAAGAAACTTAATGAACATGAAAAATATATTTATTGCATATGTAAATTAAATTCTCCAAATTATTTGTAAACATATTAAAAACAATGTATCATTAAAGAATAGCAATATGCATCCAATATGAGTTCAAATCATGTTCATTTCTGCAAACAAAATAGTAAAAAACTACTAAGAAATATTTCTATAGCTATGGAAAAATATTACTGATACATAAAACATGAAATGAATTTTAAAATTTGAAACAATATTTTTTAAACCTAATTTAGCATCTTCACTTTTACTTCCTCTATGTTGGTCTTACCAATATCGGAAGTTATCTACTAATACACATAGAAAATAGAATCAGTAAGATGAATTCATTCATGTTCATCATTTGATGGATTTCAATACTTATAAACAGATATAAATTTATTCAATTAAACTGAGTACAACACTTTCATATTTTTATGAAAAATATTTTTATAATTATTGCTCTTTTTTCGAATATTGTTAAAACAAAAAAAATTCAATAAATTTTATCACAAAAAATGTATTTGCTTTGTTAACAAAAATACATTTTGCTCCATCATTTCATCATTTTACAAAAAAATATTTCAACAGTCATTCTGAGAAATCATAATAATAAAGAAAAAACCGACACTGTTCAAAGCCCGTAAAAATCCTTCGCGCTCCTTCGTCCGGCAGAGCGAGCGTAAATTCAAACCGAAAAACTAGACTCCATCTCCAAGCTTAGTTCCTATCCAATTAACAATCAATCAACTTCCTGCCAAGAGCTATTTATATCTCTCTATCAGCGGTTCCCAGGATCCAGCCTCGAGCGCCCGGCACATTGTCCCACGCCAAATTAATCCGATCCCGAGGGCCTCGTCGGCTCGTCGTCCCGCGATTTTCTGTTTTTTCCGCCTAGCGATAGTTACCGCTTCTCTAACAGCAGGCACGGACGCGCATCGCTCTCTCGCCGGGCACGGCACAATATCATCCTCGCCGACGCAATCGCAGCGGCCCGGGGCTTATCGCGGCAGGCCCCCCGAAATAAAGAGCGAAATTTCGGGCTCGCGCCGTGGGAAAGTGGCCGATAAGCCGCCGCTATTATTATTTCGCGTTTCCTATTGTATCTTGCCCGCGGGACCCCCCCAAGACGCTCGGACATGCGCAGTTGACGCCCACGGCGAGGCGAGCGCGAGGGAATTATAATTGCCCCTTGACCCACATTAGCCAGTCGATATTTCCCGAAAATCTGTTCCGCGTTCGGGGAGAGAGAGAGAGAGAGGGCGAGCCTCCTACGCGACGCGGCCTTTATCTCGTGTGAAATTTCTGCGCCGCGCTTCGCTCGATGATAACTAATTACTTTATAATTTAATGTGTCATAGAGCCCGGGAGAGAAACGTCGAACGAGTCGCTGCGTTTGATGAATCATCGCGGCGGTACACATCGCTTTATTATAATACTTCAGCTATGGGCTTTCGATGCCTCTTTCGGCTTCGCTCTCTGGTTTCTTTGCTTGCTGGGTGATTGATTAAAAGTGAGGCTCTTAATGGTAATTACGGTCGCCGCGAAAATTTCAACTACCCCAGTGGGATTAGCGCTCGTACGATTTGCGTGCCAATTGAGAAATCTGCAAGTGCGCGAGTTCGCAAGGAATTGGATACTAAATAAAAGAGAACGGAAAGCTTGTCGATGAATTCGTACGGGTGCAGATCACTTGCAATATGGTTTCAAATTAAAGTAAATACACCTTCTTCTATCCTACAGAAGCTAAAAATACCAACGCGCTGAATTTAGATATAAATTATAGGCCAAGGATGACTAGATACGAATTTAATATGCATCGTGAGCAACTGCTACTTTCCTAAAATCTCATGGAATCAGCAAGTGATTTTTCCCCAATTGACTCATCGACTTCCTTTCTTAAAAGTGCTAATTATTCATCGGATGTCCACTTGACGTACTAATGATTTTGTCAAATATTCGCTAATGTCAAAAGTGACGGGAGCCTCGTGACGTTCTCTCGGCGATTAGCAGTAGAATTACCTGTTTCTGTTTTCCAACTACGTAATAATTATCCGTATACCGTCGGCTTAAACCTGTTTTTAAGTAGTCATGAATAAATTGCACTGTAAGTAAAAGAGCTGGGATTAAGTTCGTTAATACACTTGAGCGATTTCTATTGATAGAACACTCCATATTGTTAGAAATATAATATAATAAAGTCTAATGAGTATTACGCAATAATTATACAAGCTCAACTGTCGTCTATTTACATACATTTAAATAAATACTAAATAGACCAGTTTTAGACATTTCATTCAAACCCGGATCCAAAAAATGTTATTTAAAAAAAGCAAACAAAACCGAATAAACCGAAAAGTACGTCATTCCTCTTAAAACACTTTATAAATAATGCATAACAGCCTGCGCAAACGTCAAAATCAATCGCTCAAATAGAAAAACCCCACCCCAGCGGCGCGCGAGAAGGAAATCACCATTTTCCCCACTCGGCTTGCATAAACGAGGAACCTATTTCCTCCGGGTCCATACACGCGCGATCTTCGACGCGACAATGTACGCGTCACGGCCGCAGCAGCCCCCCGGGGGAGCCGCGCGGCATAAAAATCTTGCCGGCGGAATCGACGCGTGCAGGGTCATTGGCTCGCGCTCGAATTCATCCGCACGGCGAGGATGCGGGAGCACGTGCCTCCGCGAGCGTCAGCGGCGCACCTCCGCGGCTGGACTGGAAAAAGACGCGGGGCCGCGCAAGACAAAAGGAGGAGGAAGGCGGCGGGAACAATGCCGGCGGGCAAAAGCTGGCAGGCGCGCTACGGACTCGCGTGCGGGGAAACGTAAAAACGTGAATGGGAATCGGGCGAGGGAGCGTAAGAAGTTGCATGTGTGATTGAATATCCTCCGTCTGTCAAACGAAACCGCTGCCATGGTGTATACACTTGGCGAGCTTCGGGGAATCTTTACTCTTTTTTTGGGGAGACTGGAATAGTTCGCACGATGTGCCTCTTTGTAGGCCTTGTTTTAGTACAGCTTGGGGAGGGTGCTCACTTGTTTCGGTGCATTGATTAGTCGGAAAATTGACGTAAACGATTAAAAACTTTTCTTAGCTCCGAAATATTCACCAAAATGTTCAGAGTATAAATATATCAAAATTTCTGGTGATTTAAAAAAATCAACTGGACTTCTGTAAAACATTTTTAATTGCATTCAAATAAAGTTTACATCAAAAGTTTTTCCCCATAAATTAAAACATTTTTATTCTCCTACCATAAAATTCTAATGATTGATCAATAAAGCTTGCCACTCATAAATTTGAAACCTCTCCGATACCGATCGCAAAGCAGTCCCGAAGCTCCGATAGGCGCGAAAAGTACCATCGCGAACTCCCACGCACACCTCCCTGCCCGCACCATCTTGTCCTTCGAGGACAGCTCGCTTGAGCCGGAGCGACGAATCGGCATCGGCGGCCGAGCGCGGCTTCCGCGCTTGGCTCGCACGCGGCACGCGAGGAGCAGGCAGGCAGCAGCTTCGGCGAGCGGCGGCTCGAGCAGAAAGAGAGGGGAAGCGAGACAGAAAGAGAGAGAGAGAGAGAGAGAGGACGGCGGAGAGAGCGTGGCGAGCTCACGGGCATTACGTCGCGAGCCGCCGAGCGCGACTGACGTTCGCGTTCGCGCCACGCGCTCCTTTCCTCTCTCTCTCTCTCTCTCCCTCCCGCCTCGGCCGCGCACACGTCATGGACGCGTCACGCGTATGACACTCGGCTCGTGCTCTCGTCCGGAGAAGATGGACAGACGGCTGAGGACGCCGCCGGAGAATCACTGCCCGGAGTAGCGCTGCCGCGGGAGCCGTTCTTTCGACTGCTCGGTGCATCTGGAATGGGTTAGAGTTGTGCGCCGATCGAGGAGCGCGAGTGACAAGTGCCAACTGCCATGTGAGAGAAGAGCGCGGGAACTCATCGCGATCGGATGCTGATAAACCGGTGTGATGTCGGCCGGGATTCACGGCTCTTGGCTGTGCCGCGGCATTCTCAATTGTAAATATAGTTTGGTGTTCGCAGGGAACTCTTTGTGAAATTGCACAGTTGTAAAGAGAGTTTTTTTAGGAATAGTACAAAGTAATTGAGTTAGTGGAATACGAGCTGTACATAAGTGATACATCGAGGAACAAGTAAACAAGCTTCGCCGGATGCTCATTGAAAGCTCGGTTCTGGCGTGAACGAGGCAGGATTTTTACCTCAGTGTCTGTCAGTGAAAAACGGTGTCCCGATAAATCCTACGGTGCAAACCATGAACATAACTCGAGACGTTGGACGAAAAAGTTGATGCCCGGGATTCCTTCTCACCAGGTGTAAGGGGCGAAGAATGTCCCAGCTAACCTAGCCCCCGACTCGTCCCCCAAAAGTGTCCAAGCATCCCTCCAAAGCTGGTACCGCAGAGCAGCGCGCCGAGCGTCAGCCAAGCTCAGTCGAGGAGGTACCGGCAGGAGGAGGAATCAGCGCTAGCCGATGGGATGCATCTCCCGGTGGGCTCGGTAAGCTGCGGCGCCGAGAGCTTCGGCAGCACCCTGAACCACCCGCAGCAGCAGCAGCACGCTCTCCTGCAGCAGCAGCAGCAGCAGGTCCAGCAGCACGAGAACCTGGCGGGCCTGCAGCAGCAGCAGCAGCAGTCGCGGTACCAGCAGCAGCCTCAGGCCCCGGAGGAGGCCGCCGCGGAGCCGGGCCCGGCGGGGGCCGCCGGAGAGATGAGCGAAGCTGCCGCCGTCGGCGAGCTCTGGTGGACCGAGAAGCTCGTCGGCGAGGCCCAGGCGGAACACCCCGGGGAGCTGGTCAGGACAGGTGAGGATGTTGGGCCCGTTTGCTTTCGCTTTTCCAATTTGGGAGCTCGTTTGCTTCCGGCGGAGGAGACGGCAAAGTTTCAGATCATGCAGATTCAGCTTGTTTTCAAATGAAACTTGTTGGGAAAGATTGAGTCACTTTGTAAAATGCAGAGTACTCTTTTATTATTGAAGTTAACTAATGGGAATTCGAAGTAAAATGTTATTAAATGATATACTTAGATATTTCGTTAGATCATTAAAGAAAATAATAATATATAAAGGTGACGATAAAGGAAAAGCAAATGTGTGGGTTAATTTGATTCTTACAAATTATTTATTAAATAAAATTAATTTTTTTAGTTCATTGCTAACGCATTGGATATATGGGACAGCTAATTATATTGATCTATTTATCAATATATTATTATAATAATTAACATTTGGCATATTATAGATAGGATATAGAATAATTATTTTGAGTAGTACAAACATCAGCCTAGTGACAGTACAAACGGTATAATTTATTAAAGCGCGAGTAATTTCCTGTAGTATCAATTATCTTAATAAACTAATAATACAGAATCCAATTGTTTGCAAAACCTTTACAAAGTATTAAGAGTTAAATAAAAAAAAACAATAATAAAACATATTTCTTCCTCGAAGCCGGTACCAAACGCTTTGGGATTTATTCCGTTAACTTAAATACACTTTTAATAATTCATTAAAATTAGTATTAATAAACAATTTTCAATAAGTACTAACATTGAATAATCATCAGTTATATTACAATACATAATATTATACATAATATTCCAATACATAACGTTTCTGCTGTTTTATTCTCAAACAATTTAGGGAAAGTTATGACAATTTTAAGAGTGTGTGAACTTTTTATGACCCAATGATTCATATTTTTTTGATTGTATGTAAATAAGATCATTAATAATTGCTTTATAAATTTTTAAAGAAGTCAATTTTGATCAATGCAAACTCAAACAAAATTAGTCTATTCTATTTCATATAACGCGAATCCAATGACTACATTTATAGCTAACTTCTGAGTACTGTACCAACTAATAAAATCACGTAAATAAAGAAGTAATCAGTCAATCTTCAATTTCTACGTCTGAGCCTTTTTTTGCTATTAAGAAACTCCCTAACACACCTTTTCCCCAAGTTTACTACCAATAAGTTACCAAAAAAGTAAAAAACGAGTGTTTTTGAAGCACATAACCTCAATTTTCTCGAAAATTCGAAAAGCTAGAACAGTTATGTGCGGTTGCAGCGATCCAAAATCTGCGGGAAATAACCATCCATAGTCAATCCACAAGAGTCATGTCGGTCAGTGTAATTAGCCAGTTTTTTTTTTTTTTTTTTTTTTTTGTACAGAATTAAGAAATTAACTTCTAAGTGCCTTAGACTTAAATTTTCTGTAATCAACTTAATTAAGTTGAGTAAAATTAGTGGTGTTACAATATCATTAACGGAAAACCGAAAAAGTTGCTACATAAAGGGACACGACCTTATGGCTTAAAATAAAATTTCTTACGTGCAATTGTAATTAAGCACTACTTTTCTCTTATTCAAAGTTACAATTATAACGTGTGACTGACTAATAAAAATTATTTTTGCATAGCTAATTCCGAAAGAACAGTTACTAAATAAAAAACAATCCGCATATTTTTCTAACCTCCAAAGCAAACGCACTTCCACCCATTGATTTTCAAGGTCCGACACTGAGGAAACAGAGTCGCCAGGAGCTTTCCTCGGTTATCCTCGCGCATTAACTACATCCTATAAGATGCGTCCAGCATCCTCTACAACCTCCGAATCCTTCGTGGTCCTCCCACACTTTGACCCTACCAATTAGCTCGGCTGCCTAATAAGTACCCCCGGCACACGTCGCCGGATTTAATGAGAGTCGCCCCCGGTATAATGACTTTCCGAGTTCCGCCGGGGAGAATATCCGAGAAACTGGACGGCCACCTGCGTTTTGGGCGGGGGATTTTTCTCTCCTCTTACGTCGCCGGAGACACGGAGACTTCAACGAATTTCTGCCTCGGCTCTTTTTTCTCGCTCCTTCGAAAGTTTTACTTTTTCTTATTGCGTCTCGCGAAGGCCGTAAAGTCGTCGATTGTATTGGTGACAGATTCTTCAAGGACAAAATTGTTTAATGGCTAGAGGACAGTTTGCTTGAAATATTAGATTTGTCATTTAGCGCGAGGCAGACTTTATGAGCGGCGTTTCGGTTAATCATTTTTTTTATGTGGGTACTCGGCGTAATTGGGAGGTTTTAATCATCTGAAACTATAAAACTGATGGAGTTTTATTTAAAGAAGCAACTAAGATCAATAACTAAATGAATTATTTTTAATATTACATAAAGTAGCAGTTTAAAAATAGAACTAATATTTTTGCTGTACCATGTGCTGTTGACCTGAATTTCAATCTCTATATTTGCTACATAACAAACAACATAAAAATCTTTGGTACACGCTACAGAAATTTCTCGAGTTTATGAAGAACCTAAAGCACGTTTTACTCATACAGAGAAACTCCATTCTTCCCCCGTAAACTAAATCCTTTGCAATACGATCCCAACACTTGCTCCCCAGCAATCAGGAAATTTCAAAGCTCCCAGCAGCAACAAATTCTCGATAAACAAAGCCCATTAAAAAAGCGCTTAAAACGCAATTCCAAAGCTACAAATCCCCCCTTCCCGGCTAGAAAATCCGACCCGAGAGCGCAGCAAATGCATCCGGCGCCCGGCTCGCCTCCTAAGCCTCTTACACGAGCCGACATCAGCTCGCTTATTAAAATTTCAACGCTCTCTCGGCGTGCGCAGGTTCGCCGTACTTCCTGTGCAGCCAGCTTCCGACGCATTGGCGATCGAACAAGACTCTGCCGGTGGCGTTCAAAGTCGTCGCGCTCGGGGAGATCGGCGACGGCACCCTCGTCACCGTCAGGGCGGGCAACGACGAGAACTGCTGCGCCGAGCTCAGGAACTCGACGGCCCTCATGAAGAATCAGGTGGCCAAGTTCAACGACCTCAGGTTCGTCGGCAGGAGCGGAAGGGGTGAGTTCGCTTTTTTGCAGATTTCTATTTTTCTAGCGAGGGGTAGCTTGAAATGTTAGGCCCGTCACATTTACATACTGAACGCTTCGAATTAATTAATGATGCAGATAAATATTGTGCTATGCATGTATTATGGAAAGACCGTAGAAGCTATGCTACCCAGATAAAAATAAAATAAAGTCTATTATATGAAATATCCATTTAAAAAAAGTGTCTTCTGAATAATAGATAGGAACAATACTGCTGTCTAAAAAAAGTGTAGTCTACTGCGTAAAAAATTCATATAAAAAGAATGTTACGTTGTGTACGAAAATTGCGAAGTCTTATTAGTCATCATAAATAATGAAAAAGGCTAGTCTCGCGCTTTATTTATTTTAAATAGCACAAGCTGCGAGGTTAAAGAAGCTAAACGTTAAGGAAGCAGCACGTCCCGACTGCGGACTAGGCGTGGTTTTAGACAATAATAAATACCCTTGCAGAACGTGTTACATTGTAACACGAGAATCATCTGCTCCAACGATATTGGAAACTTTAACTGACGCAAATTCAAGGATTTCAACCTGCAAATATTATTAACAAGATATTCCCCAGCGTAATTATATCAATTACGCGCTCTCCGAGATGATCAAGATCAAAGCGCTCTATCCCAGTAATCAGATTAAAACCTTAAAACAAAACCAGCGCAAACCTTCGCAGCGTCCAAAGTCAAAATTCAACATTACGCATAATTCCGGGCTCGCTCCGGCTCACTCGCCTAATCGCAATTAATCCAAACATTCGGCCGGCAAGCCATTCGGACAGGACGATTACTCGAAAACCTCATCGCAAACACAGCGGAACATCGGCCATAAACCGGCTGATTTTTAAGTAATTACTCGTCGGATACTCGCTGCGAGGGGTCGCGCGAGTTTGTTCATTTGCGAATGACAGCGACAGAAAGGTGGACGCGAGGGCCCGGGAATGGGGGGAAGACCTTGCGGAGGGTGGGGGGGCAGCGTCGCTTGATGACGATGACGATGATTACAATAACCGTGATTTTAGAGGGTCGCCGCCGCTGCGCCGCGGCCCTCCGCGCATTCGATTGCGTCTAGCCGAGAGATTTTGCCCGAGAATCCACGAGTGTTTGCGTCCGCGGCCACGCATCACTTCGGCTCATTTGCCCGCCGAAGGGCTC
>JAWWEM010000054.1:14953365-14973827 GCA_035582935.1 Ormyrus thymus | reverse complement strand
AGAGAGAGAGAGAGAGGGCGCGATGGGTTATGGATTGACGGGGTCGCGCGTTCGCCGCGACGAGCTCGTTGCGAATGGCATCATCTATCTTTCAGGCGGTTCCGTCATTTCGCGCTGCATTACGGCCTTTTCGAGATGCAAAACGAGGAGCGTCCGGCCCGCGCATCCGTGTATATGTATCGCGCCCCGTTTCCTCCCACTGTTTTCCCTCTCTCTCTCTCTCTCTCTCCCTCTGCTCCGCTACTCCGCCACGGACCACTCTTATATTTCGCTTTCGATGGGGGACGCGTGTGAATATTCAAAATTTTCGCAGCGATTGATTTTGGAGTACGCGGGGGTTAAACTGCCGGATCGCTGCAGCGCGCACCTTTCGCTTTCGCTCGTTTCGCCGCTGCTTTTTCGAACGCGAACGCAGGGGGCTTCTTCTTTTCTATCGTGCGCCCTTTTTTGTGAATGAGAGAGGCTGGTTGAAGCGGTTATTCGAATGTTTTAATTGATGTAGAAAGCGAGTCCAACGCTGCGATAAATAAGAATTTTTATTTTCCTTCTTCCGACGTGTCTGGAATTAGAATTGAGTCAGTCAATGCTTTTATCAATTTACAGCTACTGCTGTTCAATATTACCCCGCGGAAAAATTGACAAGCATAATCTGAATCTCCTCAAAGAGATTATTAAAAAATACTTCAATAATCACTTAAACTGATTTATTTTTACTATTTAATTGAGCAGAGCAAACGTCACTTTTTTCCAAGAAATATAAAGAAATTGTATTATGATTCATATTTTAATTCTTTTAAAAGTCATCAAGTTTATTACGATGATAATACAGTAGTCATACAACTAAAATTAACAACAAAATGTACATTGATGTTTTACAGTTATTTTATCAATCAGGAAATCAGTGCAATAAGAATTACTTTTTAAATACTCGCGAAGTAAGAGAAAAATAAAACACTAAATGATTCATAAGGAAGTAACATAAATATCAATTTAATTTTTCCTCGTAAATTCCAGCTTGCAAAAAATCGTCCAACAAAAAAAGCTCTTCTATCCTCCAAAACGTCAACGCCACCTCGAAATCCAGCCCGGCGCCTCCTCGTCCGCTCCGCAACGACTCACTTCCCCTCCCAAGAATCCTCAACTTTGAAGCGAAGCGCAGCAGCCCATTTTTCCGCCGGCCGCAAAACGCACTCTGTTGCACACGCAGATCGCGGAGCTCGCAGCGGCAGCCGAATAATCCGTAATTCCCAATTTCGCCGATTGACCGAATCGCCCGTGGCGCGGACGTAATACGACCGCGGATGTGCCCTCGCTACTGTCAGCGATCAGAGGAGAGAGAGAGAGAGAGAGCAGATATAGTTTCGTTCGCTGCGCCGCTCTCGCGAGGCCGTTTATTAATTTGATTGCTTTTGCGATTTCTCGGCCAGTCGTCAAAAACCGGGGGCGGGAGGGGCGGCGAGTTTGTTTCCCGTACTAAGCGATTGCGGATTATGGCTCGCCGGACTGGTGTTTTTCTAGCGGGACGAGGGAGTCGATCCTCCGGGTGTACAGCTTTTTTTCGAGAGAGAGAGAGAGAGCGCGCGGCTTTTTTTTATTGACAAGCGCGGATTTCGAGAGCATTGCCGATGATTGGTCCATTTAGACGATTGTGCGACCGATTCGGTGCCTCATTTGGGGAGGCGAATTAAAAAGGATTTTGGGAAGCGTCGATATCGAGGATTGATAACTTGTTTATTGGATTGCGGAGTGTTTTTAATTTTTATAAAACTAATATAAATCGTGCTTTAAGCTTATAATGAGAGACTTCTGTAAATTAATAATATAAACTTCAGAATTCTGATAAATTTCGCATCTCAAGTTTAAGGAGCTGAGCATCAATGGGGGCAAGCAAAAAATGACTAACGAATACTAATAAGCTTTAACTTACCGCTTTGTTTGTGGCTTGTCAAGTACCGTGCAGTGGCGGTTTCCCACGTTAACTCGATATGAAAAGACTAGTAGGTAAACAGTTAGTACTTTAGGACGTTGACAACTTAAATATTTGACCGCAAACCATCATGAACTTACTACGTATGATATTTGACTGTCGAAGAGTTTTTAAAATCTGGTTGCAATGAATTTTTCGATTTATTTTGGTTAGAAAAATTGGTCAAAATTTTAGATAAATTATTTTTGTGCAGTTCAAATGTTTAATAAGAATTATTGCAATTTTCGAGTGAACGAGACGGCATTGTTTTATTTTATTCTTTCTAAGAATGCGAGAAGATAATTTTACAATTTCAACGAAACAAAACTAAAGCGAAACTCTTCGCCCGACGAGCCGAAAGACTTGCGCGGTCGGGGTCTGCGAAAAAGTGGCCGTAATTCAAAAGATTTCGGCAGTCGCGTGAACCCCGCGAAAACGCGGAGCTCTCCTTCCCCGCAGTTCAATTACCGGATATCCGCGATCGATGAGAAAAAGTGCCGAGCACGCAACGACGACGCGCTCGCGCACTTTCGAGCCTCCCCCGAGGCAGCCTGACGTAACGAGCGTCATTGTCGGCAGCTTCAATGCGAGAAGGCGGAGCCGGAGGAGCGGAGGAAAAAACTTTGACAATGTGTGCAGGTAAAGGGTTAAGGTCAAGCTCGCTCGGGAGCGCGGTGGATGTACTCGGCGCTGGGTAATTAAATCGAGAAGTCGGAAGAGGCGCGGGAAAAAGTTCTTTTTACCTCGTTCTTCGGTGAATCGTTTGAATTCAGTCGATTATTTTTGGTTGATTCAAACAGATAAGGTGACTTGTTAATACTCTGCACTGATTTACCTAAACGAAGTAATGTTTTGCAGTGACATTCGGAAAATTAATTAAAATTTCGATTCTGACGCAAGCTTCCAGTCTTGCGAAGCACACATTCATCGAAGACAAGTGCATAGCTTGACTTTGGGCGCCACCTACAAGCCACCCAATTAAATCGAATTATTTGGCGGGAAACGAGGAATTATTAATTTATCTGAAAATCATCGCAGTAAATTCAAACACGTCTTGCGGTCTGAAGCATCTCGACGCGCGGCAGGAAAGCGCGGTGGCCGCTGACGGCGCGTTTTTTCGCGTCGCTGCCGACGTCCCCCGCCGTCCGTTTTTGCGTTCTCGCGCGCGGTGTATTTCCGCGCTTTTTTACCTCCTTTTTTCCCGGGCCGCTTTCTCTCCCGCCGCCCGATGTGTTTTGCACTTTAGCCGGCGACTTGATTAATTCAGCCCTCGATGCCGGCCGATTGTGCGTATCGCGCTCGATTCGCATAATATTTTATGAGGCGTCGCCGCGCCGGTAAGAGTCGAATGCACGCGCTCTTTTACCGTTTTTCCGGAATAAACTGTTTATTGCAAATATTACGTTTCGAATGAAAAAATGTTTTTTTGGATTAATTTCAGCTGATGCGTGAAGAAAATGAAGCAAGCTGCACGCAAACTAAATTGAAATCTTCAATAAAACATTTCCGCGCGACGAGCTTGTCAGCGCGATCTCGAATTAGCCCAGAAAATCTTATAAAATGAATTTTCGAAGCAAACCTCGCTAACGCGCGCGCAGAGATTTTTCGCGCATAATTACACCGAGAGGCAGCTCAGCCGACAATTATCGTCGCTCCATTTCGGCAAAGTACCTCGCGCAATTTCGGAAACAATCGCCGGCAAACCGATCCTTCATAAACAGGCTGCTCTCCCTTCTTGGCGGACGGACGCGCTCGAGAGAGAGAGGGAGACAGGCATCATCGCTCTCTGATCGTCATCGCTTGCCGGCAACACAACCCGCGGGGGGGAGGGCAGGCAGGAGGAACAACGAGGCGGCGCTGCATCGTTGATGCACTGTAACAGTCGCTTGGCTGCCAGGCAGGCCAACACAGCTACGACAGACTCGTGGCCCCGATTTTGTCGGCGGCGGCGGCGGCGCTGTCCTGTCTCTGCAGATGACCGTTCCCATCATCGAGTATTAACCGCAGCTCCGACGGCCTGCGCGCGTATATATATATATACACCCTCTCTCTCTCTCGTGAGCGCGCGGCATTATTAGCCCTCCGACGACGAGCGGCCAGTGTACGCGACCCCACCTACCTGCGCAAGCTCACTCTTATCCGCCACCCTCTTCTAGTCGCGTGCGCCCCCTTCCGAAACAACGGCCACGGCGAAATGGCCCCCTGCTTTTCCCAAGAAGGGGGGGATGGGGGGTCGGCCTACTTTTTTTATAACGCGGCGCTGTAATCGTAGGGGACAAGTTTTGGATTTTTTTTCATCGTGCAAGGAGATTATTTGCATATGGAGAAACCAGAATACGAATGTAGCATTTCGTATTATATTTATGCTTGAAATCGGAAAATGTTGATACTAATCCATCAAACGGAAGTTACTTTATCCTCGCAAAAGATAGAAAAGATTAAAGCTCCGACGCTTATTTAATTAAACTCTATATAAAAATGTGGATAAATTTAACCTGTAACAACTATAAGCGCGATACCCCGACGCGCAGCTAATTAACCGGCAAAAGACTGCGAGAGCACCTTCCTCCGGCGGGCAGCTTTGTCCAAAAAAGCAGGCCATCTCAATGAGCTTTGCAGGACTTTGCCGGGGCGTTGTTCGCGCACAAATCTGAATTAATATTCTCTAAATCCATTTTCGCCGTGCAAAGTCAGCGGCCGAGAGCAAAGAGCTTTCTCTCTCTCTCTCCGCGGATTTTCCAAAGGGATTTTCGGAAATGAGATTCCGAGGCGCTTAACTGATGGCGGTGCGGCGCCCGGCCGCTCTGCGTGCTAAGCCGTTTAGCGCTCAAAGCGCTCGAGGAGATGGACGCGGGCCTGGATTTTGGTTTTGCGCCGCATCATGCCGGGGGACGGCACCGCGGAGGTATTTAAAGCCCGACGCGGGCAATCGTAGGCGCCGCCGATGGAAAAAGGAGCCAGGCCCGGAGCCCGGTTAATTCAATTACCTCCGCGATCCGAGCGTAATGAACCCGCGTAACCATTTTCCCGGGCGCTGTGTCGGGCTTGGGTTTCGGCGCTCGGCTTGGCATTCGAGACTGGAGAAGCGGGAGTGACGGTTCGCGACTGAGATGCACGCGCTGATCTTCGATATCGGCATTCTAATGATGGCAGTCCGATAAATAAAGTACAATTTTCGTAGAATGAATTAGTCATTAATTCTTGTTCCAAGCTACACATATTTATTCATGAAGGTTCATAATTTTTCAATATATTAAGGATCGCCTACCAAGAACTGAACGATACAATTTTTACCGCGTGCGAGAATTATTTAGCCGCCTCAGTGGTCTAAGTATAGGCTGCTCTTTATCGATGCAGTATTGAAATAACAATTTCAAGTGCGCAACCTTCCCTCCCGCTGCCAAAGCTGCCTTCTTCAAACTGCAACTTGCGTTCTTCGACAAAGCCGACTCGCCGTTCCTGCGCGGAGCTGCAAAATTCGCTCGCGCGTTCGATTTAACGAACCTTTTCCAGTCTCTTGGGATTGACGCAGGCCGCGGCGACGCTTGATGAGCAATATGTCAAGCGAGAAAATGAAGCCCGAAAACAGAGCGTGACAACAAAGCTCGGGAAAATGATCAACAACAGAGATATATGGAACCGAAAAAGAGCTCCCTCCCCCCCGATGGCTTGGGATCGCTCTACCGATCGGACTGTCATCGCCGGAATGAGAATGATGACAAGGACGGCGAGCGTCAGCGCCGCTCTTGCGGCCGCAGTATTTCTCTGTCCCCTCGGACTCGGCTGTCGCTGATTTTTGCTCTTTCCTTTCGGTTACTGCAGCTGCAGTATAAGTTGGCTAATAAAACTGCTCGTTTTTCTCGGTACGTTTACTGCTGATTTTAGTAATTAAACTTGAAGTAACTTCGCGAGGAAGATTTATAGAAGTATAAGACTGTTGGTACTTTTTAAGAAAGAACGTTTATGTAACTATAAATACATCGTTTTTGGTTAGTTTACCAACTTACTTTATTAGAAACAACCAAAATAATTGAAATAACCCAACAACTACTATACAATAATCTGCACCACACAACCCTTGCAAAAAGCGCGACCACGCCGAATCCGCGTCGGCGTCGCGATCGCGAGTCGCGCTGCAGGCCACCAGGGAGAAAAGGCGCGCCGCGGCCGGGCATAACCGGCTTATAACCGTCGCCCGGCTCGCTGCAGCCGACTCGGTCTCGCGGATCCGCGGGGGTGTTTGATGCCGGTTATCATGTTGACAGACACGCAGCGTGGGGCGGCCGCGACAACTACAAATCGCTACCGGAGGCTCCCGCCGAGCGCGACAAACGAGCCGCTCCTCCTTCGCGATTGCCGATGGATCGCCGAAGAGCGCTGCGCGCACCGAGAGAGGAGAGGCTGCACCCTAACGCCTGATGCATCGGCCGCGCCGAGCGTATTTTTTTTTTCTTTTTTTTTTTTTTCAACCCCTCCGGTTGCCTACGGGGCCGGCGGCTAGTTTTTCCTTTTGAAAAATTGCTTTTGCCCGAGGCAGGATTGACGATTGGCTGGATGGTATTTGTTGCTAAACAGCTGCGGCGACGATCTTTTAACCGTGGTAGTTGCTAATTTCTTTTCCTTCGGGGTTTTGCTTACGAGTGAAGCTGCGCGACGTTTTTATATTTATTACTTTATTATTGAAAAGAAATCTATTAATAGCGTACCCCACTGTTTAAAAGGCAAACTTGAAAGAAGCTCCTTTTTATAAAAATAACAACTGTCACAATGACAAAAACAATTTTTCCATAAAAAAAAATTGATAAATCTTTGAAGCACGGCAAGCATCAGATTTTTCTTCCAACGGCGTCAGCCTTGAAGCACCCGCCCCTCACATCCGTACGGGCACTCGCAAATAAACGCGCGCATTAACGATCACACTAAAATCGCAATCGCCCGCGCGCCTTTAAAAAAATCAAAGCCCGTAGAAGTGAGCGCTCGGGAGGTGTGCGACGTCGTCTTCGGCGCGAGATAATGAATACCATAAAACCGTCTCGCCTAAATGCCCTGCCCGCGCGGCTGTCGTTTACGGCAGTTAATAAATTTAGCGGTCCGAGGGATCTCTCCCCCCCCTCTTTTAAATGTCTCCTAGTTCTCGCCGACGCGGCGGGCGGCAAAAGGCGCGGGGAAACAAAGTCCGAGGTGGTGCAGCTCTCTTGACAGGCGGCTCCGTTTGATGCGTCGAATCGGGACGCGAGGTTTAATGGGATTATTTGGTTATTGGCTGGTCTTTGTGGACAATCTTTGTGACTGCTGTTTATTAAACGTTTCGAGGGCTGTCCTTTTTTTTTCTTCCTTTGCTGCTGGACTTTTATGCTCTGTAAGAAGCTTAAGGCAAAAGGCTCTACTGAAAGTTTTAGTACTCTTCTTTATTCTTATCCTTTTAGTACCGTTCTTCTCGTGTTTAAGAGAAGCTTTGAACTTGAAATATATTACGTGAAAAAAACATTACTTTTCCAAAGTAAAACTAGGCTGCTCGTGAAACGATTTGTAAAAAGGAAGTAGCAGCTAAAAAACTAATCGAACCGCAAAAAATGTCGGAATATCTATCAATGAAATAATTTTAAACTCCCTGCAGGGCTTCTCCCCAAACACCGGCCTAAAACGAAATCAAGCACAGCGCTGAACGTTGGCAAGCAGCGAAGCCAGCCTCGACCCTGGGTCATCGGTCCAGGCCGCGTCCGCGAAGAAGCTCTCGGGAATATAACCGAATGCATATTAGCGAGGCGACGGCCGCCGCCGCCGCCGTTTAAGAGCCGCGTAGTCAATCTCCCCGTCGGACGTTTATGGAGAGGGAATTAATATACCCGGACACCTCCCAAGGAACCTTCGTCCCGCGTGATATACGCCCCGGCACTCCACCCTTTTTCTATGCCCGCGCGCGCGCCTTTTTATTGTCCCTCTCTCTCTCTCTCTCTCCCGAGTGCAGTTTTCGGGCTCCGACGTTTCACGAGGCAGCAAATTAAAAAGCGCGCCGGGCGAAAGTGCGCTTTTAATTACCCGTCTACTGGACACCGAGCCTCTTCTCGTTGCGACTCTGGATTTAGGGTTACTGCTGGATTTATCGGCGAAAATAGAATTTAAATTAACGGTCATTTGCATGGTTATTGCCAGGCGGCGATTGTCTTGGTACTTGCGCGGGTTGCTTGGCGCTTGTTTGGTATGAGATTGAGTAAGATTTTCTTGAAGGACTTTGTTGAAGATTTTGGACGGTGTAGGAGAGATTACACATATTTTTTATAAAGTCTTAAACAAAGTGCTTTTTACTTCAAATTCATATCAAAATCATTGTTAGATTTATACATGCATATAAAAAATTATTAATAATATAATCGAAATTGTATAGACATAATTGTATACGCATATTTTAACGAAATAGTCAAAAAACCCCGATCTCACTTAATAAAAATCCGTAAACTTTCTGAAACTTCAAACACTGATGAACAATAATTTTCTTTTAAAAATTATTATTCAAGGCAGCAAGTAATAAATTATTTTTACTACAATTTTGAGGCCATTATTGAAACTAAAGGCTCTGCGGTAATAATCATCATATGACTTTCGGAACACATTACACAGTCACATCAAAATCCACTAGTACGCAGCTCTTCTATTCATACTACAACGTACAAATAGCTGCGAGCATAACAACTTTTATAAGAGAACAATAATAAATGAAAAAAAAAAGAAAATTCACGGCAACAAACAAAGTTAGAATACATTTGCACCCGAAACCGCAAAAAAAAAAAACACGAAACCCGATAAAGCGAAAAAGGGTGAAAAAAAAGAGTGCCCGCCGGCATTTAATCTAATAAAATTAGTGACGAAAACATTTTCTTCTGTCTGTTCAGGAAAAAGCTTCAGCATCACGATAACGGTTTCGACGACGCCACCACAAGTAGCAACGTACACGAGAGCTATTAAGGTCACCGTCGACGGTCCTCGGGAGCCGCGCTCCAAAACGAGTAAGTAAATAGAGTTTCTGCCCCCGGCCGCTTGTCTCTTTCAATCGCTCCCGAATTATTAACCTGTCATTTGTTCAAATTCCGACGGAAATGAATGCTTCATCTGCAACGGCAGCCTGCGAAAGTACATTGGAAGGTTTAGATGAAAATCGCTCGGATCGAACGACGAAGTGTATAGATTCTATAGACTCATTTTTTTCAAAAAAAAGTTTGATTCACGTCGTAAGAAAAATTTCGCTCTGCTCTCAATTTTCTAATGATCCCTGGGCAAAAGCAAAAATTATTTTTCCGTATACTCAAATCAGCTCGAATTGAATTCTCGCGTCGTGAACAGCAACGTTCCGAAGGACTCGCCGCAGAGCAGCGAAGCCGAAAAAAGGCCATCTCCCCGATAGCGTCGCTCACCGCTCGACAGTCGCAAATCCACCGGGCCCCGCGACACTTGTCCGCTTTTTCCGGGCGATCATTCAGCGGCGCACTCGGCGATATTCCTCCGCAGCGCCGAGATTAGCCGTGCCCGTAAAAGAGGGGTAGCTACACGCTGCGGCAGCCGCCTCTCTAGGAGAGAGAGAGAGAAAATGCGCCGATAATTCACCGAAAGTCCGGGCGCTCTGGTCCCGGTAATGGGAGTCATTATCGAGCAGATGGTGCGCTATGATGCACTGGCGGCGTGTCTGCATTGCGCGATTTCCCGCGCGCTTAAGCCGGCGACGCGAGCTTTGTCACGCCGGGATTTAGGAATCGGTTGCGCAGCTCCCGATGCACGGACTGCACCGCGTCGGCGGCAGTCGTTATTATTTTCCCGAGCTATTTGTCGCGGCTTTCGCCGGACGGAGGCTCGATTGCCTGCGCTTTTGACTGCGAGAGCTTCGAGCGGAGCGCCGAGAGGCTGCCGCCGCCGCCGCTGCTGCTCCAAATGGAATCTGATGTATTGCGGCCGCGCGGATTTGGACAACTAGTTGGGGGAGCTTTGTTGCTGCGCTCTGCGGATTGCTTGTTTTTGCCGCGGGGTTTTGGGAATTTTGTTAATCGAATGCCGATTTCGAGCTCGCTGGCTTCTTTTGTCTATGAAATAGCGCAATCATCCGATTGGCTTGGATTTTTCAAAACTTGCTCAATTTCAAAAGAGAAATGCTTCCGCGTCACGTAAAAAAGACTCTGGGCTTATCCCAAGTCTCATTTGAACCTATTTTTCCGTTAGAATACAGGTCTCCCACAGTGCGCCGAGGACAATTTTGTGCATTGTCAATTTCCCTTATCCACCTCAGCTAATTAGCCGTTTCAGGCTTTTCAACGAATACGTTACGTAAGAAAAACGATTTTAACTTGATTATAGCATCGGTCGAAGAACACGTGCGACTCGAGACACCGTCCCATTGATTCGGCAAAACTGCTTGAAGCGAAACGATTAAGCGGAAATAAATACGTATAAAAAGAAATAAAACCCACAAGCATTTTCGGCCGTTTCACGAAACCGCGCAAAATTTCTCGACAAGCCGCACGTACAACAAAAGTCGATACCCGAACCCGCAAGCAAGAACTGGGAATTAAAATAAATATCTGTGTTCATTATAAACCGTTATCTCTCGCCGTCGACACATGTTTGCGTATTGTTTTCAAAAATTGCGAAATTTCGCCAGATCGAAATGTCTATACTTTTGCTAAATCGCAACTAGTGCTTCCAATTAAATCGCGAAACCTAATTGATCGACTTCGTAACACAAAAAGTAGCGTAATTTCTGAAATATCATTCAATATATTGTACCTTAAAGTGACTTTATTTCTCTACTCAATCGAGCAGCCCGCAGCCACCTAAAACGCACCGCCGTCGAACTCGGAAAAAACGCGCACTCGACGCTTTCCCCCTCGCGATCGCCCGAGCTCCGGCCGTGGACCGTTGACAGCGGAACGGCCGCCTCCTCCTCGCGACGGCGAAAAAGTCGAAATTCCCGACGACCACACGCACGTGATGCGGTCTGTCACCGCGGGCCGCATCTTCGGCGTTCACCGTTTTAATAACCCCGGCGGCGTCTCCGCGCCCGGAAGCTCGTTCCCTCCACACCGCGGGCGCACGCGCCTTCCTCGCCGTCCAGGCGGCACGCGCTCCTCGCGGCGAAAACGAACTTCCGCGAGGCATCTGTGGCCCGAACGCGGAAGAGGCCGGTTCAACGACACACGCGCACTCTTAACCCTTTCGGGGGCCCTTTAAAAGTCCGCGAGCGGGAGGAGAGGGAGCCGCTGTCAGCTGGGCCGTGTTTGCTCTCCGTGCGGTCGCACTTGCGTGAGCTGCCCGCGGCGACATATTGCGCGCACGGGCTGAATTTTCCAGAGGCTCTCGCTGCCCCTCTTCGGCTCGGGGCCTTTTTCGCTTTTATTACTTTTTTTTTTGACTAATAAGGGTTTCCGGGGGAGGAGCTCCGAGGTCTATTGTGTCTTTGAGATTTGCCGGGATCGTTTAAGGCTCGTATGTTGCTTTTAGATGCATTGTAACGAAACTTTTGCTAACGATAAATCTGTTGAAGCTTAAGTGGGAGAATAGTTTTGCTCGGACTGAAACGAAGTATATAATTATTACAATTCGGTAGTTCTTGTAGATCACGACAGTTTACAATCTGCTTGGGCTGCTTATAACGATTTTACTCCATGTCTTCTGAAATGAATGGTTAAATTAGCTTTAACAAATGCGTAATAATCTGATGGGATCATGAACTATATAAAACACTCACATTATTAATCACAATGAAATTTTGTGCTGAAAAAAGCATGTCCAACGTCGTAAGAATCTGATAGCGAAAAAACAAAATCACATTTTAAAAACCGAAAACGCAATTTCGTAAATGCATCGAATCCATCCCTTTTTTTATATTTTTACAGCCTACCAAAGACCCGCTTTCAGTCTATAGTAGAATCTGAACCCCTCGGCTTTGCTGATCTGAATACACTTGTAAATATCAGTTTTCAGTCGAAATCGGAATCGAGCCAAAGACCTCCCGAATCCATGAATCAATCGAACCAGCCTAAGCAACGCCGAGCAAACCGAAAGACTAGCCGAAAAGGCACGTCACGCAATCCGCGCACCGCTCGACATACGCACTACCCTTCGTCTACTTTTCGCGGCGAGCCGAGCGGGCCTTCGCATCCGCACACGCGAAACTAGCCGGAGCGCGATCTATTGTCTCGGGCGCAACAATGCAGTCCCGCAAACACCTGCCGCCCCGTCATTATTCGCGCGCAGCTCTAATCGCGGCCCTCTTTCGGCGTATTAGTTTCGGGGCCTTCGCACGGATAATAGCCTCCCTCTTTCAATTTGTTTGCTCATGCTCTGCCGCGCCTTTTTTTGCGAGGCGAGAGTCACGGCTCCGTTTCTTTCCAAAGACGGACTGCCAGCGACATATGGCACCTCGAGTCCGTTGTGCTTTTCGGCCCTTTTTAGGATTCCTCTTGCGAGGATCTTAGTTTTTGCCGCGGTAGGTGTCTTTACTGCCACGCGCTCAATGTTCTTTTGTCGATGTGTATCTAGGAAAATTCAGTTCTAATGAAGCTTTTCAATTTTTTAACATTGGAAAATTATGATGATTATTACAAGTATGATTTTATCTCTAGGATTTAATAACAATATATAGTTAGGAACCATTACAAGAAACTTATGCTTCAAATTGAGTAGCAAACTTAAGTTTTGTCCAAATTCATCACCATCCTTCGTTCAAACTCAACGACCAATCGTCAACCCCAAAATCAGGCTCAAAAGCCGCCTAGCCCAGAGAAGAAAAATTCACTGTCCGCTATCCGAAGAAGAACGGGCTACCCCAGGCGAATCGAAAAGAAGAAGAAGAAAGGGCCACGCGGCGAATCGAAAGCGCGAGAAATACGTCTACGGAGTTTCGCGCCGTTTCCGTTCGCCTCGTCGATTAGATAAGCTCGGACTTGCGCTCCGAGAGTCCAAGCGTGCATATATAGCCGGGCCGTAATCGCGTTTTGCGCCTCGCGCCGAGAGCTGATGATTATTCGGCCAAGGTATTACGAGCCGAAATCGCTCTTCGATTCTCTCGGCCGGCTCTCTCCTTTTTCGACGGCAGCCTTGCGAAATTTCATCACGATGCCTCATTATTTTCGCGATGGAGTTTTTGCGTTTCCATGCGATTCGAGGAGCGAGGTGTTGATTTCAATTGACAAGGAATTTTTTTTGCTTGTTTTTGCGACGAGAGCTTTTTTGGGATCGAGTGTAGTGAAGGAAATTTTGAATTGAATTGATCCTTCAATTGTGTGTGCTGGGTTTTCATTTTGATGAAGTTGAATCAGCGATAAGAAGTTATAAAATGTTTTATACTTATATCCGTAATGCACAAAGAGAAATGTTTCGACCTTCGATTTATAATAAAAAGAAATCGAAGAAAAAGTAAATTTTAATTAAAAGAGACTTCCACAATTTTTAATTTAAATTGAAAAAAACGACGTAAATATAAAAAGAATAACTTTTTAACTCTGAAAAGTACAATTACATTTTTTACAATTTCAAAAGTATTATCTTTTTATAAGTCCAAAATTCATTATTAACGAAGACAAATAAATTTGCAAAAAAAAATCGCAGTCTCATTCGCATCTGTTTCTACTAAATTTCCATTGTCAAACAAGCACATAAATCATTATTGGACTTCATTACACCCCATCATCCCTCTCTCACAGCCACACACACACACACACACATACACACCCACGCACTTGCCCTCGCAAGTCGGCAGTCTGCATAGTTACGGAAGCGTCGCGAAAAGTATCGCCGGAACGGAGAGCGAGGCCCCCCCCCGCCCGAAAACGCGGAGCTCGCCGCTAATGAAGCTTATTGAGGGTGGGCCTTAATCAAGAAAGTCGATTCGCGCTGCCGGCCCCGGCGCGACTTCAATAGCATGCCGGGCGTTCCGCAGCCATTAGCCGCTGCACCCGATATTGCCTATACGCTAATCGGATATTAGACTATGTATTGATTCCATTCGCCATTGACTCATCAGCGGAAGATTGATTCGCGCGGCGCAATCTCCATTTTACCTGGGGAAAGCGCATCCGACAGGGCCTAATTTCTCGGGATGTAAGCCTGATCAGCGCGCGATTCCCAATCGCCGCGAGGCTTTGTCGCGTTAATTGACGCTGAATCGCCGGCGAATTTCGGACCCGGTTTTTAATCAATTGCCGCCGCCATTTTTTAGTTACTTAATATCTATGCCGTCTTTATACTCTGATATGACCATTTTTCATTTTACCTTCATAAGCGCTCGAAATATGAACAATTGAAAAAAAAGTACGCCAAGAAAAATGTTCTGATAATTCTTAGAAATATTTCAGGAAATTTTACGAGATAGCATAGTAATTTAATCACAGTCTGACAGTTTTGTAAATTTTAAAGAACAGTATAGTAATTTTATGCTAAATCGAAATATTAATTGTATTTATTTGAAAAGAGTATATATATTTTAAAAGATTCAGTAGCAGAACGTTTCTCTCCGCGTCCACCTAATCACTCAAGCAAACGTCATCCAAAACCCAAAGCAAATATGACTTTTGGCCAACAGCTCTAAATCAGCATCCTCTTCCAGGGCAGCAGCAGCACCAGTTCCGCGCCCTGGGCCTGGGCCAGCGTCCCTACCCGGACGTGCCGAGCTCCTTCACGAGTCACCTGCGCGAGCTGGAGTACAGGCGGACGAAGCACCACCACCCGCACCACCACCACCACCACCACCATCAGCAGCAGCAGCTGCAGAGCCCGGCGGCGGGCGCCAGCAACGGCAACGCCGGCGCCAACTCCTCCACCACCTCACCGTCTTCCGGCAGCCACCTCGCCAACGCCGACGGCAACCCGCACCAGGACTGCTACAAGCACAGTCCGCAGCACGGAGGTGAGTCGGAGCTTTTATTTGTTAGTGGTGGTCACAATCAAGCGATCGAATAAGTTGTCGAAAAGTTTCAATCGTAAAGCAATGAAACGGGCAAAACCATCGAATGAACGCGAAAAAGCCGAGACAGCAGGAGCACTTAGCCTACGCGGCGTCGAAGCGGAAAAGAGGCCCTGCCTCTCGCAATAAAGGAGAACTCATAGAAGCGATCGCTCGGCCACGCGCTCCTAGCTCTTTATCAATAAATTCCCGGCAGAGCGCGAGTGATTCACGCGGATGATTACTCCACACTTTCTCGGGCTCGCGGAGTATATATTTCTCCGGATTCGAATCCGCCGCGCGGCAGTGTGTATACACAGGCAAGCGCGTCGCCTCCTCCTCCGGGGGGGTTCATTCGACGGAGAGAGAGAGAGAGAGGCATGGTAATGGGCGAGGCCGAGAGGGAGAATCCGCCGTTTCGCGAGGTAATAGTTTCATACCTCGTTCCGGCTCTGCACCCTCTAATTCAGCATAATAACGACATTCAACCTGCCGTTCTCCTCTCTCTCTCTCTCTCCCTCTCTCTCCCTCTCTCTCCCTCTCTCTCCCTCTCTCTCTCATTTCGCTCTTTCCCTTTCGAATCTACCGCGCTGCAGTTGCTGCCGCCTGAGCGAATGCAGTTGACGAGTCGTGTCCTGGGCCTTTAATTTTCCCCGTTTTCTCGACCTTTTTCTTTTCCAGCTACCGAGTTCCTGGTAAATCCTTTCCAGGATGATATTTGATTATCAGCCGGCTTTTCTGAAATGTTTCTGCTTCGAAACGAGGCTCGGCTTTTTTCATCGGGCGCACGAGTCTTTTGATGGCACCGATTTGTATCGTCTAAGAGGCAGGTGGATAAGTGAAGAACATCTCAAGCGTGTAAAAAGAAAATACGTTACTTAAAAGCCGAGTGTCATTTCCTAAGGGAAACTATATACAAGACTAAAATTTTTCACAATCAAAATAAATAATTTACATTCTCAAAAGAAGGCCGCCGCGCATTAAGAAAGAATTGACACCGAAAAGCAGCACTCTGAATATTTTTTAACCTCGCGCAAATCCGATACGTCTTTTCAATAACCCCCAGCTTCCCGACCAGAAGATCAATTCCAAAGGGAAAAAAAAGCAGAGGAAACGCGATCCGAAGAGTCGAAAAAAGGCGGGGAGGATCGGGCAATTGGTCGAGAGGCTCGTGTTTTTTCTGCCACTGGATTATCATCCGACGCCTTGTAAGCCGATCGGAGGGAGGGAGAGGACATGCTCGAAGCGTTAGATCCATTATGGCTCTTTAATGGGTAAATAAGGCCGCTCTCGGGATGAATCCCCCTGTAAGGCGTAATTGACAGAATCTGTTTTTAAGTAGAACGGGGGCCACAGGTGCGCGCGGCTTTCCGCTTTTTACGAGCGCGAACTTTGTGCCTTTACACGCCGGTTATTATCCCCGCAGAGAGCCGAGTCGGTCCCGGTGTATCCCCGGCACTTATTTAATTTGCTCCTTCGCCTCCTTTTTCGTCCGAGGCGCTGCTTACTGTTTGTTAATGCACCGAGAGGCTCTCTCGGCTTTTTTACGAAATTCGTCGGATCCGTTTTAGGACCTTGGGCTGAAAAGGGGCTTTTGGTCATGTGTGCGCGTTTCTTTCATTGGGATAGTTGATGATTTTTTTAATGCTTAGCGTGGAAAAGTCATTGATAATTTATGTAAATAAACGCAAGTGAAAGAAGTCAACGTTGGCAAGACTAGAGGCGAATCATTTCGTTTTATCGTTGTTATGAAATTTTTCTGAGTCAAGACTCAACACTTCAAGCAGATTTAAAACTGGCTTAACTTTATCTCTTCCGTGATTTCTAACTCAAAATCAAATGCTCAAAAAACTAAGCTCCATCTCTACGCAATCAGCTCGATCAAATGTCACCGATCTTCGCAAAGATTTATCCAGGCCCTTGTAAAATAAACGACACGAAATCAAAACTGCCCCTCCTCCGCACTCCTCTCCTCCGTTCCTCCTCCCGTCTCGCATCAGCGGTCTCGACCTGATCAAAGTTAAGTAGACGCGCCCCTGCTTCTCTCTCTCTCTCTCTCTCTCGCGCGAGAAGAAGGCTCAGCTCTTTGAAGGCAGCACGTTGCGGTTTCTCTCTGTGCCCTTAACCTCTCTCTCTCTCTCGCTCTCTCTCTCTTCTTTATCCCTCGCTCGCCTTTTCCTTCCGTAATTACCTCGTTTGCCCCCCCGCTCTGAATTTCGCTCTCGCGCTAAGCTGTCGCGGAAAAAAGCCCTCTCTCTCTCTCTCTTCTGGGGAACGATAACGGAAGGAAGCGATAGCAGGCCTTCCAAGTAGGTACGAGCTGCCCGGCTTAGAGGCGAAAGCTCGTTTTTCTCCGCGGCGGCGCAGCTCCTTTTTTCTCCCCGGTCTTCCCTCGGCCGCTGCGGCCCTTTTTTTGCTCTCATTTGTTAATTATCGGTTCTTGGGTCGGCGAGCCGCGCTCTGTACTTAAGGCGAGCGGGCGCGCGCGCGCGCTCCTCGCAGCCTCGGCTTTTTCGCGACGCGGCGTCGGCGTTTTGTTTGTTCAAGCGCTTTATGGTTTTCTATGTTAATTTTATGGGCTTTTTGCCCCTATGAAGGCTCGCGGTCGATGGAGAACGCGATAAGTAAAGCCTCCGGTTAATCGGGAGGCCTTTTGGCTGTAAGTTACTTGGATAAAAGTCAAAAAGACGAATGACTGCTGGACCTTTTCGTTTCGTTGCGCGAATCTGTACAAGGAGACTTTTTGCACTTGCCTGCAAGTACTTTGATAATGCGCGCTTGGAAAGAAAATAATTATCCTTAAAAAAGAATGCCTTTAATTGTGAAATTAAAAAGTAGCTGGTAAATAATGAAATTTTCAGCGAAAGTATGCAAGGTATTGTAAACTGAGATGGAATAAGTCATTATATAGTTTTCAGTACGCAAAAGTCAAGTACCCACACAGGCGATAAAACATATAAACCGTTTAAACGATCTCAATTGAATCCGGGCCTCCCTGGAAAACCATCACCACTTCCTCGAATCATCAGCCGTAAAAAATAATCATCCCTCCGAAAACTCCTGCGTACAATAACCCGCGTACAACGCAGGTGAGTCGGTGACCGTCGGCATTACCCAAAGTGAACCCGTAACTTTTTCATACGCCGACTTGCTCCTCGGGGGTCAGTCCGGCCGCGCGCAAGCCGCGGATAAAAAGTCGGCCGAAAATTTTTATCACCGCGCGGATAACTGTATCCGCCGGCAAACGCTCGAAATCGATCGCAAGCGCCTCGGTTCCTGGAAGGGCGCGCAATAACAATCGAACCGATCGCAATCTCTGGCCTGTATTATACGTGTGAGGCGAGCATCTCGCACGTAGTAAAGCGCACGTCTGCGTAATACCAGGGATCCGATCGATCGATTCTTATTCTTTCGAGAGAGACAGAGAGAGAGAGAGAGAGAGAGAGAGAGAGAGAGGGAGAAGATCGGAGATTCTTTCTTTCCTTTCGCCTCTGATATTGTTCTTTTTTTTTCCTGACTAGTCTTCGCAGCTTCCTTTGCATCGACGATTCTAAATTTTTCTTATTACGGTTGTAAGGGGAGTTTTTGCACGCGTCGATGTATTTGTGATGAGAAATTGTTTCTCACCTTCGGAATGCTGCGCTGTAATTTCAATGCAAAAGCGGATTGATTTCTTTTGCGAGCTTCCTTTTTCTTCCGCGATTCGGCGGAAATTAATGATTAATCGAAAGGGCGGAGAATGGTCAAGCGATCTGCATTGCGATAGTTTTCAAACCGGGGGTACGGTACAGTAATTAAGGAAAAATGAAAAACTCAATGACATTAAAAACCTGAAGACTAAAAAGATGCGCACAATATTTTTTAATGAACCAGATGCACAATCCCGAAGCAAATCACTCGAGCAATTTTCTCTGCGACTTATTGATATTCACTGCTACAAGTATCGAGATAAAAAGCATCGAGAATTTTTATTATATAATAGTTCCGCATGAGCGATTTTTCTCCCAATACCTGCTTTGTATTACATGAAAATACGAAGAAAACATCAGAAATCATTCGCCGGCCTTTTCTTCCTCAATCATTTACCAGAAGAGCCGCTAATGCCGATCGACGAATTTCCGTCCCCGCAAAAAGGAACGAGAGCGGCATTCGGCAGCTTCGGCCGGCCGGCGACACGCTGCACACACACACACGGGCGTCAATCTCGGCGAAGGCCGCCGGCTAAAAACGGGCTTGCGCCTCTAAAAATGATCTCCTTACACGCTCCTCGCATCGGTCCGGCTCCGGCTTTCCGCCGTTTTTACTCCCTTTCGTCGCGGATCGACGGATGTGATCGATCTGCTTTCTTTCTTGCGAGCCCGCCGGCCTTTTTGCTCGGCTGTTTTTTTTTTTTTGCGAGCGGCAACTACGTCACCCGCGGGGAGCGCGCTTTACTTATGTAAAGTAAATGAAGCAGACCGAGAGACGTCACGTTCTACTCGAATTACCGACGGGGACAGAGATCGAGGAGAGCGCGACAAAGAACAGCGCCGAGGCCTCGGCGATCGTCGAGGAGGAGAGTCGGACGATGCGCGAGGTGAACTCGGAAAAGCCGAAGCTTGGAAGTGACGAATTAATGATTAATGCTCCACCGTAAAATCCTCGACGGGAAGCTCTCGATTCGCCGATCGATTGCCGCGCACCAGCTCGCGTAAAAATCCAACGGAATCATCGGCTCCTAAGCCTCTCGGCGAGCAGAGCCGAGCAATCTCTGCTCTCGCCTCCTTCGCGCAGCCTTCTCTCGGATCTAGAATAATCCTCCACAAAGCCAAGAAGCCAGGCAGCTCGAAGCTTCTTTGCGCTCCTCGGCTGCTTCTGCAGGAGGGGTCGAACGACCTCGAGGCCTCTCGAACAACGCGCCGAGAGAGAAAGAGAGGCGTAGAAAGAGAGAGGGAGAAAAAGAGAGCCGGCTCGGACTCGGTGTCGGGCGAGAAAAAAAGGGAAGTGAGCATTATTCCTCTGTCTCTTATAATATAACCGTGTCCGTCGGCTCTCTCTCTCTCTCTCTCTTCTTCCATCTCTCCGGCGAGTCGTGATCGGGGTAATGAGGCCCGAGCAGTGGCAGCGAAAGAGAGGGCACGAAACGAGAATTGTAGAGAGGGTAGGGGTAAGGACGCTGATTATGGGGTGTCAAACAATTACACTGATTGCACTTTCTGCGCGCCTCTCCGCGCGCCGGCGCGACTCTCGTTTCGCCTTTTTCTTCCTCGGCTTATCTTATGCATATAATACACATTTCCATTCCGCTCCTTCCTCTCCGTCTCTCTCTCCCTCTCCTCTTCTCCTCCGCGCCGACCTTTTCGGAGATCGGCTCCTTTACGGGGGGATTTTCATGCGAGTAAACGCTGTCGCGCTGCGAGCTGCTTTCTCATTACTAAAGGGGCCCCCCTTTCTCGTTTTACTTCTTTGTTCCTCGCTTTCGTCCCTTTTTATCTTAGCTCTCTTTTCCTCTCTCTCTCTCTCTCGTTCCGAGTGCAAAGCGCGCGGCCCGCGCAATCTCGGGGTCAGGCCAGGTATAAACAGTAGTTGGAG
>JAWWEM010000054.1:14935676-14953265 GCA_035582935.1 Ormyrus thymus | reverse complement strand
TCTCTCTCTCGTTCCGAGTGCAAAGCGCGCGGCCCGCGCAATCTCGGGGTCAGGCCAGGTATAAACAGTAGTTGGAGCGAAGAGGTGCCGCGAAAGAGAAGAGCCGAGAGAGGAGCAAAGAAGAGAGGATAGAAGAAATAGGCGGGTTTTCAGTCTTAGAGGAATTAACGGAGAACGCGAGATTCTCGATCTGCACGCTACAATACTATTAAATCATCGCTATATAAAACGCGGGCTTTTAAACCTATTTTACTTGCCAGCTTGTAATAATGAGCTGTTACTTTAATTTTCGCAAATCTTTCGCCGTTATTTGCGTAGGATAATCTAACGATAAAACGCATCATTATTCTCGCGAAAAAAAGCCGCGGCAAAATCCCATCCGACGTAATACCAATCGAAGAAATCGGCGCCAAGTCGATCGCAAGCATCGAGCAGCTAAAGAAAAAAGGACCGCTGCCCACTTTCTCCGTGCCGGCGCTCTCGTTCTCCCTCTCATTACCCGCCTCTCTCCCTCTCTCCCTCTCTGCCCGAAGCTCTCATGATGGCTCTTTACCTATTTACGGAGGACTGCTTACCTGGGCTTAGCGGCGAGAGAGAGATGAGCCCGGCGAAGGTGGTGGCTCGCGGTAAAAGGGCTTCCCACGTGGGCCGCCGGCCGCTGCAGCCGGCGAGGAATGCTAGTTTGTCATTTTTACGGGCGGCCCTAAATTGTCGAAAGCTTGTCTACTGTAACGCGCGCGCGCGATGCGCCGGCCGAGGGGAGGCTATTGTAGGCGCCCGAGCGTCATTACGCCGCCGCCGGGGTGACCTTTCCTCTCTCTCTCTCTCTCCCGGTCTGCTTTGCCCGCCGAGATGAGAGAGAGCCTGCTGAATCAAAAGCTGGCAGGAACGAGAGGAGCGACGATGGGGATAATGAGATTCTCAGGCTGCGTATTTATAAAGACGCTAAGTGCATTGTTTGCTGATGACTGCCTCGCTGATAACTTTTGGAGATGCTTGGCTTTTTCGCGGGGTGGGGAACGGTGCAATTGGCGGAAGGAAGAAGTGGAAAAAAGCGCGAAAAGTTAACTTTTCATTCGATCGAAGAAGGATGGAGGGGAAATTTTCATTGCGGTTCCGCGTAATTGAATAATCTGCGAGAGGTAATTGGGTATTAAAAAATTTTATTAAAAAATTTGCACTTCCTTCGGGACATGTTAGATATTCTTATAATGCGCTTTAAATTGATATGGAAATTATGGATGTTTTTGTTCGATTATGAAGCTTTTCTCAGAAGAATAATTTTCGCGCCCATTATGCTGCTACCGATTTAACGCATCACTAGAATTGAATTACATCGAGAGGAATCGGATGCTGTTCCTCGATTACGTCCGGCGTAAAATACTTTTTGCGCGCTCTCCTGAAATTTTATTAAAAACGTCATTGAAACAAAGTTCTGCGCAGACGACTTTGAATTACTTCGAGGATTGAAATAAAGCTTAATCAATTTCTTCGTCCCCATTAATATTCCAAGCGCTATTTTAACAAAGAGATTTTCAAAAACCAGTACCATGTATACACGCGCTGCACCTCCTGCACCAGACTCACGAGCAAGCCGTGCTCCTTCGGTAAGCCTGCAGAGTCGAAGCGTAACGAGGGCTGCTAATAGAAGGAAGCGGGTCGCGCGAAAACTCGCCATGCAGCTAATGACGCGGAGCGACACTTATATGATAGGGGTTTAACGGGCGTTCCGAGTGCGCGCGACACTTGCCTAATTGCCTCGGCTGGCGGGTCCCCTCTTTAAGAAAGGCAGCCCTTACGAGGGCTTTCGGCGAGGTTCTGAAACTGATCGGGGACTCTCGCCGCGCGGACGTCGTCGACGATATTCTCGAAGAGATTTGCGCTCTACGAGGCTGAGAAATGAACTGTCAAGTGGGAGCGGACCGCGGACGGAGGATTTTATTGAATTCCTAAGAAAATGAAGACGCCTATTTCTAGGAAAGTCCATTAAAATTCCGAGCAAATTTTCTGAAATAAGTATAGGCATCGCCTCTCTGTCACTCAATAAAACGAAAATTCTCCGGGAATGGCTTGAAGCTCGAGCGAGGCGAGTAATTTTCAGCCGAGCGAGAAGGTGCAAATCGGGCCGCAATTATCGACAAGCTTCTGGCTCTTCAATTAAACTGCAACAATACAAAGCGACTTTTCCACTTCGATTTGAAACTAAAAGCGGTTATTTCCCGAGCCAATCCGTAGCCGATAACAGGCTCCATCGTCTTAATTCCCATTTAAATAAGGAGCCTGCGGGGGGGGAGGGTGATCGCCAGCAGAAGAAAGACCGGGAGCCGTGATTGTGTCGCGTGCATTAAGGCCCCCGCGGGAATAAGAAAAACGGTATAAGAAGAGGGCACGTAATGCCTCGGAGTCGCGTAATTGCAGAGTGCAGAGCGCCGGCTAAGAGACGGCGAGCGTTCGGCGCTGCACATACCCTCTCTCTCTCTCTCTCTCTCTCTCCCTCTCGTAAACGAGTCGTCGATGGCTCTGCTAAGATGACAAACGCGACCGCAGAACTTAATTAAACTCGTAAATCCGTCGCCGGTAGTGCGCCGCCGCCGCCGATGCTGCGGGATGTACAGCAGTCCGACGAAGACGCCGAGCGGAGGGCAAGGATTGCTGCTCGGGTAGATCGGTTGCTGCGTCGCGGAAGGAAAAATCCCGCGAGGTATTTAGGTGAAGAAGCAAGTTTATGGGCTTGGGGACTTGACGCGCCGAGGAGCGACAGCATGGCGAGGTTACGACGGTCGGGGAAGCGTTCGACGTTTTTGGTCAGAAATCAATTTGTTGGTCGCAGCGGAAGGGAGGGAAAATTAGGTGGTTGATTTGTTTTTCGAACGCCTTTGCTAGCACGTAAAATCTGTATTGCTGGGAATTTATTACAGAATATAAATCATTATTGCATCACATAAACTTTTTTACGTTTCAAGTTTATCGTGATATTTTTTGCTGAGTGCGTCGTACTAAGGTATGATGGATTATGATGGAGTTTACACAGGTATTTTGCACTTTAAAATATATAAAAATTATTCATCATATGAAATTGATCTAATTCAAGAAAAATCGATGTTCCGCTTCAATTACCGAAACGGAAACAAAGACTTAGAAAAAATAATGTATCAAAAAATAAAAATTCGTGACCCGAATGTCGTGTTCACTCCCTGTAAGGGTTTTTATAAGAAAAAAAATAATTATTTACAAAATTTTAATACCGATAAATTAAAGATGTTAACAATAAAATGCAGTCATTTGCGGGCATTAAAGTCACTTTCACTTAAATCATTTTGAATAATTTACAGAACAACATCGAAGCAGAATATATTCGAAATATTTAAGTAGGTTGTCACGAAAGCCAACGAGCCATTTTGAAAACATTCTCTCGCCTTTTGCGGTACATTTGCCGACTTTATCGTGTAAACGTCACAGTTATCGCTTTATATCCTGGAACAACATCCTATTTGATCGACTCCACAACCTGACATACGTCTTCCAAGTCCTTGTCTAATCAGAATTTTCTCTCCAAAGTCGCCTAGTAACAAGAAAACCGAGCTGTTTTCTCGGCATTTTTAAATAAAAATTTTAATAAACGAAAGCTCCGATGCTCTGGCGGCCTTTTTATTCCTAAACTATTGTAATAATTTTTTAACTAATTTATAATCAATGCTTTATATTTACACTAAAATTTACAACGAATATCACCACAAAGCAAAAAGGAAAATGTATAAATACTCTTTTGCGATAATAATCGAATTATCCAAATCTCGTCAAAGTACGAGAAACTAATTTAAGTTTTAATACTTTAGTTTTCTGAATTTGTCGTTTACTTAAAATAAGAGAACAATCATGTCCGGCGTACTCAAGGAAACTCGCGGTAAGTTTGCTTTCGTGAAGGAGACCGCGATAAATTGGACACCGACCTGCGGGAATTCAATTTTAGGCTAACTGATAATTTCATTTAAATAGTGACCTTCTATGTGCGTTATGTGGATCAAATGCATTATTTGATAATGAAATTGGGCGCAATTTTAAGTTGACGCGTAAAAACATTTCATTACTTGATCGCATCCCTTAAAACTGTAATCATTTATAAAAATAATTTTGCTCAGTTAATATATCAAACTACTAATTAGTACTTAATAAATTTGTCCCGCAATATATTTCATTTGACGGAAGCGGAACAGTAAATTCTTATAATTTGCGCACATAAATCGATTCTTGGCAAATTTACAGCTTGAATATATTACCGCGCTTGACAATTATTTTATGTAAATCCCAAAAAATCGCACTTAAATTATCCGCTCCGCGAAACTCGGAGCTAATCACCATTTGAAATTTTTTCCAATTAACCGGCTACACACAGCAGAAAACTCCTGCGTTCGCAACTTAATTCCCGTCGCAAATTCACTTACCAAGCGTTTAGCCCCCCCTCCCCCTTCCCCACCAGCCAGCACACGTCAACTTTCCCGTTCTAATGAACCCGTAAACCGTCGCTTAGAGCAGAAAACTACCTCAAACAACTCTCTCAAACTCGGCTGACGAACCGTGAAGAAATCCGTAGCCCGAGTAGCTGCGCACTTCCTCTTTTTCCCGCGGCCGCTCTCTCGGAGAAAAAAGCGCAGCGGCGAAAGCTCGGGGAACCGCTCCGGAGGGGAAGCACGCTTCAACGACGCATGTGAAAAGAGTCCGAGTCCCGGGTCCGAAAAAGCGAGGGAGCCGGAAGTAAAAAAGGAAGGAGAGGCGCGGGCGCACTCGAAGGAGATCGAGCTGTCGCGCGACCGCCGCTGCTTTTCCCACGGTGACACACCGCGCGCGAGAGAGACGGTTCCAGGCCGATGCGTCCGCGCACTGTTATACATCCTACTTTCCTGAGGAGCTTTGATTTTTCGCCGTTCGCGGCTTCGTGGTGGCTGTTGCTTTCGGGTTCTTGGAAGCTGAAGTTAAAGGAAGCGTGGCTTTGGGTTCGCTTGAACTTGCGAAAATTAAAAGCTGAGGAATTTTTTAATTTAAGTAGTGTGACTTTGCGTCGCTTTTATTTCTTTGATCTAAACAGTTGGAAATATATTGTGTGTTCGATGCAGAAAAGAATAAATCCAAGCGTTACAAAAATATATTCTCAGCCGAAAATATTCGTGCATAATTATAGAAATTGAAAGATTATGAAGCGGATATGGTAAAAGTATAAGAGATTCTCGTGGAAAATCCCAGATCAGTACGCCCTCATTCCCAAGCAAAAAGTCTCATCCGGTTCTCGCAATAGAGATTCGATTTGGCGCTTAGTGGCATTAAAAAATCTGTACGAGTTTAATTTAAAAATCAATACAAAAGAAGTAGCTCACCTCCATCATTTTAATCTTCCGCTGAAGAAACTCGATCGCAGTAGCTGGTAGAGAATAAATTCCGCCTCTGTTTCATACCAATTACTTGAGGTTTCCTTATTTATCGTGTCCTTGTACAGCGAACTTGATCCTTTTGTGTCTTGCGAAGTGCACTTTTTATTACAAACGCTATTACATTTAGTTATCAAACGCATCCGTCCAGTGGAGCAAAATAAAAAACCATTATTTTCAAATTATCTTAAAATAACATTAATTTTTAAAAATAAAAATAAATTATAATCATTTATGAATCTATAGAAATACAAAACTTTAAAGCCGAGTGTTCTTTTCGCCGAAAAGTTGAGATACAAGCCTTTCGACTCCCGAATAAGACAATCGCCCAATAAAACTTTAATAACCAAAAACCACTCCTCGAGTGATTTGTTGAATCGTTTGAACATGCAGAAACTTTTCAAAAAAACTTACGTAATCGCGAAACAATACGTGTCGGCGAAGCACGCCTTACATAACCTCGAAGGTAAAAAACACTTTCAATTACTTTTCTATCCCCGGCAATCTGACCAGGGTTCAAAAGACGAGGCCTGAAAGCTCGTCCCGGCTGCGGCTCCCTTACGCACACGTCGCAGGTAAACGCCGTGCGCAGGCGAGCACGCAATTTTAACGAGTCGCTCGTTCGCGCCGGCAGCGCGCAGCGCCGTCTAATCGCGCGCGCACTCTGCTGCTGCTGCTGCCGAGAGCGAGAGAGAGAGAGAGAGAATCGTGACGCGCAAATGACGCGCCTGCGTTTTGCGGCTATTTGCACCTTTTTCTACCGACTCCGCGCTGCACTCTTCCCCTCATTTCTCGACTGCGTTATGAGAGGCGGTTCTCTCGTTTTGAATCTCGCCGAGAGCGCTTTCGCGCAATTCCCCCGCGAGGTAAATGACTTGTGAAAAAGACATTGTTTATGATGGCTCGGCGGAGAGAACGTTGATGGTGTAGCTTTTCGAGCGCGAGGCGGAATGATTTATAAAGTGATGGGAAAGAGCTAAGGAGGTTGCTGAATTCGCAGCGGGGTTTCGCGCGTTGCGTCAAAATTTCAAGCATTTAGACGGTATCTTTAGCAATTTCTTGGAAAACGCATGCAAAAAAACACCAGTGACATTTCTTAGAATATTCTTCAACCCATCACAGCTCGGAAGTCAAAGTAAACACGATGCTCCGTCGCGCCACCGAAGCTCGGCTCTCTCGCGCGTTCGGAGATTCGCGGAAAATGGAGAACCCGTTCCGAAATCCCCATCTGCGCAGGCACAAACAAACTCGGAGAAAAAGAGAGAGCCGCACTCCGCGCGGGAGGCGCGAACGTGCGCCGGACATTCCAGAGATCGTCGCGCGTCTGACGTCAGGTGATCGGAGACCGATGTCTGGGACGACTCATCACGGCGCGTTTACGTGTGCCGGTTATATACTCACACGCGCGGGGAGTTTTTCGCTCCGCAGCGAACGGCCTTGCCTGCGGGATGGAGGTCGCTGTGATAGCGAGTGATTCACGCGCCGATCTTGCGGATCATGGCTCTATTATGGATGGAGGAACGGTTTCGGGGCGCCGGCGTTGGGTAACGGAGATTCGTGGAAGCGCTCGACGTACGCAAACGGCCGGATTGTGAGTGTGTTTGAATGAAGTTTTTTAATGCTGATTTTCGCAGAAGTGAAAGTTTAGCTCCTTTTTTGAGCGTTTTTTTGTTAACAGTTGTGACATTTGTATGTTTTGAAATGTTTCATGGAAAGTTATAATGTTTAAGTGAAGTGTTTAAAATTTCGAATGGTTCGAAGAATGGGATTTCAAATTTTAGATTTTTTTTTAATTGAAAAAATAAATAACTACTGTGTACGCGTTAGGTAATTTAATTCAATATATGATAAATTGTATTTAATTTCCTTCAAATTTTATCCATAAACACTAATTATAGTATATACAGTAAAGCAAGATTCCGAATGAAAAATGTAATTCCCCATCAATCGATTCCCTGAGCGCGTCAGCAAAAGTAAAAGTAAAAGTCGTAATCGTTAAGCCTGGGCGTATTGTCGAACAAGTGCCGTCCGAATTTCGGACACGTCTTTATGGGAGTCTCCGGTCAGTCTCGCAGAGGTAAAGGGCCGAGGCGGCGAAAAAAGGAGCACCGAAAGCCGACGCCGGTGTAGTACAACGAACTCTCTCGCTGCACCGGAAGTGCGAGACGTCTCTCTTTCTCTCTCTCTCTCTCTCTCTCTCTCTCTCTCTCCTTTTCTTGCGCTTTTTTACCTTTTGTATCTGAATTAGGATCGAAGAAGCCCCGCTGGGATCGATTTCTTTCCCACTTATACGCTACTTACCGGTACTACACGCGTAACGATTTTTTGACCGCTCTTTGCTCGCCGTGGTTTCGGCTTCTCTTTTAGGAAGAAAAACGCTTTGAATCCTGATTTTCTATGATATATTTTCGAGTTTACTTTTGATTAAAGTAGGTATTGTGTTTTAATAAACTATTGTAATTTGATTAACTTTTTAATGATGCAAATTACACGTCAACTTTTACATCTTTATTCGAGCAAATATTTCACTGAAATAATGTCCGTCGCAAAAAGTGCAGTTAAAATTTATATTTAAAGTCGAAAGTGCTTTATTTTTGCTTCGATGTCGACAAAGGAAGCCCTTGTAAGCCGCGATTTTGTTCGCTTTTTTACTGGACGCTCTGCTTACCAGTACATATGCTTGGGTTCCTTAACAATCCCTCGCAACGAAAATACATCAAGCTTATGAATTTTAAACCTTCCAACGAAAATGTACTTTAAAAACTGAAATACCAGTTTCCATTTAAAATATCTTCTAGCTACTTTTTACTAAAATTTTCAGTGAAAAACGCCGCGGATCTTTAATTAGCCATAATTTCAAACATAAAGAAAATACTAATAATTATCCTTTCAAACAGTTATTGCCTGTTAGCCCAACGGTATCCCGACAGGTCTTTATTACCCAGTCCCAACGAGCACGCATAAACTGCAAAAGCAAAGCAATTCCCCTCTCAAACTCATCGGGAATGGCAATCGTCGCAAAAAGTTCGCGAGTGCACTCGTACTTAGAAAGAGACAAAGAGAGGACCCATTGGGCAACCGGGCGATCTCCGTCAGCAGGAAGAAAGACGCGACGTCGAGCTGTGAGAAAAAGAGAGGGAAGCAGTTACGTGATGCACGCTCGAGAGGGCACGAGATTGTCTCTCTCTCTCTCTCTTCGATCTGGATCTGGCGATGGTCGAGTAACCAGATTCGTAAGTAAAGCGAACGAAGTGGGGGGCGAGTCCAGCGATTCGCGTTTTACGTCCGAATGAACTGGCGAGCTGCGCGGTAACGCAACTTCCTTCGTCACTTGGATGCGAGCACGAGTGATTATCTTCGAGGTGGACAATGCGAGCGAGACAATGGAGGGAAGGAGAGGGGAGGGCAGGTTGCTGGTTGAGAGCAATGTTGTTTGATGTCTGAATTTAAATTGTTTACGGCGAGGATTAACGCGGAAAAGAAGTCGAGTATTCGAAAAATGCCGAATGCGCGCTTGCGGAGAGTGAGAATTTTTTTGACAAGCTAAAAAAACTCTGGATTTATGTATGATTCACCAATTCTGGCACATCTCATAGTTCATTAAACTAGGATTCTCTCACCAACTCCAAAAATAGACGGAAAATTATCATGCGCAACGATAAAATCAGAAAGGACAATTTCTCGGAAATCTATTATCTCAAATTACCATAATCACGGCAGAAAGAGGCAACAAAGTCTGCATAAATCTCGAACGCGACGAAAATCCGAAAAATCATGACTCAGCGAAGGAATGCCATCGATGCAGAACCGCGTCACTCCTGTTATATATATATATATATAATCCTCTCCGTGCAATTAGAATCAGACAGTCCTCGAAGGAAAGGAAAGTCTCTTATTGCGCCAATGGCGCCTCGCTCCTCCAAAGCATAACACCTTTGGGCCGCGAAAAAAGAGTGAAGATAAAGGCGAAAAAAAAAAGTCGAGCAACGGTGAAAATCGACGCAATTTCGACCGTACGCCGTTGTTACTTTGCAGTGTTCTCGGTAACGGAACGACGCCGTCTTTTTCCCCCCTGCCCAATCGCTCTCTTTTTATTTAGGGGGACCCGACCCGTAACGATTAAACTGAACGCTTTAATTATTTCGTAATGCCGTCGTTCTGGAGGGTTGATTTCGTTTAATAACATAAAACGCGAAAATAAGGATGGCCGAAAGATAATTGTGTTATATATGCCGGTAGGTGACTCGAATTAATTCTTGATAAGTCCGTCATTTAATTAATTTCTGGGTCTTGCATTAATGGTGAACGAAGGTGGAATTTTAAAGCTGATTCGGGGGACTTATTTTTAACGCTGCAAGAACATTGTCGTGCTGCGGATTTAGTACAAAACTTTTAATTTAATCAATAATACAGTAACATCAAGTTTAACTAATATTTAAATGAAAATTTATAGTTGTGCAATCTTCAAATTATAATACTTTTTACGTTTACGTTAGCATTATAAGACTATTTTCATTAAAAAAACTAATTGAAGCTGTTTTTCTGAAACTTCCCCCAAACATACTTTGTCACATAATTTGTGAAACAACAGATCGACTGCAGTCGTCTAATAACCAAGTCAGAAAAAGGATCGCGACCCTAATTCCGGCGAGGATCGATCCGCGATTCTTAATTGATTGGCAATCAGTGCCCGTACCGGAGCGTGCTTAATTGATTAGCGCTCGCTGTCGCTTTCACTGCGGTTTTCCGACTCGCCCCGCGCCAATTTCTTCTCCCGCCGACGACAACAGCTGAGGCGATGTCAACCGTTTCGGCTAAGACTTCGCGTGAGATCTCTCTTTCTCTCTCTCTCTCTCTCTCTCTCTCTCTCTCCCGGCGTTTTTGCGCCCAGCTCTTTCCCAGAGCGGAAGCATTCGATGGTTTTGCGGAAATTAGCTTCTTGCCGAGGGAGGAATCGAGGAGCGCCCGATGATTCAATGGACAATGACTGTCGGACGCGTAAGGAAGAGCCGAGTTGCGAGGTAATCTTGGAGGCGCTGTTTGATAAGTGTTTTTCTTTAGTTCTTTTGTAAGAGAACGCCGTATGATTTAATTCCAATAGCGCGCTAAAAAGGAACGAGAAAAAGGTTTCGCAGTAGTCTGTAGATCGGCTATGGTATTAATTCTTACTTTTAAAGCCGTTTTCATAAGTTAAAAAGGTGACTTGTGTTTTTACGCGGATAAAGAATATCATTTAGAAATTTTTGATTTTTGGTTGAATTTTTATTCTTGAAGGGTGTCTTGCGTCTTTAAAAAATGGCGCTGACAAATCATTTGCCAAAAAGAAACATAAAACTAATAGTAAAACGATAGCAAACAACTTGACAAGCCAAGAATTTGTAAGTTTAATACATCTAAGCATCGAATGAGCCTAGAAACTTTAATTCGCTGGCACGTTTTGATCAGATATGATACCTACTTTCATTTCATTCATTTATATCGTTTGCATAAAATATATTAATTACATATATTTTTTAGGTACTTTAATTAAAAATCATCTACTTATTACCAATGAATGATAAAAGCAAAAAGAACATTAACATCGCGTCGGTAAAAATGACGTTTCATTCGAGCGACGCTCCAAATACTCCGAAACCGTAGCTACCGGCGATCAAAGCCATATCATTTTCAATTTACCTTTAGGTACACTTCAGCACCCGAAATTACAATGATTACGCGCGATTATTCCTTTAATTGAGGTAATAACAGGAGCGGAATCAACACTCGGCCGGGGGAGGGAAGGAGGCGAAATCCGAGCGATGAAAAGGCCCGCAACTCCTCTCGAAATTCGGCGAAAGAGCCGCGGCGCTCTCCCGGCTACTCCGATTTCCGGGCACGCGATTTTTTCTCCACGCGGCGACTCTCGCGCCATTCACTTACACCTGCCTTCATTCATCCTTTCTCTCTCTCTCTCTCTCTCTCTCTCTCTCTCTCTCTTGCTCTCCTCTCAATTTCTTTCGATATTTCTTTATGCTTTTTCTATACTGCTCGCTCGGCTTTTTTTCCCTGCGCTTTGCAAAGCTGAGCGCGACTCTTTTCTTTTCTACTCTGCCCCCCCCCCATCCCTCCTCTTTCGGCTGGGATCTCCGTTACTGCTTCTCTTCTTCAAAAAACATCACCTATTGTCGACTGCAAATTTCGCGTGTTCGCTTCTCGCTCCCTTTGCTTCCTTCGACTCTTGCCTCTTTCTGCGAGGAGATAACGCGCGGCCGAGAAGCGAAGATCGTCGCGCACGCGACATTTGAATACATTATAGCCCGACTAGTAAATGAACCGAGGGGAAGTTGCCGTTGGGAACGAATTACGGCACGAGTCGAATATTTTTAATAGATATTTTATTTTTTTCGCAGCTACTACTATGGACGTGGAATAGATTGTAACGAAAAATATACTGAGTACGCAAATTGTTTGTCCTGTTTTGAAATTTTTGCTCGTCGCCCCCTGAAAGGGGAAAAATGAAGCTACTATTGCAAATAAGAGAATATTCGATGTAGACACTGCAAGTTTTTCAAACTTACGCTATAACAAAACAGAGCTTAGCACTTAATACCGGGTGGTTTATTTTTCTATCTTCATATCCGAACCGACGACTAATTTCAACCCAAAATCACAACGGCATCTCGAAAAATGTATGCATCTCCAAGTAGTTCAAGGGCCCGCGCGAAAAGTTCATTTCGCCCATCATCCAAATTCATCAAAGACCACCGCGGTCGCGGGACACGGAAGAAAAGACAAAGGCGGCCGGCGGCGGAATCGAGCAATCGTCAAAACCGCGCGGCCCTTCGAATCGTCCCGCTCTCCCTCTCTCTCTCTCTCTTTATTCTGCTCGAGCGATGCTGCGCTCGCTGCTATACCGCGGCGCGGCGCGTCGTTATATTCGTTCGCTTCGAGGCTCTCTGCGGGTGTGAAACCACAGCGAGGTGGTTTCGGTGCTTAGCCCCGAGCGGAGAGCCAGTCTACTTAGCGAGGAACTTGGCCTTTTCTCAACTTTGACTTCCTATCTCCGGCCGAGATCGGATGATGATGCGCCGCCTCGCAGTTCCGCTTTTCCCGGGGGGAAGGGTTATTTTCCTTTTTAGTGCGGTGTGGTGTAACGGACTGGAGAAATTGAAAAATTTCGTTTTTCTGCAGTAGTTATGCTTTACGCAAACTCGTTATCGAAACATTAAAGGAGGCTCGGAACTGAAGAGAATATCAAAAAGCAGGTCCAGACAGTCCAAATTAAAAACTGATATCCTCTATTATAAACCATTTAGACCACAGCATAAATACCGTCTCCACAGACCTTCCGGTAGTTCCATTCACATTTTGATGAAGCTGTTACACCGCATTTTTTCACTCGACCGTCCCATCAACTCTCATAACCCTGCAGCGACATCATTTTTTACCGCCATAAATCACTCGTTATAACCCCTGATAGCTCGATTACGCCCTCGAAACAGATTCCCTCCAAGCTGGAGAATCGCGCTCGTCGAATCTGCAAAGAAAATCAGCTCGCCTAGCGCTTGAAACAGTATCCGCGCGCAGAAAAAAGCTCGTCGTCCGAAAAAAAAACGAGGGAAAACGTAAAAAAAGAAGTACAAGGAAGAAAGTCGAGGAGGAAGAGAGCCGCGACGACGACGTCTCCTCGGCGAGGAGAATAAGAAGAAGGCGGGCGACGGCGGCGCGTGGGGCTTCGGTTCCCACCGAGATAGATACGCGCCGTAAGTCGATATTACTTACTCTCGAAGTCTTACATGCGTGTGACGCGCGCGCGCGCACGCGTGTGCGAGCGCGCGCACGCGCGCCTTTTATTATGCGCGGAGCGAGAGATTTCTCCGCGGTATCGCTTACCGAGCGCGACATCGCCCGGCGACTTCTTCTTCTTGTATTATGTTATAAAGTATCGCTTCACCGGACCGGGTGTTGTGTTTCTGTCCGCGCGCGCGCGACGCCGCTGTCGAGATTTTTCTCCCGTAAGTGTCGCTCGCAAACCCAGTGGGAATTGCAGCGGGGCCGGAGGAAGCGTTTGATGAATTTTGAAGAGCGAGCGCGATCGCGCGTTGGCTTCTTCGGGGATCGGGTGTTCGGCTAACGGACTTTTGCAGGCGCGATGCATTTTTGCGGGGGAAACTGCGACCGAGTTTCTCAGTTAGTGTTATATCACGAGGGAGTGATAATTGCTGCTTTTCGAAAATTGGTAAATTAAAGATTTGTCAAGTGGTATTGGTCTGCGAAAAATGAATTTCCTCAACTGCACTTTCTCCAAATAAGTAATAAATTCAAAAAATTAGCGCATCCGCGCAGAACCAGCAAGATTCACTAAGTTGCCTCCACGCCAGGCGTTTCCTTAAAAAACCGCAACTAATACACTGTATGCAGAGAGGCAAAATCGAGCTGCACAAGAAGTATCCGGCGAATTGTGACCGAAGAATAGTGTCTCCTCTAGCCGTCGAAAGCGTCGCCCCGAGCTAAGAGAGACTGACAAAAGCCGCGTCTTCCGTCGGCCGAAAAAAAAGGGGGCCTTCCTGCGAAATCGCGCCATTATATCCAGCAGATGGTTCCTCCTCCCGGGGCCCGATCTTGCTCTCCTTTGTTTTGGTTATTGTTGTTCCGGTAATTGCGTACGTATACACACACGGACCGATTTCGGTAATCACTCGGACGCCTCTCTCTCTCTCTCTCTCTCTCTCTCTCATCTTCTCTGCTTCTCGGCGCGTCGTTGTCCCTCTTTTTGTCGGGTGGCGGGCCTGCGAGTTTTAATGTGATAGCTTTTGGGCGCGGCGCCTTTGAGTGGGGCCCCGAGATGCGCTAAAGCCGCGGGGATCGACCCCGACCTTCCGGCATTTACGGCCAGGTGAATTAAGGCGACCTCGACCCTGATTAATCAGCTTCTTCGGTAGTTCGCCGAGCCGCCGAATCTTAAGATTGAAAGATCGAACTGTGCAGTATGAAAAATATTTTCGAAAAACAATTCAACTTTAAATGAAGCCGGTGTTTTTTGGCATTTTTATGAGAAATTATTCGACAAGATCTGTGCAAAGTCTTGCGCTAAATCTTAGACGATTTTTTCCTGTCAAATAAGAATCTAAACTGAAGCTAGAGTCGGATTTTGATCGATTTCACAAGACAGTTCTACATACTTCCATCGAGATCGCAAAGAAAGCACATTCATATTAATAAAACCCCAGCATTATCAGGTAGAACAGCCGCCATCCTCCGGCTTGCATTACGCTCGTCCACACAACCCGAGACGTCTACTTTTAAGACTCAGCTTAGGCTACCAGCGTTCGCTCTCGGTATTATTCCTCGGGCGGCTCGGGCCGCGATGTACCTACACGAGTATGTACACTGGCTCCCGTGGGGGGCTTACATACCGTATCCTTGCGTAACGCCGCGCGCTCCTCGTCGGGAGTAGAGAGTCAAGGCCGCGTCTTGTCGAACAAGCCTCAGGTTCAGGGGTTATTAATTGAGATGCTACGAGCCGCTATCGATGTTACGGCTCCGAGCGGGACCCCCCTTTTTACGCTACCTGTGCACGAGAGGCTATTGTTGAGCGGCGCAGCCGAAAGGCTTGCTCGCTTCTTTTAAGCTCTTTCCGTTTTATTACCGGGGCGAGGGGGGGCATTTATAAACGAGGTACGGATCGCCGATTTAATAAAGATAACGCCGCTCGGGCTTCTTTGGCTTTTTGCTTTTTGCTTTTTGCTTTTGTTATTGATAAAATTTATCTTTTCCCCCGCAGCCGAATTTCATATTTTCTTGCGGCTTTTTTCTTTGAGTAGTCGGATTGTAACGTTTTAAATTCTAGTTTTAACCAGCTCGATTCTTGAAGAAAGGCAGCTATACTTTTCAGATTGTTATTAGAGTAGTTTTCTTAACAATCTATTTCGCTTCTAGTTTGGTTAGCCGTCTTCACGATGAGACAGCTACACAAACGAGAAAAGTCGGAAAATTGCGCGCAACAGAGAAATATCCCCTTTATCAAACCCTTTTGCTCATTCAAGCAAACCAAAAAAAAAAAGCCCGAAAACTCGGCAGCAGCGCACAAAGCAGATGATAATGACCGTCCCGTCCGCTTCTCACAGAACCTCCCCTGCGCGCCCCGAAAGGCTATCGATGCTCGCAGCTTCCGGGCTCTGTGCCCGCGTCGCCGTCGTGTCAAAGCCTGCAGGTCCCTCTTAGAGAAAAGAGAATTTGCGCGAGGCGGCTCGGCGCGCCTCCGGGCGCACAAAGGCCTGGAGAACCGCAGCCCATTGAATTCGGGTGCGTAGGATACTTGGCGATTCAGGGCTCGTGAGAAAAGCCGGGCTTTCGCTTTCTTCCAGCGGGCCTCGTTGACTCGCCAAGGATGCGGATGGTGATAATTATCAGGACGCGGCGATCATTCTGAGAAAGTGGCAGTCGTCGATGATGGGACAGGTGGAAATTGGGAGCGTTAATGCTGATCGCTCGGTGAAAATTGGCCGAACTCCTGGGTGCGAGTATTTATTTCGTCTTCACGTCGTATTACCTTGCTTGATTTCGTTTAAATGATTTAAGGGTGTTGAGACCTTTTATCATTTTTATACAAATGGAAGACAGATCATTGTTTGTTACCGAATTTGATGATTATTGCCGCATGATAAGCTGGCTTACTCCGAAAGACATTTCTATTATGAACTTGAATGTGACATTAAAACTTTGAGCTGTAACCATTTACATCGTACAATATACACTCGCATCGAGAAACTCTGCAGCGAAGGAAAAAGCAAAAAGTCTCTCGACGCAGTACACTTTAGCTAACTTAGAAAAACAGCCGCGCACGCAATGAGTTCGCGAACTTAACAGGGAGAGAAGAGAACCGCGAGAGAGAGAGAGAGGGAGAGAGAGACGGAAAGAGTGCGTTAACTGCTGATTGCGGTCGGGCAGCTGAAATTAAACGCGACGCCTGCCGGTGTGTACCGTTGCTCGTCTCTCTCTAGTCTTGCTTATTATCTTGCGTAGAGGCCAGCGCGCACGGCTTGCCGTAATTCGCGAGCGAGCGCGTGCAATTAATGCGTTAATGCATGATTTTTTGCGTAGGCGAGTGTGGAAATAAGCCCACTTTCCGACACCTTTCGGCTGCGACGAGTATCTTTCTTCGCGTTCAGTTTTTTCACGAGCTTGCTTTGCTTTCTGGGCTGGAATCTTGGTGGAGCAAAGCAAGCGGGGAAAATTTATGAACGGGGGATGGATAAATAATCCTTAACTTTTTAAAAAATTCACTTTTAATCTGTGCGCATAAAATATTGTCAAACCAAATGAGAGATGAAAAAAAGTAGTTAATCGCCGTACCTATCTTAATCACAATTAACCGTTAATTAACGAAAGCGCGGAGAGAAGGCAAGAACGGAGCGGGAGAACTTTCACGCTTAACGAAGCGAGCCGCCCGGTGCTTTCTCGCGCTGAATGGGCGAGATAAAAAACGAGGGACACAAGGCTCTCGGGCTCGGTTTCATTGACGCTGCCCGGGCTAGTTTCTTAACGTCCCGTCCTTTCTCACGTGGCGACTTTCCGGTCGAACTGCTCCATTTCTGGCCCAAAGAAATCGCTTCCTCTCTCGCCGCCGCCGCTCCGTGTGAATGCCGGCCCGTTATTTTCAGAGCTTCGCTCCGAGCTCTCCGCGAGAGATGTCTTCCCGGAATCGGGCCGATACTACTACTGCGCCCTTCAAGGCCCCGCTCCGGCGACGTCTCCTTAATTCCCGGCTTGTCCGCCGCTTCCGACTAGCTCCTTTCGGGGCCTTTAGGCCAAGGGATTGAGATGTGTGCGCGATTTAATTGCTTTATGATTGGAGGTGGGTTTTTTGTCGAGCGAAAAACGCGGGGGAATCACTTCAAGTGCTGTATGCGCGATGTTCGGCGGGAACTAATTATACGTACAATTTATTTATCATTAAAGAAGCTGCAGTTACATTTGTTTTGCGGAAAAAATTGATTAACTTAGCTAATGAATTGATTATTCAGTTGCGTACAATTTTAGATTTAAAACTCAAAATAATTAGAAATATAAATGTAAAGAATCGTCAATAATAACAAGGTTTCACCTTATCTAATTGGTTATCAGAATGAAGGTGATTAGTATAATAGAGAATTTGCCATTAATGTTTGTTTCCTTATTGCATTAACTT
>JAWWEM010000054.1:14917690-14935576 GCA_035582935.1 Ormyrus thymus | reverse complement strand
TAATTATATAAGCAGACAATAAATCAATTTAAGGAACTACTTATACACAAAGTATTGAATAAAAAGAGCCAAACACAACACGCGATTAACTCACCGAACGCGAATATCCCGGCGTGAATACCAATCATTATCCCATTAGCATGAATCGCGCATCGGATATTTTTTCCAGTCCGCTCGACAATTTCCCAGCGAACCGTTATTGACTCGCCGGCGTCGCCTCGCGTGTCGATCACATGCGCTCCGTCGCCGGGAGAATTTCATTGAAAAGTCGCCGAGCAAGACGTGCGCATCAAGCCGTCGGCCAAGTGGCCGAGCGATCGTCAATGGACTTTCCGTCCTCGCGAGACTCTCGGCTCGTCATCGCGCCGAGCGCTGTTTCGGGAGAAGTGCATTTTCCTTCTTTGTTTATCGCGGCTAAAAATGCCGAGCTTTATTTAGTCATTTTTGGGAGTAATTGACGTGACGTTCCGCCGTCAGAAGGAAGATTAAAAGTTGGGAGGGGGAGACGATTTTTGATTGTTCTTTTCCTTGAGTAGAGGCTGTTTTCTGAAAAATCACTTTTTGGAAAGGAAGACTCTTAGAATTCTAAAATTAATTGTTAAGTCATCGTATTTAAATGATTTGAATTTTGAAATATGATAAATTGTATTAAACTTTATCCGTGTTTTCTTGTTCTTTCTCAATTAAGTGTCTTCATAAATGTGACAAAAACAATATAATTATTTACTTGTTTTATTCAATATAATTTTTTTAATAAAGAATTTCTTCTCCAAAGAAATTATTTTAATAAAAACTAGTTTGCTCAATTATCACTAATTTGAGGCCTAAGTCATTACTCTCCAAATAGCACTCAAAGCCAAATAAAGTGCCGGGCTAACAATTAAACCTGGTCTATCCTGCAGAAGACAACCAATCCCGCGTACAAGCAAGCCTGCCTATTACAAAAAGCCATCGCGAGTGAGGCCGCCTAGCTCGTGCTTCGACGCCGATGAAATTCCGCGAAATCCGATGCATCACTTAGCGCAACGACATATTAAAATTCATCGGCCGAACGTCCGCTCGTGCGGCTCATCACGTACACGCGAAATGGCAGTAATGTATGAGTCCGAGCGCGTTGCTCCTTTCTGACTGACTCACTCCAATTAATAATCAACTGCTCTCTTACTCACTCGATCTTTCCCGTTCACCGAGTCGTTCCGGTCTTGTTCGCGCGAACGAGCCGGAGCCTTTTCGGATATCCCCGCGTTTCCTCGGATTGGGTTAAGGCCATCGGTTTGCTGGTTGGGGAGGGGATTTAAGAAATCTGGGCTTTTCGTTTAAATGCTGTTTCAGTGTCTGAGGTGCTGATGTTGCTTGAGAAATTTTCTATTGGCTTGAAGTGAAATTGAAGATAGGAAGTCTATAAAATTATTAGTAGTTTTTTATCTCTTTAAGCGATCATTGGCAAACATTTTAATTATCTCGAATATTTTTATACCCTGGTAAAAATGTTGCTGCAAAATTGTATTTGAAAACATTTCAAATAATAAAATTCTTTATGTAAAATATACCATATGAATGTGAATCGTATATATACTGTACCATTTACATTCATCATTATTTAAAGCAAAATAAAAAAAAACATTAATAAAATTACAAGAAATTTCTTAAAAGTGTTTACTTTTTAATGGAATAGTCAATTTGTTCGATCAGTCCAGATCGCATTTATTTGCTGGTCGATTTATCCGATCCCTATGCTTGATCTGCGCCGATAATAACCGGATGTACAATGTACCGGATGTACTTACAACTTCACTTCAAGAAGGCTCTATCAAAATCTATAAGCCACCGCAGAAAGAAGTTTATTGCCCACGATATTACACTTCGGTTCTGTGTATTCGATGAATCAGAATTGTTCGCGATCTGAATTGTAACAAGAAAACTGTACAGCGTATTTGTACTTTTATATCTCATTCATGAATGAAACATCATTGAGTTGTGTTATTTTATTACGAGTTATAATCAAATCGTGTATAAGTGTTTTGATTTTTATTAAACCAATTATAATTCATCTTATAAAGGGATATTAAAAGATGTTCGATTGTTACCATCATCTTCTGTTTAACATAAAGAACTTAAGTGTAGAAAAAGCTATCAGACTGTATTTTTAAAGACTTGTTTATCTAAAATATAAATTGCACTACTGAATTATATTCTAAATTACCAATATATGAAGCCCAATAAGAATCTATTAAAAATTATTGCCATTTGCCCTTTACAGCTGCAGCTTTACAGACATTCTTTAAAAATATTTCCGCTTAACCAAGTATTACCCAAAAGCTTTTCAAAAGGAATGAACGCACTCCCAAAAGCGAACCCAGAAAACTCCCGAAGCCCGAACGAGCTTCCCAAAGGTCCCGTATCAGCTGCAGCGTCCAAGACCTGCAGCGTCCGATAATCGGCTGGGTGCAGGAAACTTCTATATCCGGCGTTTTGTGTGTGTGTGTGTTGCAGATACGAGCAGCGGCGGCGGCGGCGGGACCTCGGCGGCGGCGGCGACAGAATGGGCGTATCCGACGGCGGCGCCGTCTTATCCGGCACCCGCGGGAAGCGCCGGCGGCGGAGGTGGCTCCTACTCGCCCATACCAGGTGGCGCGTTCTCTTATCCCGGCGAGGCGCTCGCGCATCATCCAACCACCGAGCCCGTGCCCCTTCCAACCGGTAATGCACACGTACTCTCTCTCTCTCTCTCTCTCTCTCTCTCTCTCTCTTCGGCTCTGCTTTTGCATTTTTCGTCTGCGGAATGGTGACACTTGCCGATGATGAATGCCCGATGTCTTTTCTGGGTGAAGATTGGCGGAGGCGCTTGGAGCAAGCTTTTTTGCAAAATTAAGACTGGATTGTTAGCCTGTTTTGATCTTTTTACGGGTTTTCGAAGACTAGGATCGGTGAATAATTCGTGGTTATGTTAAAGATCGCAATAATTTATGATTGAGTATTGACGCGGAGGTAATTTATTCCGTGTTCTCTTCAAGCGGTTAGTGATTGAAAACTAATATTTAAAAAAAAAAGAGAGATTTACTATTGCGTCCATTTTTAATAATAAAGACAATTTGTGATGGTGAAGTAACTAATTTATTGAATCTTTATGACACATTTCTAAGTGAGCGATGAACTAGCAAACTTTTAAGAAACGTTTTAAATTAATAACGAAAGCAAAAAATAATGACGCTACTGAACCTTAAATAATAACTTTTAGCAAAACTTTCCAAGAAATGCAAATATTTTCCATTTTCCCATTAGCTATTAAGCCTAAGCCCCGCGCGTATTACAAGTGTCATTAAAAGCAATTCAATAATGAACGCGGCACGCACCCTTATTGAACTTGCGTGCGGTTTTCATTTCTATCGCGTACGTATAAAGTTGCGATTCGAGTGGAGAAGCAATGAGAACACGCGTAGTGTGCACGCGTTAGGTTATTAATCAAACTTACGATAACTGATCGTTTTCGCGATTACACTTTTTATTAATTCGATCGACGAAGAAAGTTTTACCTGCTCGGGCATTACGAGTAAGATGATGGCGAGCCAGCTAAAAGTTCAAGAGTATAAATCGTATTGCTTTGTCGCGGTGAATATATGTTAATTCATTAGTTGAATATTAGTAATAGACATTAAACATTTTCTTAAACTGCATTCGTTCATTGTATTTTCAATTTAACTTACATCAAAAAAAAGAAAAGGTAATTGACTCATACGAATAGCCTGAATTGTCCAACAATACGAATTTTCATATTTTTTGTCGACCGAAACTTATTCGAAAGTATAAATTATTAACAATCACCTTGAACATACTCAACTATAAGACAGCCCACCGAACGAACGCGTCTTTTTCACACTTCCGCGAAATCACCCCGAGCCACCTAAAAATCACGCTTGACTATCTCAAAGTTTACCCAAGTCTCAATACCTCCTTCAAATCGATTGCATCTATTAACGCCCTACCTCCTTCCACTCGTCTCTTATTCTCCGTCTGCACGCGACTGCAGAGCGTTTTATCGATGCTTGACCGCAAATAAACACCTTTACGGGCCTGAGAAAGCCCCCTTTCAGCTGCGCACGCACCGAATGAATAGCTTAGACTTTTCCCCGCCGGGCAGGATATGTACGTGTGTGTGTGTGTGTGTGTGTGCGAGAGCAAGTAAGAATTGAAAATTGATTGCCTAAGAGCGACTGCCGCCGAGCCGCATTTTTCGCGCCCGACTCTCTGTGTGACTGAGAGGCGCACCGCAAATCGTCCCGAGTTTTGTTCTCTTTTTCTTTCTCTGTTTATGGCGACGCGCCGCGCGAGAGCTTTTTTTTATTGCTTTCTTTGGATTTTTGGCTGCGGAGGTTTTTGTACTGGGGATTTTGATTTAACAAATTGACTGTAGTTTTGTTTATTAAGCTGTGAAAAAAATAAAATATATAGCCGTCTTAGAAACTTATCAAATTCAGCCGATAATTTATGTTGCACTAAATAGTTTTCTGCTACTGTTTATTATTGTTGTGAAATTTTTTAACTAACTATATAAATTTTATATAAATATGTGAAATTTTTAATATGCATTCAGCCGCTGCTTCCCACCCTTCACTAATATTATACCTGACTTATCGAAAATATTTTGAATCCAATTTCTTTAGAACATAGAATGCCTAATCTTTTTTTGTCGTTAAACTTAATCCAGTCGGCGTATTTTTGCGACCCAACTTTAAACTGAAAAAATATCATTTTCCTCCTCCCTCCCTCCCTCCCTACTTTCCCCACAAAGTCCACCCTTTAAATCCCCCTATTCTCCGAAGAAAGTATCCCCAACGAGCCCTTATGAAAAACTAACCGTCAGAACCGTGTCCACCCTCAGTGCTTCCGTCGGACGGTCATCAGGACGCCTACACGCCGAACTGCGTGTCGATGTACCCGGGAAGCGGCGCGAGCTCGGGCGGCGCGGTGGCCTCCAGCGGCTCCCTGCCCCTCGTCCAGATCGGCACGATCGCCAAGCCGGTCGACGGCCCGGACATGTACGGCTCGGCGACGGGCAGCCCGGGCCCGGCCGGCGGCGGCTACCACCACTACGGCGGCTGGACGGCCCCGGCCCCCGCCACCCCCGCCACCCCCGTGCCCGTCGCCGCCGGCCACAACTACAACCCCAACTACCAGGGCTACTACCACCAGAACCCCGCGGCCCAGAACTACATCAGCCCGGCGCCGATGGTCCTCTACCCCCAGGTCTTCACCAGCACCATCAACCAGAACCAGATACACCTGCACCTCAGCGAGGAGGCCCTCGCCAACAGCAACCTCACGATAAGCAGCAACCGGCTCGAGATCGGCGTCATGGGCGAGGAGAACGAGCAGAGGAACGACGTGTGGAGGCCCTACTGAGGGGAGGCCCCGAGAGGAAGCTCCGAGCTATGGCCAGTTCAGGTTTGTATCTGCTTTCTGTTGTGGATACTTTTTCTTGTATTTTTAGTAGGATTCATCAAAATTATTAATATCTTTCGTTGAGATAAACTTTTTTTCTACGAAAAAAGGTGCGTTTTCAAAGAATAATCAAAGTACTCGAAAAAAAAAATTGATGAGAAAAATGCAATTTGTAATTATATTTATACTCAGAAGTTGAAGCAAATTTTAGCAAAACTTTTGTCTAAAAATAAATATAACCGCAGAATTATAGAATTTAACGCAGTGCCTAACGTTGAAATTGGATAAAATTTCCAAAAAGAAGTTAAAGCTTTACATCGCGAGAGTTGCATTTATCTTAAAGTATCTCGTTTTCAGCACGAAAAAAAAAAACCAGCTAAGCAATCGAAACCGCTTCCTTTCCAGGATTTCGCAGACGAGGCTCCGCTCTGAGGCGGGAACGCCGGCTACCTTAGCCGCTGGCGAGCCGAAAGCGAGAGCGGCACACGCAGCGCTTTGGCGGGCGACTGCGCTCCTCCGTCGTCGCAGCTGGCGACTGCTCCTCCGGCGCACCTTTCCCTTCCTCGCCTCGCTTCTCTGCGGACAGAGTCGACGCGGGCGAGAGGACGCGACGGAGTCACAGGGATCGCGGAGAGTCTTTAATATATTGTACATACGCAGATATTTTCCATTAAATAAAAATCTTGCCGAATTCGTTCCTAAACGACGCTTGTGCGATTATTTTTATCCTCTCCCCCGATTTCTCGCTAGAGGAGAGCTCGTCCGACACCAAAGCGTAAGTACACTTTTGATTGCTTTCGAAATTTTTAAGCATCTGCTTGCTTCAATATTCATTGTACATCGGGACGCGAAATTTTTAATTTATCATTCGTCGAGTAAGAGAGCTCTTGCCAGCTCCCCGCGGAAATAACCCCACGGAACCGAAATCGCGCGCGGCGAAAGCTTTAAATTAAAAAAAAAAGCGTTCCCACAATCCAATCTGAACGCAACAGCCAGTACCACAAAGCTCAGCAAGCATAAGAAAGAAAGCTCTCGTCGGCGCCTTAACTCAGCCCCGAGTGTCTCGTATCCAAGATCGAAGCCGGGGTAAGCGCATATCGGCAAGGGTCCGCCCATGCAGACCGCAACTATCCGGCAACGCTTGCAGGCAAGCTTTAAATATTAAATGTACCGCGCTCTCTCTCTCTCTCTCTCTCTCTCTCTCTCTCTCTCTCTCTCTTCCGCCGCTCATAAAAAAGCATTATCCGTTACAGTACTTGTCGTCGCTTCGACGATTTATCGGCTTTCTCTCTCTCTCTCTCCCTCCCTGTCGCGATGGCTCTTTTTTTGCCCGCGACTCTTTGTCTCTCTTGGCACGATGGACGAATATGTGCGGTTTCGTACTTTTGTGCCTCGCTTTGCCTCGCCGTTTCACTTTCGCTGCCGCGCCGAGCGACGAACTATCGACGGACTCTGCATTATTTAAGGCCGTTCCTAATTAGATTTTTAGGTTTTCAAGGGCTTTTTTTTGTTTTGGCCGCGCCAGTTCGCGCCAGTCCACACCGAGGGTGAGAATTGTTGCGATAATAATAATGCTTTTTTAACCGAATGCTGAAAATGGAAGCATGATTTATTTAGTATTTCATGCAGTGTATATAACCAATGCTAATTTTAAAAATTCTATAAATACCAAAAATGAATAGAAAATTATGAATATTTTGAGGCGGCTTCTTCCCGAAATAATTTACTATCGCAATGATTCGAAATAAGCGTAAAACCGTGCAACAAAGTACTCCTCGCGCCTCTCGACCGCCCCCTCCTCGCCGACAGTCATTAAAAGCCTCCACCAGCCGAAGCAGGCAGATCCGACAGAAAGGCCTGCATCACCAGGTGGACTTTGAACCCCGGCCCCGCTCTTCCCCCAAAAAAACGAGGCTCGCCCATAAAGCAGCGCCTCGGCGCGTAAGTCTCCGGAACGATCCAGGAAGAGGAGCGCGTCGCGACGAATCCCCCCGAGAGCCGAGACATAGGCGTTCCGCTATTCCTGCGCTGCAATTTCTATGCCGTGGCCGGGGATATTTTTCTCGACGGCCCGCCCGACTCGAGAGCCGTTGAGGTTTCGCCGGGGACCAATGGGCGAGCGAAGCCGCGGAATACGAGAGGCGAGAGCCGGCTCGTAAGCTTCTCTCTTTACGAGCCACGGATGACTCTCGCGAGGCGTCCGACCGACCGCAAAACTTCTCTCCGGACGACGAGCCGTTACGGAGCGCGTGCACTCGGCGCGGAGCGGCGATCAACCGGCCGAGATGACGACGCTCCGGAGATTTCAACGACTCGCGCGCCTTTTTTAACTGGCTTTTTGCGGGCGTTCGGTTCGCCGATTTAAAGGGCGAATGCTTGCTCGGGAAGAACGAATTCTAGCTTGAGCTTTTAACCCGGCGTAGCGGGGATTTGTAATGTTGATTCTGCATTGCACATGAATTCGTCAAGATTTCGATATCTTCGATATCTTACAGAGCGATCGTCAAGTTGAATATCCAAGTTGTAATACAAATGCAAATTAATGCGTTCAAAATAATAGAATTTTTAACTTATACCAACCCAACAAGCAAACAGAACTACCCATTTTTTTAGTTTGGATTTTTATTTTACTAAACGATATATGCAGACTTACCTTAAATTTTTCCTTAGTGGGAATTAAAATTTCAACTTTATAAAGCTAAAAAATAGTAATAACAGACACGGACGTAAAACTTCACCATCAAAATAAAGTAATCAAGATTTTCTTGAAAATATTAAAAAATGAAAATTGGATTTTGCTTAAATAGCAGCTGATTTAAAAAGTTTGGAAAAGATTTCTAAAAATATAATAATACTCGATCCTCGCCATTATTCTACTGAATTCTTAATTTAAAAATTTACAATAAAAGCCACACTAACTCTAAACGAGCTAATATACAGCATTATTTTATGTAATCATAAGATACTGGCTTTCAAACTTAATCATTTTCATGGTACTTTTAATTATTTAAATCTCAAAAAATAATGTCCTTTAAATGCTACTGTGAACCTCCATATATTACTAAAATTAAATGAAAACTGTCAGCAGCAGTCGTAACTCTGACATTATAAAGCATTCGTGCGCAGACGTCCACGTTAATTAAAAAATGCCTTAATTATAAAAAAAGTTAATGTTTCTATCAGCGCAGTGCAGTATTCATACTCATTAAGTGATTCAAGGCAGAAAAGACAGGAGCAGGTTGTAAAGCAAAGGTAGAAATAAAAAGAGTAGTGTACGAATTATTATGTATATTGTCGTTTATTATTCTGCTGGCCATTCACAAAAATACTGGAATAACAATCGTCGGGTCACGCGTCCCAGATCCAATGCGGCTCTTCGTCAATTGCACACCGAGCTCGACATCAATATATATAATATATACGTGTATAATTCATATTTTATAGTACATTCATACATATACATATACGTTCCCTGTGTGTCTTTTAAATACTCTTTGAATAATAAAACGTCGGACAAAAGCCATTGTCTTGCCTCTCAAATTAGCTCCTCGAAAGTCAAGAAAACGCACGACAGATCAACTGACTTCCACTTCAAACGTACATGCCGCGTATATCACATTTTCAAAATCTGCCTTTTGCGGTCCCGCTCTTTTATACCTCAAATGCATATTTTATTACCGTGGAAAGAAATTCATTTGCTTTTCTCAAGAAACAAAGCTTATTTCGGTCAACATTAACAAGTGATGAATGCCATCAATTTTTCACGCAAAATTTGTTTCAAGCTTAAATAAATCATCCTCTGTAAGAGGAAGTTCCATAATTTTCATACAAGTTTTGTTACTTTCGACTTTTATTGAAAATATACCTCTTAAATACGGTACTAAAATAATTCATAAAAGTACCTAAAATACTTTTTCAAACGATATTTTATACACATTTAGATGCCTTTATCGCTGCAAATAAATTTATTTTTCGCAATGTCGCAAAACGATGGATGGACGACGCCGTTCAGCTCTAAAAATTTTGAAAGTGTGACACGCACGCAGATCATGGAAGTTTCGCCCCTTCGCGTCGACTTCAACGTAACGAAAAACGAGGTAAATTATAGTCTTGGAATCTTCAGGAACCCCTGGATTTCAAAGCACCAGTTCTCGATGCAGTTTTAAAGGAAGCGCCTCTCTGCAATACCTTCTCTTATATTTAAATTGCACTGCTCGCTTCTAAATTTTCGTCAGTTTCTACCACAGCCGTATTTGTGCACCCGAGCAAAGGAAATGTTAACGCGACTTTATAGACTTCTGCGTATAGATTCCATCCACGTGACAACAATCTAATGAACAATCAAGGATAGGAATTGAGAAAATTAGTTTGCTGCCTTAATATTTTAAGATACAGTATAAAATATACGTCACTACTTGCTTCTTTAGCAATTCATTTAATTAACTTAGTTATTGATCTGTCATTAGAATCTCTGATTTTTTAATTTAAGGAATACGTACTATTAATACTTTTTAATTGGATTAGTACCTTTTGATCAGATTGATAACGCTTCATAAAATACTAGAAATTAGATTCAACTTCTTTGTAAGCTTTATGTTCGTATAATTAATCGAAGGTCAACGAAACACACTCGTACGCACTAATATTAGGTTCCACTCGTTTGATTTTATATATTTTTTTTTAAATACCTTGTCGGTAAACTATTTTTATATAACAAGATAGTTTTGAGTTTCGATTATAAATAAATTCTTTCAGAATAAAATCTTATTCGGGTCAGTCGTATATATTTTAAAGTGGACATTTTTACAAATTAACTGCTTAAAGTACGGAAACAAAGTCCAGAACATTGTCTCTTCCTATACTTCAAACTTCCATTCAGACGTCTTACATTGCACATTCAAAAAATATATTCCTATTTGTACTATGAAACAAACAACCAAGTTCGAACCTACATTCTCGAAGACTATTAAGAAAAAGCAAAATGAAAGAGTAACCAATATTTCAACGCGTCTCCCAGCCACAAAATTTTCCAAAGTAACCGCCTCGCTTCCCCTCCAACCTCCCCGTAACGAACGGAAAAACATTGAACATCGAAAAGCTCGAGATGAAGCTCAAATCGTCCCCCTCCTCAGTCGGTGCAGGCTTTATCACTGCTTGGCGGCGGTCAGTCCGTAGATGTGGCCGATGCGGTGGCAGAGCGCCGACAATCGCTGCCTGAGCAGCGGCTCGAGAGCGTGTCGCGTCAGGATCCGAACGCCGCCCACCAGAACCGGAAGCAGCGGCGCCAATCGCTCGTCCTGCAACGGAGCCCCGAGGGAGCGGGAGAGGCTTTTTTTTAATTTTTTTTCTTTTTCTCGGGAAATTATCGGTAATCGATCTCGTGGAAGAGGAGATGTATAGGAGAGCGGCAAGCTTTTTTACGGAATTCTCGAGCTCTGCGACTTTTGGACGAGAGGCGAGCTGCAGTCGGGCTCAAGGACGCCGGGAATTGAGGACCATTATTTTTATGGGATTAGGTTTACACTTGTCGGCTTTTGCCGGACGATTGAAGTGGAAAGCAATTAGTTGTTGAGAGGTTCTTGGGTTATTTGCGAGAGATTTGAAAAACTTCACTAAAATTACTACTATTTGTATTGAAAAATAAAAACATTTTCATTTAGTTGTACAAAAAATGAATCATCTTTTTTTACGTTTTATTTGAAAAATGAAAAATTCCCTCTGCAAAAGAAAAGTACTCACAGTGAGCGCGAGCGCGTATTCAAGCGCGGCCCCGATGGTCTCGGCCCAGGCCTTCCTGTGCGTCTCGCTGTCCCGGTTCGCCTCCTTGATCTTGAGGGCCTCGTCGTCGATGCTGCTCATGCACCTGCTGGCGACGATGATCTTCTCGTTCTCGTCCTGGAGGAAGGGATTGACGCGGAAGCCCCGCTTGCTCCTCTCGTACTCCTGCAGGAGCGCCTCCACCTCGCTGACCGGCGGCTTCCTCTCGGCCGGCCGCTGCCGGGGAGTCGCCGCCGAGGAGTGCTGACGGGGCGGACCGCCGCGGCTCTCCCTCGAGCGGCGCAGCTCCATCATCGACTTCGAGCGGAAGTAGAGGCTCTGCCGGTGCTCCGACGAGGACTCCGGGGACTCGAGGTCGTTCTTGTGGATGAACTTGAGGTTGAACCTGGCATTGGGGCAAGTTAAGGACGCGAGTGATGAGGTCGACTTAGCTCTACGGAAGGGAAACAGAAGGCGTTTAGAAGTGCTGGTCTGAGACTCGGGGGAGAGCTACAGAGTTACCTTGGCTACAGACATCTTTTTTTCACAGTTACGCTTGACGAAGGTTATTTGTAAGGATAGGCAGGGTCCGTTATAAGTTTTGTGGCACGGAAAAAATATTGGCTCGTTGTGGTATAACTAATAATTCGTTTGGAATTATATAACCTTGTCATTATTCATGATGCTAATACAAATTTAGGCAAAAATCCAATTTATTTTATTTTTGCAGTAATTATTTTTTTTATACTTCAATTTACATTATTTAAGACTATACATAGATGGATAATTGACTCTTTCGAAACTTTAAATAGACCCTGCCAGGCTTAGATTTTTAATTAAAAATTTATGTATCAGACTATAATTTACACTTTAAGAAAAAAAATCAAATTAATCGCAACATAAACCTAAACAACTATATGGAAAAATAAATGTAAAAGAGCCAGAATTCTTACCTTCTCGACAACAAACAGTCATCGCTCTTCCTCATCTTCTCCTTGGGATAAGGAATACCCTCCTCAGTCTCCTCGAGCTCCTCGATATCCTGCACCTTATCCGACGCGACGTCCTCGTCGGGCGTGAAGGTCTTGTGCCTGCCGAAGGTGCTCTTGGACCTGAACGCGCCGCCGCTCTTCCTGTCCTCGCCTACGAGCTCGGGGGTGTCGGTGGCCAAGTCGTTGGTCGACGACTCGGCGAGGTCCTCGCTGGTGGCTCCGCCGGACCGGTCCAGGTACGCCGCTCTGGAGTTGCTGGAGCCGAGCCGGGAGACCGGACGGGAGTCGTCGGTCTCCGGCTCGGACTGGGGCCCGGAGTCGGTGGAGTACTCGGCCGCGAGGTCCGAGAGGCGGAAGGGCCGGTCGTCCTCCTCCTCCTCCTCGGCGACGTTCACGCCGAGGTCCTTCAGGGCGCTCTCTTGCTCCTCGTCCTCCTGATAGTCTGGCTCGGAGTTCGGGCTGACGCTGTATACTACTCGGTTGTTCTCGTTCACGCTCTCGTCGTCTGGAAAATGTAGTTTTTATTGTGGGATTAGGAGGCGTTTTCGAAGAGTTTCCGTTTCTTTTGTTACGGAGTAAATTACGATAAATAAAGAAAACAAATAATCGCTCAAGAAGATGAGTTAATTCCCGTTAATTCTAGGTCAAGGTTGATTAATTAGCAAAAAAATAAGCGATATCGATCCAGTAAGATAAACATTTGTCATTCTATCTGAGGATTTTGGATGATAATTGATGCCTGAGATTTTTATGTTTACATCGTTTATAAATGCTGTCTCATTCTTTTTTAACGAAATTCAAAAACCGAAATCTACCCACCTGCAATCTCCGTATAATCGTCAGGCTGAGAGACCAGCAAAAAGAACTTCCTGTCCGCAATGGTGTCCACCACCGTGTACCTCCCGTCCCTATCCAGAGCAATGTCCACGTAAGTCCCGCACAGCTCGTCGAAGGTCGTCTGCAGGAGGCTGAGGTACTTGAGCAGGATCCGATGCCGGGCTTCCGGCCGGCCGTCCGAGTCCAGGATGGCTCGGACCTGCTTGAAGTCAACGTCGCTCCTGGCCACCTCGCGCAGGCAGAGCTCGAAGAGGGCGAAGATCTTGATGGTCCAGGCGATGCTCGCCTGGTGGTACAGATTCGCCGGTCGCTGGAGGTTCGCCACCTTCTGCAGCAGGAACTTGAGGCCGGGTCGCGAGTCGAACTTGAGGGCCGCCGCGTAGGAGAGGTCCAGAGCCGAGAGGAAGTTGTCGATGTTTTGCGGGTTCAAGTGCGCGAGGAAGCTGACCGGCGAGCGCGCCTTTGGCGAGGACACCGCGGGACTCATTAATACGTTCGAGAGGCTGAAAGTAAAGGTTTCAGTTTCAATAAACAAGTGATTACGGGCATGTTTATTAAGATTTAAATAATAATCTCTATCTAAATGATCACTATTGGTTTCATTTGATAGGTATGCAGAAGTTATAACATTTTTAATGCTTTGATTGAAGTTAATTAATCATTTTTCGATTATTTTAAGCCTCCTTCACACTTGATATGCCGCAGATGTACCGGAAACACGTACATTTCATGACGAGATATCTCGTCACAATGCACAGTTTTTTTATTTAGATTATTCGGAAAAATTACGAATAGGCAAGACTTATTCTACACATATTCTACTCCTTATCTCACACTAATGCATCATTTTTTGATGCATTTTTTTCCTGCAGAATAAACATCTAAACTCAAAAATAAGAGGTTCCTGGGGAAAGAAGTTGGATTTCAAAAATAAATAATTACAAAAAGTAGATTTTAATTATTTTCCTTGATACTTTCAAAATTTTTTTGTAAATTTCAGAAAATTTTTTTGTAAATTTCAGAAAATTTTTTTGTAAATTTCAGAAAATTTTTTTGTAAATTTTATTAACTAACGTAATTTTCTGAAGCTGATATATTTATAATAAATTAGGTCGCATAATAAAAAAAGTTTTAAATATCAAAATGATATTTAAATATTTTAAAAATTTTTCAAACCAAAACATTTTTTTTATTAATTATTTGCTTCATTATTATTGTACAATAAATTTTATTGTATAAGAAATAAATACTAATTATCGAACGCAATAAAATAATTACGAAAAATTGAAATATAGACTTATCAGAAATTGGACCTATTTTATCGCATTCTTCGGTAAAAATGCTTCCGCAATCCAGTATGAAGTTTTAATCAAAGAGAATTATATATAATATATTGGTACGAGAAATAAAGAATTAATAGATTAATTCCTTTCGGATCGATGAGTAATTCGAAATCTCTTTAGAAAAATGGTTACTAACTTATCGGCACCTGCAAACACTTGAAGTTTAATTGTATTGATAAATCAGTAAGATCAGAGCACGATGTGATATAACAAAAAAGTTTAAATGTATATCTTTAGATCGTTAAGTGTCTTATAACTTCAATCTACAGTATTATTCCAAAATTCATCAAAAGTTTTTAATATAATTCAACGAACAAAACTATAAAGTATGTCTTTTTAAAACTATATATAAATAAACGTTTTATGTTATTTTTTAAATATTGTCATTGTAGAGGGCACTAAAGCAATTAATCTATTAAAAATCTTATTTGGAAATACAATGGAAAAAATTGAAGTGGTCGAGAAATCTACAAATGACGTTATTCAGTCAGATAATTTTGAAGTGAATCTAAATTTTAATTTTAATAAACTCAATCGGTCTACACTTGCCACTCTTAAATTGTCATTACACAGATTGCATGCATCGCAAAGTTATCGAACCTTGTATAGCTCAACACCTGCAAATTAGCATCAAAGAAAAATCCTTCATCGATAAGGTCGAAAACATTCGACCGCACCAACAAACATTCGCACAAAACATTCAGAATACTCCTCTAACCCTTCCCCAGAAAACAGCCAAGTCCGATACATTCACCGTAGCATCTTTAACAAAAACTCCCACCGATTAATTAACCGATATTGATCTGCGATTTAATCTCTTCAATTGGCCTCCTTCCCACAGTAGAGATAAACGCCTTATATATTACCACACCGCGAGCCTTCGGCAGTCCGTTCGAAGATGGGCAATCCGGCGATTTTGGCGGGCGTTCTCGTCCTGCTTTTCACGGACGTTCTCGCGAAAGTGTCACCGGAAGTGTTGGAAAGGCTCGACGCAGCTTTCCTCGGCGATGCTTCGCCCGTAAGGTTCAACTCGACCAACCTCGGGCGCCTGGCCGATCATCCGCATGCTCATCTCAATGTCGTGAGTCACGGGATTAGTCACTATTAGTCGATCGGAGGAATTTGGAAACTTTTTCCTGGAGATCGTTTAATGATCGTACGGTCGTTTGTATTGGGATCAGTTTTGAGGTCCGTCGGGCGAGATACTTTTTACGATCTTGGAGAGGATATCGCTCGCCTGATTTACTTAAAATTTGTAAAATACGACTTATTTTATGCGAAAATTGAAAACCGTAAACTACAATCACATTCAGCTGAACTCGTAAAGCTGATACTTGTAAAAATATTTTGTGCATCCACTTTGTTCGATAAATCGAACTTTTTTGTATTATACAACCAATATTGTAGCTCGAATTGGCGACTCACTACGATTACCCAACGGAAAAACACCTTGTGACAACGGACGATGGCTACATCCTGGAAGTACACAGAATACCCGGAAGCAAATCCAATCCGAAAGCCAAAGGAAAGCCGGCAGTGCTCCTTCAACACGGACTTCTTTGCAGCTCCATGGACTGGGTCATTGCTGGTCCGAAAAGAGGTTTAGGTAATTGAAATGCGAACTTATTTCAATTCGTCAATCGCGCGCTCGAAAGGTCGTAAGAAACAAATGGCTTTCAGCTTTCCTTCTCGCAGATGCTGGCTACGACGTGTGGATGGGGAATGCTAGGGGAAACCGATACTCTCGCGGGCACACAAATTTCACGACCGACAGTGCCAAATTTTGGGAATTCAGGTGAGTGCTCGTGCTTAATTACGGTTTTTCTTTTGTACCTCGGATGACCGTCATTACCTAAAATTGTACGTCCAGCTGGCACGAGATCGGCAAGTACGACGTCCCGGCGATGGTCGATCGCATCCTGAAAAAGACCGGAAGCGAGAAGATTTCGTACATCGGCCACAGCCAAGGAAGCACGACGTTTTTCGTAATGCTGAGCGAACGACCGGAGTACAATGACAAAATCTCAGTGATGTTCTCCCTCGCACCTGTCGCTTACATATCTCACATGACCAGTCCCGTGTTCAGAGCTCTTGGAAAACTCGCTCCCTTCATCGACGTAAGATGCTAATCGTTAACTTCCTACTCTGATTAACGGTGACGTGCAAGCAGAAATTCTTTTGGCAATTAAAATTGTATTTGTTGTAGGCAATCATGGAATTATTGGGTCAGCACGAGTTCAAACCCGGCGGTGAATTTTTCAAACGATTCGCGGCTTACTTGTGCAACGAAGGAAATCCTTCCCATCCAATCTGCACAAACGTTCTATTCTTAATTTGTGGTTACAGCGAAGAGCAGCTCGACAGGGTAATTTTCTATTCTTCCTGCAGATATTTAAAAAATCGAAAACCTTATTCTGCTTTACATTTTAGGAACTACTGCCGGCAATTTTAGCACACGTTCCTGCTGGATCCAGCACGAAACAATTCGTCCACTACGCTCAACTTATCGACTCCGGTACGATTTATGGCATATTAATTATACGAGCATTAAAATAAAAATTCATCTAATTTGTGAACATTGGCAGGACATTTTCGGCAGTACAATTTCGGCTGGTTCAGCAACTTAGCCGCTTACGGAAGCGCCACACCTCCGTCGTACAAATTCGAGAACGTGAGGGTCCCGGTGTCTCTGCACTACAGCACTAACGATTGGCTTGCGAATCCAATAGTGAGTAAATAATTAGTAGACATTGTTAAAAGGTAAAATAAAAATTGCCTTCTCATTACTAATTTCAAGGACGTGGAGGAAGTGCGTTCGAAGCTTCCAAATTGCATTGGAAAGTTCCGCGTTCCCTTCGAAAAGTTCAACCACCTCGACTACTTGTGGGCCAAGGATGTTAAGCGCTTGCTGTATGATAAAATCATGAGTTTGATGGCTCGTTACCATAAATAGAAGGCAGTATTCAACGAATAGTATTCAAACGAGACTAGTCGACATTTTTTTAATTGTATTTTATTTTCTTCTAAAATTGTTAAGATAGCTAATATTTAAAAAAATCAAAGTATTAAACTGTTTTTAATAAAAATATTGTTGTAAGGAATTGAAAATCTGTCTCCTTTTTATTAATTAAAATGTAAAAACAGCGAGAAAAGGCAGAAAAAGACAAACGCTTTTCTAAAAACTTCCGAATCTCGCAATCCGAGGCGAAGAAATAAACAGCGACCTACCTTGGCACAGAGACCTCGGTGCCCTCGAGCAAAACGCTCGCGATGCAGTGGAGCAGCATCTGGTGCACGAGCAGCCCGACGACCAGGGCTCGCATCTGCACGCGAACGATGTACAGCTCGGGGTTGAGGGCGGAGGCGACCGAGGGCGGATAAAGTAGGAAGACGTAGGATTTCTCGTCCAGGGGCTCATTCGACTCCTCGAGTCGCTGGTTCTCCACCAAAAATACCTGCACACACGCAGATTAATCTCGATAGGTAATGAGCTGCTTTGGCCCGAAGGGGAGGAGCTT
>JAWWEM010000054.1:14846702-14913454 GCA_035582935.1 Ormyrus thymus | reverse complement strand
TAACGCCGGGAATTCCCTGCTGTCAGCCTCGAGTAGGAGCCGTGTCGCAACGAGACAATCACCTTGTCGTCAAGGCTCCCTCTCCGTCTCTCCCGGCGCGTAATAAACAGGCGGCACTGGCTCGCGGATTGAATTTCAACGATCCTCCCCCTCCCACGGTAGGCCTTTTTTCCGCCGCGGGTCGGACAAAGATCCTGAGCGACCGGCTTCAACGCGATCCGGCTAGATCCTCGCGGACCTGCGCCGTAGTTTTTAAGGATCGGTACGTCGCGAGCGACGCGGATAACTGCACCGCCGTACATCGATACCTCCGACGGGATTGAGTTACCGGGTATCGATTCGATACTTGTGCGAGTCCCAAGCCTGGGGAAGAGCGCTGGCGGCTCGACGAAAACTGGGTGACGAGATTGCGTGCGGTGGCGATCGGCAAATATTCTTTGGACGTTCAACTTTCAAACTAGCGCAACAGATGTGCAGAAAAATTCACGGTTGATCAATGGATATCATTATTACTTTCGGAAGGCGATTGATTAAAACTAATTCAATAATGGGAACGATTACTAATAAATCCGTAAAGTCATTAAATCAAACAGCAGAATCTATATAGTTTTCAGTATTATCTAAAAGAAATCGATTTTTAATTTCACTAATTATCTTTTTACGTCAAATACCTTTTCAATGAAAATATATGTCATTATTGTATACCCATTTGCTCATTTACATAAAAATTATTACAACAAACAAATGAATTGATCGACCCACCTAAATCCCCCAACCCCCCGAGATCTACCGAGCCGCCCGTCGAAGTTTTCCTATCCTCCAGCTCCTAAGCCTGAGAAGTCGCGAGGAAAGCGTCAGAAAAGGCGAGCTAAGTAGAGTAAAAGAGAGCGACTCGCGCCGAGCGGGTGTCGAGTATCGGTGGCTGCGACGGCCTGTCAGGCCTCGTTATATCGTTTTCCACGGCGACGGATCAGCGGCACTCGCTCCGTTTTTATCCCCGCCGCGCGCATTCCGCCGCTTGCGCAACGAGAGAAGAAGCTTGCCGACGCACGAGGCGGAGGCCCAATGCCGGTCATCGATACAGCAGCCCGGACCCGCAACTCACGCCGCCGATCGAGCGCGCTAATAGAGATCTGCAGAGCGACGAGCCGACAAGTCGGATAATGCGCGGGAGTGTCGATCGGTGTTGGGTTGCGCGAGCTGGCCGCGGCGTTTTCTCGCTTTCAGTCGGGAGTCGAGCGTCGCGCAGTTTACGCTTGACGGTTGGAGCATTTTGCGCAGCTGGCTGACCGCTGGAGGAGCTCGGGATCTGTCCATCAAAGCAGCGCGGTCTCACCTGATACAAGCGCATCCAAGTCGAGCAATACTCTCCGTGGGTTGAACGACGCACTCCGCCATCACTAGAAACAATTGCTTCAGCATCAACGTGGTTCCCGGCAAAAACGTTTCGTTCCTCCTCGCGTCGGGACCTGAGAAAGCAACGCGAGACTGAAATCTCTCTGCTCCTCTTAAAAAAGCCTTTCCTCCTCGTACCTTGCAAGTGGGCTATGAAGTCCACCACCAGGTCGGTGGTGAGGCCGCAGCACTGCTTGAAATTCGGCGCGAAGTTGTCCCAGCCCCTGTAGATCTTGGAGGTCTTCCTCAGCCAGTTCTGCACCATCGGCAGCAGCAGGTGATTCACGCAGTAGAGCCCGAAAAGCGGCCCGGGAGTGTCGAGGGTGTTCCTCAGCAGGTGGAAGAGGGTCTCCAGGGTGTGCGGCTGGTACTTCTTGGGACTGATCATCGTGGCACTGGCCAGGCCCTCGATCAGCAGGTACCAGACCCTGAGAATGCCGCTGGGCCTGTCCATGCTCTGGAGGTCGGCGGTCTTGGCGTCCGGGGCGGTGGACAGCAGCTCGTAGGAGACGTCCGGCACGACGTCGTGGAGGGACTCGGTTTTGCGGTCGAAGCGAGCGACCTCCAGGTTGGGGATTATGGGGTCGACGTACTGGGGGATGCTGGACATCTGGATGCGCTGGGCGGAGTGGAAGATCGGGCAGGCGGGCATGCGGTACATCGACGCCAGGATGTCGCTGCAGCTCAGCAGGTACTTGAGACTCTCCAGGCACAGCCTCATCCTGCGGCTGTCGGCGTCGTTGCACTGCTCCTGGAAAATATCGCGCAGCATTGTTTCTTATTGCATTTTGAAATAACAGTGAAATTTTCTTAATAAACTTACGCTATGAGCTGCATTTTCGGCGGGCGATCCCTCGGGCTCGCCGATCCCCCTGACATGCCTGAGCAGGCACAGTATGCAGTCGAGGGCGGCGTTGGCGAAGACGAGCGTGTTGTCGGTGGTGAGAAAGACCCGGAAGACTTCGAGCAGAGGCGCCGACTCGACGCATTCAGCATTGCCGACCGAGGCGACCTTCAGGGCGCCGAATAACGGCCGCCAGCCCGAGCGTATCTCCGTTCGATTCGTCTCGACGAACTCGCAGATGCAGCTGACGATCTGGTCCTGGACGTCGCTGTCGCAGAGCTCGAGACACAGGAGGTTCTCGAAGGGCTTGAAGAGCGCCTCGTTGAAGTGAAAATGGGGAAGCTCCAGTTGGTCGTTGAGGAGCGCGGCCATCGAGTCGTGGATGCACTCCACGGCCTTCTTCGAGATGCCGCGGTCCTTGTGGCAGGCGGCCTCCATGAAGTGCGGACCCAGGATGCTCCACACCCTCATTATGTGGATCAGGGGTCGGCCGCTTTTCACGCATTTTAGCATTACCTGAAGACGCCAGGTATTTTCTCGGTAAATCGATCGAAAAATTTAACGACGGAATCGAGAGCTCGAGGCTAACCTCTCCGAGTCTGCACAGCAGCAGCACGTTGAGCTCCTCCTCCCGGGGCTTGCTCCTGCGCCACCATATCTTCCTGCTCTCCTGCGAGCCGTCGCTGCTCTTGAACAGCTGGTCCTTGCTGGCCTTGCAGAGCGCCTGCAGGAAGGAGCAGAGCGCCCGGAGGTTCAGCTTGAGCGCCGCGTCCTCGAACAGCCGGTCCACCTGCTGCGAGAGCACGCAGACGATCTTCGCCGCGTAGTCCGCCGGCAGGATGCCGTTGAACTGGATGTCCGCGTTCGACTCCTGGATTATCTCCGGGATCGTCTCCGTCGCCGTGCTCTGGGTGTACGGGGTGGACAGGAAGCTGTACACGTCCACGCTGGAATCGAACGAGAGGTGTTTGTGCTTGGTGTAAAAGTTTGGATAACTATTCGATTATTCTCGCCATTTTTTTCATTCGAGTTGTTCAACAAGATATTTTGTTGTTTTGTCGCTTCTATCGCACTTACCAAGTATCATCGTCGTCATCGACGATGTTGAAGCTGAGCTTGAGTCGGTCTTGGTTCGTTTTACAGTCGGTTGTGCTCGAATGTTTCTCCTCCTTCTTTTCTTTCTTTGCTGCTCTCGGGAAGGCTAGATTTTGATTCTTCCCGAAGAAGTCGTGCTCCAGTTTACTCACGTACAAGCAACACCTGCAGTTGGCATTAAAATATATTGCATAAGAAAATTAAAGCTTGCAAGTGTACCGTATGAATTTCCCTACGTAAAAACGTGAGGCCAGCAGTCGCTCCCGTGACTTCCGAGTTCCAAACCCCGCGCCAGCAGCACTTCCATGCTCAAGGCGTGGGACGTGTGCAGATTCGTGGCTTTGTTTTGGAGCTTCAGTCGGAGAACGTCTTTTGTGCGCCTGAGCTTGGAAATGGACTGTTCCGAGCAAGCGGCTTTCGCCAAAAGGGCGAAAATTGAGCCGCAACGATTTTGCAAGCCTGTTGAAAGAAGTTCGTAATTTAAGGAAATTTATTAAAACATTAAAAGCCTGCGTTTGAAATTGCTCCAGCTTTTCAAGACTTGTATTTCTCAAGCAGCTGCTCACCCAAAACATTGCTAAGCGTCGCGGCCTTGTGCAAGCCCTCCAACGCGAGAACGATCGTGTCCTTGATGCCCCTCCTGCCGTCGTCCTTGCTCAAAATGCCCTTGCCGCTCTCGTCCTTGCAAGGATTCAGCCCGGTGGACAGGACGGCCACCATGCTGTCCCAGCAGCAGGTGAGCACGCGCCTGGACAGCTTGGCTCCCGCCTCGGCCTCGGGGGTCGGCTCGCTCCTCGACAGCTGGGCTCGCTCCAGTCTCAGGTAGTCCGACAGCAGCTGCCCCCCCGGGTGGCTGCCCGAGATGCCGTCCACGTCGATCAGCACGTTCACCAGGGCGTTGTGCTCCGTCGAGGTGGGGTTGTAGCCGCACTTCTCCAGCAGGTTGCACGCCAGGATCTGCTGGTACAGCTCCGACAGCCACGTGGCCGAGAGGTAGACCAGCACCCCCGAGCCGTGCACTTCTTCGACAAACTGCTCCTGGGAGAGGGTGCATTTAGATTTAGACGGGAAGGTAACTGGCGCTACTGATTTTCGGAAAGGGGTAGAAGCCTATTTTGATAAAAGAAGAATGTTAGAATAAGAACACGTGCGGCTCGGTCGAAAGCTGAAACTGAACGGTTGCCCTCGCGTTCCTTTTAGTTTCCTTTGTATCAATTATAGTTGTAAGATTTGAGAATTGATTAGAGAGGTTTTGTGGTAAGAATAACAAAAAAATTGCAAATTATCAAATTAGGTGGAGCTGGGCTCACAAAAATGACCATTCGGAGGTTTTCGGGGTCGCTGATTACGAATCCGATGTCAGATTTTCAAAATTTTCAAAATATTCAAAAGAATGTGACGAAAATTGCGTTATTTTAAAAAATTAAAAAAGAAACAAACTTACCTCAGTAACAGGGATTTGTCGACTCTCATCTTCGTAATAATTCATGCGTATTAATTTTAAATTTAATAGCAAAGCTGCGTATGTCGCTAAATATATTCCATCTGCATTCATTATCGTAATTAAAGCGCAGGTATCAGCATTGTGTTCTTTCTGATCTTGTAACTTTTGCTGGGCTGCAAAAACTCCTGAAAAGAAAATTTATTAAATTTATTATTAAGCAAATGACTCTACTCGTCGGTAGCTCGAAGCCAGTCGAAAATATCCGCCTTAAAAACTGACCCTGACAGTAATCCGAGGCGAAGTTCTGCAGCGCCTCGTCGACCTCGATGTTGCTCCTGAGCCCGAGCACCACGGGCACGAGGTCCTGCCTGAGGGTCTTGACGAACTTGCGCGCGTTGTGCCTCTCGACGTCGACGTTGCACTCCTCGGCGAACTGCCGCCCGACGTGCAGGCACTTGGGCAGCTTCTCCAGCCTGAGCCGCTCCCGCTCGTTGGCCAGGGCGTAGTCCACGTCCTCCAGGCAGCTGGCCGCCCCCTCCTCCGGGCCGTCGTCCGCGGACTCGTTCGGCGGGCCCTCCGTGTCCGTGGAGTCGCCGTCCTCCGACGGACCGTGGCCCGACGAGTCCGAGTCCGAGACGCTGCTCTTCTTCATCAGCTCGAGCTGCTCTCTGGGGTTGGGGGTTTTTTTTTAGTGAAAAATTTTGGGTTGCTGCTCGTAATGAAAATTATCACTGATAATTAGCAGCTTCTTGACTGTTCAAAGCGAACGATGTACTTAAAAATCAATCAGACAATCTAATAATACGAATTTTTAAAATGAAAAGAAAGACACGGTCGATGGAATTCGCATCCACTAAAAGCTGTTATAATGGATTATTAATGATAATTATCATATTTTTTTTAAATTTTTAGATACTCAAGATTTTTCAGCAGGGGTGGGTAGAATTTTTTAAAGAAAGTAATTATAATTCAGAATTTCCAAGTTGAAATGATTTAAACAAGTTCTAAATTATGTACATTATTCGTCTATTCTAAGGTAAAGCATCCCAGATTTTCCAACGGCATTGCCAAAATCTCAAACTCCTCGTGAAGTAGCCCAATTACCTGTAAGTCTTGGGGAGCCTCGCCATGCTCTGATAAGTAAGCGGGCCGCGATAATCGCAGGCCTCGAGGTCCTCGTACAAGGCGTTAATCGTGCAGGTGTAGTCGTGGCTGATGGCCTTCCCCTCGCAGAGCTCCTGGAGGGCGGAGAGCATCGCGACGACGCAGGAGACGCTCGCGTGCAGCACGGACAGGCCGGCGTTCGTCGACTCCTCGATAGAGTCCATCGCTCTGGAAGCGCAGGTCAACGAGTTAACGCGATTCCGAAAGGCGCGCCGTGCCCCTCTCAGACTTACAGCCTCATCAGCGCCATGTCGCTCTGCAGCTGGCTGGACTTCTCCTCGTCGACGAGCAGCGGACCCGCGAAGTCGACGATGCGACTCGGGCTCCGGAGCAGCTCCTTCAGCGCCTTCAGCGGCTCCAGCCGCTGCTGCGGAGGCGGGTAGAGCAGCATGCGGTGGAACACCGACTCGAGGACCGGTCGCAGCGGCCCGACGCAGCCCACCAGGCGTACCAGCTCCGTGCCGATACTTTAACACAGGGATTTTCGTTTTTTTGCGGGCCAAGAAAATTAATCAGTCCAAGGCTATAAATCGCCAAAGTTGGATAGTGACACATAAATAATTCCGGACTCACCTGTACACGGTTTTCGCCTGATGGCTGTCGAATCCGAGGGAGCTGTTGAGGTATCCGGAGCCGCGTCCCAGCTCGGTCTCCCTGCCCTCGCGGGAGGTGAAGCTCTTGTCGACCCGCGGCGTGCCGAGGAAGGCTATCAGCGCCGGGCAGAACTTCTGCCAGAGGAAGGTCGTGAAGTGGCCGTTCGTGTGGATCTTCTGCGGCAGCGAGGAGATCAGCGTGTGCAGGCACTCCAGGAGGAAGACCACCGTGCCGCCGTTCCGGGCGCTGGACAATGGTTATATTTAGAAGCGGCATCTTTTGTGCTCTCAGTGCTAATGATGCTGAATAGGTAAAAGTTTACAGTCGCGTCGACGCTTTATGCTTATGTTTTTCATTCAGCGCATAAAGTCAACTCGACGCCTTATCCTCCAGCCTGCAGCCAAGGTCCTGCATTGTTCTAAAAAAAGGTATTGCGAGACAAAACTCACTTCTGCGCCTCGTCGAGCTTGCAGCAGATGTACTGGAGTATCGGCAGCGCCTCATTGAAGCAGGACACGCCGCGCTCGCGGATGTTCTTGTTGCGCCTGGCGTTCTCGTCCATCTCCTGGCACTCCTCGTCTGCGCAGAGCAGATGCCGTTGTGACATTAGCCGTTGTAAGGGGGGAGGGGGATCGATCGGGGACTCACCCAGAAACAAGCAGAACGAGCGGAGGGTCTGGCTGGTCGCTGCCTGGGCGGCCGTCCTCACCGCCTGGTTGCCGTGCTCGAAAGCCTCGCAGCAGGTCGTCAGGATCGCGATTATCAGACGGCCGTTCATCGTCCAGTAGGGGCAGCAGGCCACTTGTAGGAGTACCTGCGCGGCAGAGTTGGGGAATAGAAGCTCGAGAGCTTTTGAAGGAATTGGCTACGTTCGAAATTGTGCGATAAATATTGAAAAAATTTGTTAAAATAGAAAATTTCAAAATACATCCGTAATCCAAAACCTTTTCACTGTTGTTTCTTAATTAGAAACATTACTAACGAAGCACCAAACTTTTTCATCAATTTAACCACCGCGCTACAAAAAACAATTCTCCAAATTTAGCACCTTCGCGGACAAAAGCAAGAAAAGGAGCCTCCAATTCCGCATAAAGCATGAAAGCGCTACTTAATCGCCAACCCACCTTGAGCATGTCGGTCTGGGTGTCGTCGGACTGCGACAGAATGGAGCCCATGGCGTGCAGCATCTGAGCCGGAAGCCACAGGGAATCGTCTTCCGGCTCGTACGGCGACTGAAATCTGTCGTCCCGCAGCATTCTCTGCAACAGACGCACGCGCATATTTCCATACCGCACCGCAAACCTGCCGCCTCGCCGGGAGACGTGATTTTTTTTCTTTCTCTTTTTTTAACCCGAGCCCACTGCCTTTCTCAGGGGGAGGCTATTCAGCCGGGCTCGTTTAATTCCCGGAGGTGGATCGAGTTTAAGGAGAGGTCGACCTGCCACTTCGGTGGCTGGCTCTTTTTCTTTTTCGTTTTTTCGTGCATCTAAAAATAGTGCCGTTTTCATTAAGGAATCGACAAAAACACATTGCGCAATTACGTTCAATGTCTATTTATAGCATCGATATAAGAAGCCAGCAGCGGGTCGTAAACAAGCTCCCTCCCCGAAGCAAAGTAAACTCCATCCTCGAGCAATCAATCGCCTCCCTCGCTCCACCTCCGAACGAACAACGCGGACTGTACACAGCGAACTCACGTGCAGGCCGGAGAGCCCGAAGGCAACGAACTTGCTCCTCTTGGTCTCGAGGGCGAGCTGGACGACCCGCAGGCACTTGGCGCGCAGCTCGTGAGGCGGGTCGCGCAGCAGGCCCTGCTGCTTGTCCAGGAAGTCTGCAAGAAGGAAGCCGAGTCTGACATAAACCCAGCTGGGCGGAATTCGCGGGCAAAGAGAGGCCCGCGCTGCGGTCTGTAAACGCGAGGGCGGATCGCACGCTGCACATTGTAGCCTGGCTCGCGAGAGGGGTTGGCGACCGGAGGATTCGGGATATTGTTATGGTGGCGGGTCGATGCACCGGGGATGCGTGGCTTTCTGCGAGATGGAGTGCCTTGGCGGGCTGGGAAAATAATGCCGGGGGAGGAAAGTGACGTGTTTTAACGACTGATTGGATTAAAGGTTTGTATTGCGCGTGATATATAAATGCTTGTCTTGAATAATAGTGTGATCAGTGAAAAATATGGTTTCATTTTTATACACATTAAGTAAGGAGAAAATTCCTAATTTCATTATATTTTATTATTAAAAATTATGCTGAAAATTATAAGTTGAAAATGTTTTTGTTATATATACATATACAACCCATGTGAAAGCGAATAATGAGATTATGATAATGCAGGCAAACGTTATCAAGAAACTTCTCTGATTACATTATTATGTCATGGAAAATTCTGCGCAAAACATCGTGCAAAAAGCATGTAAAACTCTACTTCAATTTGTTTGACTATACACATAAATGCACTCAATGTTTTCTCTATAGCAACGAAAACAATCGCTATAATTCGCTCCAGTCAATTACAGATTAAAATCTTTAACGTCTTTATTATCCTTTCTCGGCGTTGATAAAAAATTCAACGATCTGAAATTCCTTCTAACGGGCTAGAACATTATTGTTACAAAAAATTTTTAGATTAAAAATCAGCTAATTTCATTAATTTTGAACCTTTGAACTTTCTACCCAGAAAGTTAATACACGTGGCTACAACGAAGCTCCTCCAACTTACACAAATACCTACTCACACGCAAAACAGTAATTGATCCAACAACACCTACATCTTGAACCTTCCAAACAAACGATAACCCAATGCCAACTAACCCAACCATCTGAAAACCTCCGCGAAAATCCAAAAGCCATCTCCCACCTCGCCATCTGTTACCTCGCGAGATCCCCGAAACCCCAATAACCCGCGGGTCCTTCCTCCCGCGTCATCATCCGCGAAACAAACAAACCCAATCTCGTCCGCGCGCGCTGCAGAAAAAAAAACGAAAGACGACTCACCGCACGCATCCTGGGCGGCCTTCCTGAGGCTCTGCAGCTTGGCATTCTGCGCCTCCTTGACGATCTGCAGCAGGAGGTCCTCCATGACACAACTGGCAGCAGCGAAGAGCGGAGCGGCGCTCTTTGCCACGGGCGCAGATAATCAATAGCGGCCGGAACATGCGCGCGAGGCTCGTGGCACGTGGCGGCGAGCGACTCCCACGCACGCTCCGCTATGCGGACCTTTACTCACTCCCGACTAATGGTGCGAAAGCGCTGCCTTGTTTTTTTTTCTCCTTTTTTTCTCTTTCCGGAGGATGATAAGTGGATGCGGGCTTTCGATCCCGGTATGCGCTGAGGTGGAATTGCTGCATGCGTTCTTTTAGCTGGCTGGGCGCTTGGCCTTTGCTTTCGGGAGGATGATGATTGGAAATTCATGGATGTGGGGTAGAAATTTTTCATTTTTACGGGTTGAAATTGCACGATTTATAAGTGAGTTTTATGAGACTTTTTATCGGATCAATTGCGGTTCGGTGAAGCGCGAATAAAGATAAAAATAAACGAGCTCCCTTAAACTAATAATATTTTTTTAGCTTCATTTTTCTAAGAGCTTGATATCTATACTAAGAGTTCTCACTATAATTTACTTGAATTTATCTTACAGAATTTTAACAAAGTTTAACGTTCTGTGCAAAATTAATTTATTTTTCGCCAATAACTAATCTAGATACAAATACAGCAAAGTCGTTAAATATCACATCAATGTACGTTAATTTTTTAATTAAATATTTTTCTTGACACTTTTTATCTTGTTTTCTTGTATATAGTAAATTCGTAGTCCAGTGATTATTTAAAATTTACATAAGTAAAAACCTTTCATTGTGTAAATTCTACAAAATTATTTTAAAAAATATTAATATTTTTTTTGTAAATGTATTAATTGAAATAGAATGCACAATAAAGCTAACCTTCTTTGCATTTGATTCCCCGTTTTTTGGCAATAAATTATTGTTCTGCGCCGTACCTTTTTTCTTTTTCAGAACTACATAATTTGAGACTCTGTTTTTAGAAGTTTCTTCCTTCCTTCTTATAACTGTATTTGTAGTATTAAGGCCATTTGGATCAATTTCCTTATTTTTATCCTGATTGCATAATTTTTGAATAAACATTTTTATAGCTTTTTTAAACAAATTTAAATTGAAAAATACCTGAAACATGCTTGTCGGTCTTCTTTTTGCCGGCATTTTTATAGTAGAAATTAAATTCACCTTTTGAATGGCTGCATTTTTATTATTATCCTTAGCAATATTAAGATCTTTTGGTTGCGTTTCCTTATTTTTATCCTTAATGAGTAATATTTGAACAAAAATTTTTTAAACTTTTTTAAAAAGATTTAATATGAAGAATATCTAATGGAGACCGCTTACCGTTCTTTTTTTTGTCGGCTTTTTTATAGAAGTACTTGAATTCTCCTTTTGAATTGATCCATTTTTATTATTATCCTTAGCATTATTAAGATTTTTTGATCGCGTTTCCGTATTTTTATCCTTAATAAATAATATTTGAAAACACATTTTTTTAACTTTCTTAACAAAATTTAAATTGAAGAATACCTGGAGACACCTCATCGTTCTTTTTTTTGTCGGCTTTTTTATAGAAGTACTTGAATTCTCCTTCTGAATTGGTCCATTTTTATTATTATCCTTAGCATTATTAAGATTTTTTGATCGCGTTTCCGTATTTTTATCCTTAATAAATAATATTTGAAACATTTTTTTAACTTTTTTAAAAAAATTTAAATTGAAGAATACCTGGAGACACCTTATCGTTCTTTTTTTTGTCGGCTTTTTCATAGGAGTAATTGAATTCTGCTTTTGTTTAGATCCATTTTCTTTATTATTCTTATAAATAAATCTAATTTAAATATCAAATATTATTTTATTGACGTTCAATCATTTACCTTTGTGATTTGCAGTTTTAACGATGTTTTTGTTTCCTTTTTCTTTGGATCCGTGGATTTTACATGTTTATTTTTATCATCCACAGGTTTCTTTGTACAAGCTTGTTTGTTTGTTTCTTTACTCTTCGTTATAGTATTAGTCATTTTCTTCAATTCGTTTTCAAAACTATTGTCAGTAAATTTGTCTTTCATTGTATCCTTAAAAATGTCAAAGATAAAGTTAACAAAATAAAAATTGACTAATTTGATAAAGAAAATGAAGTTACAAAAAACACACCATTATATTTAATCGATTTATTTTATCAAGATTTATTCTTATAGGGGTAATAAATTCACCTTTATCTTCTATCTAAAAAGGTATATGTTTTCTAAAATCTTATGTAAAACAATTTTTATTAATTTATGTACAATGAAAAGCTTACGGTTTTGTTTATAATTCGAATCAAATTATTAGCAGAACGTAATTTATTTGTCAACATTGTATTTTCTTCTTGAAGCGAAGCAGCCTATAAATTGTATGTAACGGAATTGTTTTAAAAAGAAATTAAATTATTAAAGTTTGATAAAATTTACTTAAAACACTTACCTTCTGATGTAGTCTCCTATTTTGTGCGTGCAACAACAACTTTTGTTCGTATAATTCCTTAATTTCATTACTTCCATCCTCTAATTTTTGCTCATAATATTCTAAAATAATTATAAAAATAATTTTATATTAATTTATATAAAAATATTAAAAATAATTTAATAAGACTTAAAATAAAAACGTACCGCACAGTAAATTAACAAAAAATTTTTGACTCTTTGTCAAAGGAGGTAGTTGAGTATTGTTTATACTTTAAAGAAAAATGCAATGTAAATATAAATTAAAGATTAAAATTTTACTTTAAATTTTTATGAAACAGAACCAAATATATTAAATAAAAAATACGAAAAAAAAAAAATAATAAAAATATACTTGCGATTCATTCATTTTTTCAAAATACGTTTGAGAATATTCAGTTCCAGCTGAACTTCGATATAACAACGAAAACTGACTGATTGCCACTGATGATAGTATAATATTAATTTATGTAGTATAATGTAAATATTTACATTTGCCTACCTTAATAATTTTAGTATCACGAATGTATATGTTTTAAAATCATACTAATTATTATAATAATAAAATGGCGAATATTATTTTCATAGAAGTTATAAATAATACATAAATATAATATATAAATATTACATCTTTAATATAAATTTTGTTTTAAATAAAATTATTAATTAAAATTATCTACGATTTTTAATGCATGATTTTAATCATTAAAGCCATTTTTAAAATCTTGTTTAAGCCTATGCATTGACCCAAATTTAAGCATTCCTTTCATTAACACTTATCTCACTACTGGAATCTAAATTCAAATTGCTCGGGCAGCAAGTACCTCAACAACAAAAAGTTGTAGTCTGCACTTTTTGCAGAACATAATTTGCATACCATTACATCTTTACTATGGTATATATAATTATTATCAACGACGGCCCGATGACGTCATTCTCACGGAAAAAGAAAATTCTTTATCGAAAAGCCTTTAAAATAGACAGGGTACTATCCATACACAACCTACACACATTATATTCCGTAAAAGGTGTGCAACGCAAGGTGGTTTCTTGCGTTTGCGCGTGTCTATACATGTGTGCGGTCAACGAATACGACATGAGTCACTTTTTCTAGTGCAATTTGTAGTTGTTATTTTTTTATACCGAGATTATAATGTAACGCCGATCGAGTATTATGCTGAGAAATCAGATGCGAACGAAGAAATCCGGCCAATCGCTTCTTGCGTGACACTTTTTTAACGACTGCACGAAAAACTAATGTAAGCATAGTTACAGAAACGTAGGATCCAGTTTTTGACTTTATAATTTACTCCTGTTCTTAGATTTTTATTGAGTGTTTGATATGAACGAGATAAAAAGAGTAAAAGGATGTAAATAATGTTTTATTGATGATGAAATCGATTGGGAGCTAAATATTTATCTGCACTTAACCTATAACTTATGATTGATCTTATATTAATTTTTTCTAGAAAACGGAAAAGAAAGAACAACAAAAATGGATGTATTTAATAAGCTGCGAAACACAGTTACTAATACACTAAGCAACACTGTTAGCAATACAGCCCATAGTCTTTCCCAGTTGTCGAGTGTTTTGCCTGGAAATCCAGTAACGAGAGAATTTGAGGCTACTGCTCACATTTGCAGTGCAGGTCCAGGCTTGCTATGGAAAGTTTATAGTGGTTTTAAGAAATCGACAAAGCAAAAGGCTGCGATATTTGTTTTTGAGAAAAGACTGTTAGATCAATGGACTGAGAAAGCAGTGAGGGACAATGTTGTGGAGACTCTTAAGAAAGGTGTTATACAATTAACAAAACTTAGGCATCCACAGATATTGACGGTGCAGCACCCCTTGGAAGAGTCAAGGGACAGCCTTGCTTTTGCTACTGAACCAGTATTTGCAAGCTTAGCAAACATTTTAGGAAATGTAGATAATCTACCACCGACAGCTCAAGTTAATTTAAGGGATTATAAGATTTTAGATCTTGAAATGAAATTTGGATTGTATCAATTAGGTGAAAGTTTAGCTTTTTTACACAATGATGTAAAAATGTTACATAGAAATCTCTGTCCAGAATCTATTGTTGTTAATGATCATGGAGACTGGAAAATATTTGGGTTTGATTTTTGCGCTTTAAATCAATCTCCAGATGACAAAGTGAGTATTTACTTTTGGAAAAATATTGATTTTAGCTTTTAAATAATAAATATTTAAATAAATAATTTTGTTTTACAGCCAAGTTGGTCCTGTTTAGATAATAATTCAATTCCCAGTAGTATCAGAACTTCAATACATTATCAAGCCCCAGAATGCATTAAAGCAACATCGATTGGCTCATCAAGTGATATATTTTCTTTAGGAATATTAATTTGTGTTCTTCATGCACCTAGTAATCCTTTGTGGAATTCTAGAAAAGATCTTTCAAATTATAAACATTACTTGGAAGAGTTGAAAAGTTTGATCTCTTCTGCAAGGAGTTTTGATTTACCAGAATCATTAAAAGACACAGTTAAACTAATGCTTCATGGGGATCCTGAACTGAGACCTGATGCATATCAATTTGTAAAGGTATATTCTTTATATTATACAAAGTAAAACAGATTATTTTACATCAGGCAAATAAATACTTATTGAATTTTATTTTCTTATTTTAGATTGACTACTTTAACGATATTGGAGTGAAAACGTTAATTTACTTAGATAAACTATTTCAATGGGACAATCTACAAAAATCTCAGTTTTATAAAGGTCTACCTCAAATTTTAAAACAATTTCCGCGGCGAGCTGTCTTACAAAAAGTTCTCCCTGCTTTACAAAAGGAGTTTGTAAATGCCCCTATGATTCCTTTCCTTCTTCCAAGTATTCTTCAAGTGATGGAAGACTGTACTACTGAAGAATTTAACGAACGTATTCTTCCCATGTTAAAACAAATTCTTGTTATCGAAGAACCACCACAAGTAATGACAACATTTTAAATTACTTATTTTTCTTAAAATTTAATTATTTTCAATTTAATAAAACATTATCAATCATTATTTCAGATTAGTTTGCTTTTATTACAAAAAATAGATTTACTGTTAAAGTGGTGTTCCTCAGATATAATAAAGAACTTTGTAGTGCCAATGATGACTCGCGCACTAGATTCAAAATTAGAGTTACTTCAGGAGCATTGTTTAGTGGCATTACCGTCGATTGTAACAACTGTAGATAGCGCATGTATGAAAAATTCTGTCATTCCTAGGATGAAGAAAATATGTTTAGCTGGTAAAACTGGAAATTACAGTCTAGGTGTACGCGTCAATTGTTTGTTATGTCTTTCAAAAATACTTGAAAATCTTGATCCTTGGATTGTACGAGAAGAAATTTTACCGTTCCTACAACAAATACCTTGCTCTGGCGAGCCAGCAATCTTAATGGCGATGATAGGTACATTTTTAAATTTTACTACTTATTTCAATACTAAATTGAGCAAATCATTAATATCATTTATATTTTTTAATAACAGGTATTTTTAAACTAATTTTAACAAATAGTAAATTAGGTATAAGTAAAGACATTCTAGCCACAAAAGTTTTGCCGTTTTTGTTGCCTCTTTGCGTCGAACAAAGTTTTAGTCCAAAACAATACGAATTACTTACTGCTTTAGTAAATGAAATGATTACTCAGGTAACTACAGAGCATAGAGAAGCTCTGCAGCAACTGCAGAAAACCAGGCAATTCCATGAAAATATGTCTGACACGTTAAACATGTCATCGCTAGCAAATCCTTTAGGAGATTTAACTTCACCTGCAAACTCTATTGGAATATTAGAATCTAACTCTTTTCCCTCGCCATCTCAAAGCAAACCGCAAACCCCTCAATCAAGACCACTGACATTAGATGAAAAGCACAGGTAAATATCTAAATCTACATATCTACTACTACAATTCATACTATTCAGAAAAAAAACAATCTGTTAATTTCAAACATTTTAGGCTAGCAAAGCAAGAAGAAATGAGTCAGCAAATGAAAAATCAATCGCCTTTGAGGCCTACCGTAACATCGCCAACAACGGCAAAACAGCGACCTAAAGATCTTACGGATACCTTATTAGCCAACAACCTTAATCAACTGAATTGGTCTACCAACAAGACCAGCTTACCTGGTGCTTCACCTAATTACATGAGCATGACATCGTCAAGTTCCAATTTTTCACCCAACATCAATTCACCTCCTCAATCGTTTGCAAACAGGCTGCCACAGCAGCAGCAGCAGCAGCAGCAACCAGCTGCGCTAAGCTGGAACCAAACAGTGCCTCAAAACTTTAATACAAGTGCAAATGTAATGAACATGGGGGGATCTAATATGGGGTGGACGTCTCCCTCAATGATGTTACCGTCGAATAATACGCTACTGTCGAATTCAAATTCGCAAGCGCAAGTTACACCAAAATTATCTTCAGAAGAAATAATGGATTTCTTAAAATGAGCAATACTGGAAATGACTTATTATTATTAATTATATTAATTACATTAATTAATAATCCTGGTTAGATTATCTCTTATAAAAATTTATTGTGTAACATAGTGCATGCAGTAACGAGAATTCAATAATTTAATTATTATAATTTTAATTAATATTTTAGCTATAATAATTAAATTTCTCGTTAGTGGTGTTTATTTTTATATTGATAATGAAAAATGTCTTAAGAATTCTTAGCGTTTCTTTGATGCAAAATCACACAGTTTCTATTTTATATTTTAAATAATTTTATTTTGAGTTAATGATTAAATTTAATAATTTAGATTTCAGAATGTTTACATATTTTTTATATTCTGAATTCTGAAAAGTTTCGCTGTTTATGAGGCTCTAACCAGGAAAATTAAAGTATTTTAAAAATGTGTTATCTGTTACTATTTTTCATTTGCTGTAAAATTTCAAATGAAGTTCTCTAGTCCATTTCTCACGAGAGAATCATTTTTAATGTTATAATTAATCAAGTTTAACAAGATTTATTAAATTGAAAAATGTAAATGTCCATTGGCTAAGTATTAAAAAATATTTATGAAATTGTAAGTATCAATGTCATTCTTTAATGGTTTATAAGAAGATATTACTTTTTTGTTTGTGTTTTTACATTCGTGAGATAAAGAATTTTAATGTAAAAATGAAAATAAATAAACGAAAATAAAGAAATAAATAAGATAAACATTTTTTAAATGGATATTTAAAAGGATAAAGTTAAAAGGAAGAAGTATCAATAAAAATACACTTTTTAATGTAGATTTTAAATGAAAAGTACATTTTTACATTATGGTAATACAGAACGTAATACATACTATTATTACTAAAATAAAAGTACAAATATTGAATATTACTAGTGAAAATTTTAACAGAGATCAAAATTAAAATTTTTAAATTAATTACTTATATATAAATCACTTATAACAAAAAGTAAAACGCGAAGGCTTCATTAGTCTATGCACATGAATGTGTTATACAAATGTAAAAATATCATTTATCACGACATATGATCACGTCTCTCCTAGTCATTTTTCCATGCACACTATTTTCTAAACTCGACTTAACCCTTCATAATCGCTTTTCTGAATTATTTCAAAGTAGTATAACTAAAATAATTACATATTAGATCACACAAAAATAAAATGACTTATCTACTATGTACATAAGTTAATGTCATGGATATCATTAAATGATTACATTCATTATAGAATATGCATTAAAAAAATCTACAAAATAGATATTGCTTCTAAGATTGGGCTTCAGAAATAGACTTATTATGGGTTAAGCCATGATATTTCAGTTATTTTTACAAAAGTATTTGTTATTACAATATCTCATTATTTTAATTCTCACTTAAAAATGTCTTTTCATTTTTTATTTAATCATATTATTTAATCAATTAAATGTAATAATAAGTACTAAAAAAAATTCCAATCTAAACTATTATTTTCAAGAATTTAAAATATATATTTTATTACGACAATTCAAAGTAATTTGAAACTGATTGATTTAATTAATTTTTCTGAATCAAAATTCTGCATATATTCAATGATTGATTTAAGAACAATCCGACTATAACGCCGTTGAATAAATTTTGCAATTTTGTTTTGTTCACTTAAATCTATATATAATTTTTGAAATTTGCAAGATTGCAAAATATACAACCTTTTCTTTTAATCTTTATTATTAGGTAATATTAGAATTTACCTTTAATTTTACACATAAACTATTTTTAATTGATGTATAAAATTAAATTAATTTATTATTAAGAGTACTTTCGACTCTACCGTGAAATGTTTTTAATTGTTTTTAATCTTGTAAAATTAAAGTTACTCTTAATAATAAATTAAAAATCTTCCGTGGCTAGAAAAATTTATTGAAAACGTGTAATTATGTATAAGTATAATTATGATTTTTAAGATTTTGGTATAAACTTGTCAAATCTAAATTGCTTTAAAAAGCTTTAAACATCACAAAACTTTCACTTGATTTGATTTAAAAAAATCAATTTAATAAATTATTTATTTATATTCTAAATCGCGAGAATATAACATAAAGTTTTACTAAAATCACAGCAAGAAAACCAAATTCTATTTAATGATCAACGATAATTATAAGCAACTAATAAAAATCAGAACAAAAATAAAAAGTATATAATTAAACTGTTTGTTTTACTTCAAAAATACTTTGTTAAAGTGAAATTATCGAATGCAGGCTAAATATAAAATATTTCTAAATTTTAATTTTTCTTTATATCTTTTTGCAACTTCAGTTAATATTTCTTATATAAATTTTCCAATTTCAACTACCAGTTTTACAGTATACATGAAAGACTATGTAAAGTATAATTTACAGGCTATAAATATCTATGTACATAGATATCTCATTTTTTTATATACTTTTATTTACATTTCATAAAACAGTTTTATTGAAATATAGCTGTTAATAATTTCTTTGAATATTTTTTATTCACACAACTTTATTATCTGCATTCAATAATTTCACGCAATTAAATAATAATAAACTCTATTAACTTATACATTTTTATCACAAATACACAATTTTGACAAGCGAAAATAAAAATTGATTATCTAAAAAAAAAGTTCATAATTTCCTTTCAACAAAATCTCCTAGCCAGGATAAGATATTTGACTCACTGTCTTTCATCATATTGCTGTGTTAAAATCGTACGCTTACGATCTTTGGACCAAATCAATCTTTCAATCTCTTTCCCACTCACACAGTTAAAACAAAGTGAAAGAAGACAAAGGAAATCTTAGGATGGCATGAGATACCTAGTATTTTGTGGCAAGATTTCATTCATGTTGACAGCTTGTTGCTGCACCGAGGAACCGTCTTTGAGTATGTGTTCCTTAAAAGCTGAGTGAAAGGTTTGCATGAGGTTCGAGTCTTTCTGTAAGTTTTGTATGTGCTGCAAAAATTGAGTTGTAGTATCTTGTTTTAAAGTACTGTCTTTTAGCAAACTGTTAATATCGGGTCTAAGCAACATTGATGCCGTTGTCGTCGTAGTCAGTATATTGCCGTCGCCAGTCGGTAGCTCGATAGTTTCCTTTTTGGGTTTAGGTTTCTTTATACCGAGATGAGTTTGCGTATGTTTGTTCAAATGGTCCTTGCGCGAGAATGCTTTTTGGCAAACTTGACAAGTAAAGTTTTTATCTCCTGAGTGAATGACATAATGCCTTGTGAGATGCTCGTTTCGTTTGAATGCCTTATGGCACATAGGACACTTGAAAGGACGTTCGTCCGAATGGCCACGCATATGTTGGTCCAAGTGTTCCTTGCGTTTTAACATTGCACCACACTCTTTGCATTGATATTTTCTTTCCTACAATTTTAATGAAAAGAAAAAATTAATTATAATTTTTTTTATTAACGTATTTTTCAATTTAAGATATAAAGAATTTATTCAATTACCTGAACATGAATTTGCATGTGCTGGTCTATTTCAGATTTTAGAGGAAATACCACACTGCAATCAGGACAGCAATATATTGTGGATCCATCGAGTGCAACACCAAGCTTTATCTCACCAATTTTTGCTCTAAATTTAATTTTCTTTTCAGGCTTTACTGTTTCTGCTTGTACTGTTTGTTCTATTTTATTATTAGTTTGAGTTTGATTTTGTGTACTATTATTATGATTTTCAGTTTGTTCTTCTATATGAACATTTACATCACTAGGATTGAGTGAAAGCATTCCGTGCTCGGTAGTTAAGTATTGACTATCATTCTGCATTTGCGTATTTTTATACATTGGCACACTAGGAATGTTTAAAATATTATTTTGAGTTTGATCACTTTTTTGTTCATCATCCTTTTCCTTTTTTACTTCAGTTTGCTGTAGTTTGATTAATTGTTGAATTGTCAATGGAAGTGAATTAGTTTGTATTTTTTGAAGATATTCAGTCAAGCAATGTTGTTGAAGAACTTGAGAATTTAGCTGGAATTAGAAGAGAAAATTTAAATTAAATAATGAAATGCTTTAATTTTCTTTTAAAAAAATAAGTAATGTAAAATTATAGATATATTTTGATACATACCGTATTGCAATTTGTTTCTTCACTTCCATTTTTTAATTGATTTGGATCACTTTTTTCATTACTACCATCAGCTTGTGGTATATAAACATTTGGAATAATTCTCATAGGTAAATTATGAGTCTGAACACTCAAAACTGGATTGTTTTGATTGTATGCTGGAATGTTTATAGTTTGCAAACCCTGTTTTTCACACAACTGCATTAAAACATTATGGTCCGGCCAATTTAAAATTGTACTAGAAAGTTTGTTGGGTGAATGCATCTGGAATGTCAATTATACATTTAAATTATAAATTTATATAAAAACTTATTATCAAACCATTTAAAGTTACAGAATATACAATTTAGTAACAATCTCAACACATTAAAATAAGATGATATTTTATATATTATTTTTTCTTTGTTAAATATTTCGGTAAATAGAAACAGTCTTTACATAAAATTTTTCTTACATTATTCGAATCAGCTGCAGTTGTGTACGTGATGCTCTGAGCACCCTGCAACTGATCATTTCCGCTAGATGCATAATTCGAAGTTGTAACTATGGGCCTAGATGATATTTCTGAGAACTGCGGCAGTGAACTTTGAGTATTTGGCTCAGAGAAATTCATTTTATCGTCTGGTCAAGTTATAGACCTGTGAGAAATCTGAAAAAAAAAAAAATAATCTACATAAGTAAAGTGCCAAGAATTTTTATAAAAATTAGGTGGCTACCTAATTCAAAAACTAATATCTTTCCATATTTTCAGAGTCAAAGAAAAAAGAAACAACCTGTAAAAAGTTATTTTGATACTGGACCTAGATGTCAACAGTTAGCCTTAACCACAGATTATCAACAAAATCTGAAGGCTTGGTTCAAAATAACCGACAAAATCAGCCCCCAAAATCAGGCAGCGCAGCTAATGAAAAATGCTGCGAGCGTATCGCGTAACCAAAGCACCTCTTAGCTACCCCGAAAATTGCAACCCCTAATCAGGTTTAACTCGTCTCTAGTGAACCCTGAGTGAAAAGCTCGAGAAAATAATCGGCATCGAAGAGCCGTGTACTCACCCCAGCGAAATAACCTTAAAGTCCTGTTGTCATCGGCGAAAAAACGCCATTGAGTCAGAACAGTCTGTCGTTGCAATGCCGGTAGAGAGGCTGGGTTATTGAATCTGGCTCGCTTACCTCTCAGTCTAAGCAAGGAAAAGAGGCTGAAGTCGGACGCAGTATCAAGTGCAAACACGCGTCGGACTCGGCCAGCCAAGGGCTGAAAATATATGTCGCTTGGCGGAGTCGTCGCGCGTTGTTTATAGCCGCAGGCCAGGCGTCTGTAAGAACTGCTGGAGCCCCCAAAGCGGCGTGCGTACTTTTGCCGAGTGCGCACGCGCCTGCGCCAAACGCGCTGCATGCACTTCGCGCACCGGCCGAGCTACCGAGCCGAGGCGTCTTTGTTGAGCACAGATATTCGGAATTTTCGTACTTTCATGTAAACAGCGCCACGTGCTCGCTGCCCGCCAATTTACGAAATCGAAATTGCAAGGGTTGTTGGATGCTGCGAAGCTTTAAATAACCTACGATTGAATCAGAGGGTTGATTTATTGAATGCAAAGCAACGAAAAAGCCCTTTCGGGATTCTATCAATCTATACTAATTCTATCGAAGCCTAGCATTCTCTATGTTCATTGGGAGTTATTTAAATTAGTTTTTACAACAAAATCGATTTATAAGCTTTTTTATTTTAAAAAATTTTAAGTTTCATATTTTAATAAGAAGAATGATTATGATTTGTCTCGATCAATGTGGAAATAATATATTATTTTTAAAATTAAAAATTTTTTTTCTTTTTTGAACTATTTTGTACGATTTCTGTGTACTATTTGAAATGCACGATAATCTATCCAACTTTCTAACGTCAAACAAGAGCTTTTCATGCCCTCGATAAAAACACGTTATGTAACACGCCTTCGGTGCCCTCGACTCCGACTCGTGCTGAATACCGCACCCTCGCTAGAAATAGCTCATTTTCTCCCCTTGTTGCACAATATACTATTTCGATTCATGTGCAAGAATATGAGTTTAGTCTTGTGTGAACGTTTGCGCACGAGCGAAGCAAGTCCCACAAGGCTGAAATTACATTTTCGAACGTATATTAAACCATATTTTTTGGTACGAGCGAAAAAGCTAATTTTGCGCAAGTTCACGTGTGCAAAAGTGGCACTTTGCGCCCGGAATGTTGAGAAAAGATGTTTAATAATAATAATAATAGCACTATTGAATATAAAAACTAATATTTTATTTTTTACTTAAAAAAAATACTTTTTACACTCAAAGCGCTTAATTACATTTATATAATGATTAATTTTATTCTTTACATAAAAATGGTTTAATGAGCGTAAAAAATGTAACGTAAGTCGTTTTATATATACATACACATTTTCAACATAAACCTAACTAAGAAGATATTTCTGTGATCACATTGTTCACTCAACTAATAAGATTAAACATACGTTATCTACATTCGATGTTAATTCACATAATGTAGTGTGGCAGTAAAATTATTCACCTGTACATGAGCAGATGGTGAAATTGGTATTAAAATATTTTTCACAAATACTTTATACAAAAATAATATCTTTTTACATTTTTTCTTTTCGCAGTTCTACTTAAAAATGTAAAATATGTAACTTTTGTAATAAAATGACTACATTTACAGCAACGCAATTAATGTCATCATAACTTTCGCTTATGTACAAGTCTTTTAATTCATGTAAGAGGTATGATTGTATTCACGTCCCAAATCTCTTTTGTTTCAACGTTGGAGGTAGTTTTTCTAATAATGAATTCGGATCTACTTCCACTGCTACCAATTCTTTATCATTTAACCATGAAAAATATACCAAATGCTGTAAAAAATTCGTGATTAATTTATTTTAAGCATAAATAAAGATATGAATATTAAAAAAATGCAATCAGTACCTTATATTTTTTTAACTGTCGAATGGTATGTTGAAAATGTGAACTAGAACTTGTACTGCTTTTGCTTTCTTCTTTGCAATTTCCATTTTCAAGTTTGGGTATTTTCATTGTTAAATTTGGATCACTATCTTTGTTTATTACAAAAACTGTAGTATCATCATGCATTATTATTATGTTCTCATTATTCTGATCAAAGGCTATGTTTGTTATAGGAAAATTTCTACTCAACCATTGTACTGATAATCGTCCTTGTAAATTTTTAGAAAATTCTGTATATTTCCGTCTGGGAATATTATATTCAATAATCTGCAACAAAATTAAATTTTTAATAAAATTGTTTCAAAAGCGCTAAATATACAATGTCCCAAAAATATTTGTTTGATAATGAATAAACTTATATATGTATATATATTTTTGAAACATCTAATTGTAAAAAACATATTCTACCTTATGATCAGTATATACTACAACTAAATTATTAGTATTTTTTTGTATTGCCATAGCTGTTGGAGGACAATCATACTTTGGAAGATGCCAAGCTTGTAAAGATTCTGCATTTAAATCACCTTCTATATTATAAACTGCTATATGACTATTAAAATCTGAACATACTAAATATTTGTTATCAGGTGAGAAACAAATTAATCCAACATTTTTTATTTTTTCTTTTTCAGTAGAAAATGATCCATGAAAAGTTAAGTAGTTTTCTTTATTTACTGTATACAAAGTAACAATATTACCACTCCCATCATTATTTGCAGTTACGAAAAGTTTACTGTTTGAATTAAATAGCATCTTTTGCACCTTCTGTTTAGGTAAGTCACTGCCTTGTTTAGAGAGCTGTGCAACTCCATTAATTACATTAAAACTAAATACGCGAAGACAAGTTTCTGTTGAATATACAATAATTCTAGAGTCTCTCGTGGTGGCACAACATACAATATTTTCATTTGCCTTAGTATATAATTCTAAAACTTTTATTGGCTCAAATTCTGGTTTATGTTTGTATCCAATTGGTACTATTTTCTGACATTCAGCAGTCTCCACAGCAAGTCTCCACAATTCTAAGTAATTATGATATCTTAACATTATACACCTGGATTTTGGACATACATGAACACATGGAGGTTGAAGTAGTGGTGGATACTTGACCAAAACTTTAGGTGGATAACTAGATTGTGCCAAGTATCCATCCACTCCAGCAGAGTACAATTTACCATCAGCTTCAACAAGAGCGCGAACATCATGATCATGCAACCTTCTTTCAATACTTCTGACCCACTGGGCCCTTCCTGTAGATTTAACATTTACTTTTGAAAATGTACGAATAACTGAATCAACCCCAGCACAATAAATAACATTTTTATCATGTGACATAGTTATTGCAAGAATATCTGCAACATGACTGTCATGGGATTCAATTAATGTACCTGCATTCCAATCCCAAACTGATAATGTCCCACGAGAATCACCAGATACAATCATGTTATCATTAGTAACTGCTAAACACCAAACAATTGTTTCCTTTTTAGAATCTTTTCTACCTGTTACAATTTTGTGCATGGCATGACCAGTTAAAACATTCCAGACTCTTATGGTATCCGAGGAACCACTGAATATCATTTCTCCTGTATTATCCCATTTTATGCACAGTATTCTCCCTTTTTGTTTGTCAAAAATTTTTTCATATATTAATGAATTTTCTGATACAACAAAAATATTAATATAACCATCTTCAGTACCAACAGCTAATTGTGTCTGATCAAAATTAACATCCATACACCAAGCAGTTCCACCAGTTACCATAACTTCATTTGTTATACTTAAGGTATTTAAGTCATATTCTGTGATCATCCCTCGAAGGCTACAAGAAAATAATCTAGTACCAATCCACAATATATCTTCAATTGAATTATTTATTTGTCCAACAATAGTTGATTCAATAAAGGGAGCATTGCCAATATTCCAAATTTCTATTGAATTATCATTTCTAAAAAAATACATTATATATTGTTAATAAAACTTAAAACATAGTAGGCCATTAGAAATCATGGAAAATAATTATTTAGCCATTTAAATTTAATGCAAAAGTAAAAATTGTGCAAAAGAATTGTTTTTTATAATAAATTTCAAAACTAATTCATAAAATAATAAAATAATTATAAAAAAATTACTGTCATTTTCTTTTAAAAATATAATATAATATTAAACAATTATTATTTACAAAATAATGTCAGAAATACTTTAACTTTATATTAAATAAGCAATATCGTAAGAACTAAACTAACCTTGCAAGAGCTAATTTTTTATTCTTAGGTTCATAAGAAAAACAGGTAACTGATTTTGGTTCTAAGTTATAAAAACCAACGTTATGTACTCTATACGACATTTTGATATTAAAAATTAGCAATAATAGTTAATTTTTAATTTAAGAATTTCACGCAAATATATATCACATCCAGCACGTGGGTCTGCGAAAAGCAATCACCCTCGGCGGCAATGGAACGTACAGAAGTCCGAAAAGCTTGTAAGATTCAGTTAGGTCATGCTGTCATGGCGTCATAGCCTTTATTTTGTTGCATTTGTGACACTGCGTCGTGCTCGTCGCTTCAAGAAAACAGCTGGCAATCGACAAAGAATCGATTTTAATCAGAATCGCACATTCGTATTTTCGAAAGAGAATCGATCTTCAAGAAAACTACTATCGATTATCGAGTAGTTAGATTTTAGAATCGAGTAGACGCATCATCCCGAGTTTTCATTCTTGTGCGTCGGGTTTTCATTCTACTGTCACTATTTCTTGACAAAAATAGAATATTATATTTTCAAAATTTTTAATAAACAGGAAAAATGGCTACGTGCTTTGAAAATTTACAAATAAGCATACCACCATGTGTGTGGTTTGAGGGCGGCGAGAAGAGAAATGCGATAGCTTCAATGGTAGCTGGAAGTTTGGTTAGTCAAAGAAACAAATGTTTATTGATTCTTTATTGTACAAATTTAACTTTGAATATATACTTTTAAAGATTAAGATAAAAAATAGCTTTTCTTTATGAAATAGAAAATAAATTATTTAGACTTTTTATGGTAACATCAAGTTTTTTTTTTGATATTTAATGATCTTTTAATGATCTTAGGTTAATTTATAATATTTAGTTTTGAAGAACGATTTCTATATTTAGATTTAGAGATAAAAATTAGTTACTTAATCCTATGGATTCTTTGCTTCTATCTTATTTTTTAATTTTTGCTCTTCATTTATATTGATTGTTTTTTCACAGTTCTTTGTTGGATGGTGGTTCATAATAGATGCTCATGCAAAGTATCCAGAGGATATGTCTAGTGCTTATCATGTTTGTGGTATTTTTGGAACTTTATCATTATTAATGTAAGTAATTAATTGTCTTTATCTTTATAATAAAATAAAAAACTGGAAACATTTATTTATCATATTTTACTAATTTATTTGTAGGGTTAATTCGGTAACAAATGCTCAAATTAGAGGTGATAGTTACAATGGTGGTTGTTTGGGAGTCAGAGGAGCTAGAGGATGGCTCTTCATTGGCCTTGTTATGGGCTTTGGAGCTATCATAGCTGCTTGCTGGATTCTGTTTGCTGACTTTGTAACTGCTACTGGTTAGTAACTTCAGTACTACTTATCATATACAATTAAAGTCTTTGTACAAATTGAAAATTATAACTAAAGTTTACAATAATGAGATAATTATTTTAATTACAGATGTAAAACATCAGTGGCCTGGAGTAGGCTTATTTTTACAAAATGTTTTTATATTCTTGGGTTCTTTAACATATAAATTTGGACGCAATGAAGAGTGTTTATATTCATAAGAACGTCTCTTCAGATTTATAAAAATGACATCTGTTAATTGACATATAAGCGTATATGTTCATCGTATTAATAAACATTGATAACTTGTTTATTTAAAGCCTGATTCAACAACTGCACCAAACCTCTGAAGGTTACACTTTTTTACCAAATTGACGAAAAGTACAATTTATATACACCATTATATATCTGATTACTAAAATCAAACTAATGATATTCTATGTAAACAGCTTTGTACTTCAATTTTTTTTTTAAAACCAACAAAAATTTCTATTTCTATGTATACTTTTAATAAAATATGGTCGTTTAATTTAATATAACTTAATATTTAAATTTTTTTATGGATTATCTTAAAAATTAATATTAATATGAATTTCTTGACAAGAAAGAAAAAATACTTGTGGATTATTTTTCAATATTCTATCTGGTGAACCTAATGAAATTTTTCATGCAAAAACTTAATTATATTATATAGAGATAAACTGTGTGCAAAATTTTTGATTATAAAACTATAGCTATGACCCTGTACTTAAATTTTTTGAAATTAGACTTATGGATTTCCATGAAAAAAATTATAATGAAATCCAGAAAAATGTAGTCAAAGTCGCGTTTAGCGCGTTAAAATACACAAGCTCAAGCTTCATTAGGTCAAAGTACATTTTTTCATTTGTTGCACATGTTTAAAATTTTACGAATTCCCAGACTTTTCTGGGTTTTCCAGCAATTTTTTTAAGAATAACTCGATTTCGAAAGACTATTTAAGAACAAGTATTAGATTCATGTTTAGCGACTCAAAATATATAAAAATAATGCTTGGTTTGATCTAAATAAATTTTTTTTATTCGTTATAAATATCCGTCCACCGGGTAAGTATTTCACAATCTCCCAGAATTTTAGGTAATTTTTCATAACTAACTCGATTCCGAAGAGCTAAAAGAACAATGTGTCAAAATACATTTATAGATAAAACTTGATTCGGCCCAAATAAATATCTTATTCATTATTGATGCCCACTTTTCGACTTTTCCACTTTTTTCCGGGATTTCGGAGTATATCTTTTCTGATTTATTTGAAACAAAAGTGCACGAAAAAATTTTTAGTTCAAAACTTGAATTTGGTGCTAAAATTTGTTGAACATTACACTAAATTTTTTACGGAAATAAATCTTTAATCAATCTTTATTGACGGCTATATTAAATTGTTAAAATTTGTAAAGGACTGAATGTTCGTTTATTCTTAATAAATAAATTACTGCTTTGCGAGATAATTATTTAATAAAAATTATTTAAATTGGCACACTCATTTGCATGTAAAAGGTAAGCATTATTAAAACAGCAATTATAATTCTATTCATATAAAAATATTTTTATTTACAAAGAAGTTTTAAATTAATCACACTTTTAAAGTAGTTTCTTGCTAGATTATAAAATTCTTGCTTTAATAACAATTGGCTTTAAACAAAATATAATAAAATTGTTTATGAACAGAGTAAAAAAGTTGCATCTCAAAAAATATCAAAAAATTGTAAATATTTTAACATATGCCTTTTATATTCAATTTTATTATTCAAAGTCGAGGTTTAATAATTAAATTACTTTTAAATAATTTAAAAATAAACCTAATATTAAGTTAGTATCTTGGATCAGAAGTATTTTCATTAAATGTTGATTTTTTTTAACAAAGCTTATTAGTTGAATGTTTTTTAAGAATAATTTAATTTTTCTGAACTTTCTTTACAATATTGCCTAAAGCGTCTTATTTCTTGTTTGGTAATGCCCTTTGCAAGGTTTTCACTATGAGCAAGTGGATCTTGAACACACATAGGAAAATAAAATTCGAATTGTTCCATATCATTTGTATTTGAATAAAATTTGAAAATTTCTGTTTCTTGTAAAAATTGATGATTATGAGCAAAACTAGTGCAAAAACTGTTTTTTTTAATACTTTTACCAACATAAGGACAAACTACTTCTCTTTGATAATCAAAATGAGCAAAATATGTAAAAAATTCTGCAAGATGATTTTTAAAATTCAATTTTAAATGTTCTATAGGGACTTTCTCCAGTAATTCATTTTCCCATTCTGCAATAAAAATAAATTTTATAAATTAAGTATTGAGAATAGAAATAAAAACAAGATTTCAAAATAAATTCTTACCTTCTCCTAATCGTAATTCATGTTTTAATTTTATTAATTCTTGTACAGTGGGCACAATGTTTATTGTTTGTAAGTAAAAAATCACACACCATGATATATTGAAAATTGATGTATAGTCAAGTCCAAACAAACAATTTTGTACTAACCATTTTCTTAAGAATAAAATTAATTTACGACAAATGGGATAAGCCTTATTGTAATATCTGTAAAAATATTTAATGATAAGAAACTTTATACTTATTATTATCAATATTTTTATTTGTCCTTACCTTAAAATTCTAGAGATTTTTATAGCATGACCATTAATAAAATAAATATTACATTTTAAGTCAGTTGGTATGTGTTGTAAATTTATTACTTTTTCTGGTTCCATTAATTTAGTTAATTTCAAATTTACATTCCATAATTCTGGTTTATTTATAAAACATGGTTTTACTTTATAATAATAATGACTTTTTTCTTTCTCTAAAATTCTTTGAAAATACAAATTTTCACAGTCCAAAACAACATCTAGTGTATCATTAGGTAATCCTAATAAGGCATATCTTGAACCAAAAATGAAAACATCTGCTCTTTTATATTTACTTTTTATAGTTTTTCGAATGCATTCTGCTAATTTTATTTCTTGGAAATTTTGTAACATCACTTCGTTAGATTCTTTTAATAAAGAATCAACAATATTATCTACATCAATTAATAAATCTAGTGTTTTAACTGGCATATCAGGAATAGTAAAATTCCCAGTTTTTGCAAAATCTTTATGAAATTTATCTTGACAGTGAAGATTATATGAAGCCAATGTACCATACCAACAAATCATACATACTGGACACACATAAAATTGCCCAGTTTCTTCTTCATTTTTCAGTTTATTCACTTTTTGCAAATGCACTGGATCTTCTAAGTGCTTCACAAAATTGATATCATTCTCAATTCTTATTTCACAGATTTTGCAAGCAAATATTTGGGCAAAATACCAAAATTCTTTGAAAATGCTTAAAAACCGTTGATATTCATCTTCAGCAAATTCATTTAATAATTGTTTTCTTGTAAGATGATTTGAGTCATCAATATGCAAAAGAAGATCCTCATCTTCATTTTTTACATTAATATTACATATATAGCAGTGAACCCATTTATCAGATTGATCTTTCATGTAATGAATAGCAAGTTTTAAATCACTTAATTGATTTGGATATTCTTCAAAATATTTGTCATTTCTTTCCATTTCATATAAATTATTAATGTGTTCTTCGCACTGCAAATGTTCAAACAATAATTGTTTATCAAGAGGAAATTTTTCTGAACAAGGCAAACAAATTGTTTCAGTCTTCCAAGGAATGGTTAAATAAATTCCTAATTTTAGTGAGCGAAGTTTTTCTGAATCAGAATTATAAATATTTTCTTCGCCAGGATCAATGCAATATTTAATAAAACTTTTACCAAAGTTCAAAATATTTTGATAGCTTGAAGAATCATCTATATTTTTAGTTTTAGGTTCTCGAGGTTTTTGGTTTCTCATTAATAGTGTCAATTTTCTTTTTTGCAACTTGTTTAGGTCAGGTGTTCCAACAGTAGGAATTTTTTCTGTTTCATTAGGAGTTGATTGACTAGAAGTAGTAGAACATAAGCTTTCTTCACTAGTTTTCAATTTTTCTATTAAATTTTTATATTTTGATAAAGTATTTTCATTTGTTTCACTTGTTTCATTTTTTTCAGTTATTTGGTTCATTTTTTGACCATTTACATTTTTATTTAAGTTATTATTAGCACTTCCTAAGATATCTTGCATGTATATAGTTTTACCTGCATGATTATCACTTTCATAATGCCGAAATAAGTTAATAACATCTGTGTATGATGTAATGCACAAAAAACACATGTACTTATTTGTATTATTAAGTATTTTTTTTGATCTACTAGCTTTCACCTTTTTCTTTTTTGAAAAAATTTCAGAATTTTTTTTTAATAAATTTTTACAATGTTCTTTAGTTTCAGCATGTTTCATGATATTTGATTCAAGAATAACTTCATTGCAGACTTTGCAACAAACACCTGATAATCTTACAATGTTGTCATATGTTTCAAATTTCTTAATGTTTTCAAAATTTTCCGTTTTTGGTGGTAGCGATATTAAATGATCTTCTGCTGTTCTGTATGATAAATAATATTCTTTTAGTGAAATATGTTTGTCAGAGTCTAGATGCTGTTCTAATTCTTCAAAAGAATCTAAAGTTTTCTGACAAATTTTACAGTTCACTAATATAATGTTATTTTCTTTGTAATCAAATTGTATAATATCATCCTGCTTATATTTACAAGATTGAAATAAGTGTAACATGCAGTGATATTTAACTAATCCAGGGGTGATTAAAGCAACTCGACATGAAAGGCAAGTGTGTACTTGTTCAAAATAACAAGGTTTAAACTCTTGACCTTTTTTTATTTCTTGAAATTCTGGTTCTTGTGCCTTTAAATTTTTTTCATTATTAACAATTTTCCCAAAATTTTTTTGGTGTACAAATGAATTTATATGCTCTTTAACTTCAGTTAAAGAGGATAAATAAATAGAACATAAATAACATCTATAATTAAAATTTTTTCTTGCTAATGCAATTTCATTTTCAACTAAAAATTGACATTCTGATTCTTTAAGTTTTAAGATAGCTTTTAATTGTTCCTTTTTCTCTTCATCATTAAATTCTTTAAATAATTTTTTATGTTTATAATTAAAAAGATGCTGCTTAACGTCTTCCAAATTCTTTGTCAATTCAAAGTGACATAAAAAGCATTTATAAAATTCTTTTTTTGGTATAATACGATGTTGCAAAAGATCCTTAAATGACATTTTTAGTTTTCAATAAATAATGCTAGAGGTTATTGTTCACTGCCTTACAGATTATTCTTGAAGCTAAAAGAAAATTCTTGTTTTAAAGTTTTTTTTTAAATTTAGCTTTCAAATTTTTGTGAATGCTTTAAACCACTTAGAATTATTACAATTATATTTTTTATGGGTATGAATCTAGTATAAATCTAAATTTTTGAAATAAATTTTGACGTTTATTTACTATTCTTATAAAGCCGGATGATTTTAACAACCTCTAAATCTGGAAATTGTTTATACTTCACAAGTCCATAAAAACAACAAAATAGTATTTTAAACGATTTAAAGTACCCACGAGATACGTATCACTACATTTTTTATATCTTCGCAGTTCGAACTAACGTACATTCGTACCCGCCGTACACCGGTAACGTGTGCTGCCATGTGCTGTCAAGTGCTGAGAAGTCAGCCGTACTCTCGGCAATTATATATTATATATATTTTCGCCATATTGAACTTATAGGGCCGCGAACTTTTAAATTGATAGAGTATTTTAATGTTTTCAAAACAGTGTGAAAATCCTTGTCTGCTTATGGTACCGTTTCAAACCTCAACTCAACTCATCAAAAACAAGATAATTCAAATTATAAAAAATAGTATGAAGAACATGAGAAGAAATGCATGAAAGGTAAAGCAATCAGAGCAAAGTTGGATTTATTCGAACATACTCCTCCACTAGATTTAAAAGTCCAAGAACATATTTCATCAGTTAATAAAGACTTACCAGGAACTTAGGCGACTATGCGCAGAGTGTGAATAAAAGTTTTAATTAAGTCAATGGTCTGGCGCCACTACATAAGTTCTAGCTTGAAAATCATCAAAATAGCTGCTTTTACTAATTGCTTCTGCAGTTTTTAAGGTCACAGTGCAATTTTATAAGTGATGACACAGCTGTAGCTAATTATAGGAGAAGAAGCAAAAAGGACACTGACGGATATAGAGCCCGATATAATATGAGCGCTGACTGGTTTGTCAAATGCGGCACTGAAATTGCTGATTAGCCAGAGAGTTGCATACGTATTTTGCAATTTCTAAACCCATTTTTCTAAAAAGTTCCTAAAATTTCTGAAGCAACTATAATATTACCTTCTATTTAATTATTAACTCTAATTTTTGTTAAACACATCAAAAAACACTTAAAACTATGTGTTTAAATACTACCGAGGAGAGTCTCGACCGACCGGATCATAGATGTTGGTAAAATTGCAGGTGGTTTCTTTTATTGGTATTTTTTTTTGGTAAACTTTTTTTGGTATTTTATTGGTATATAAGGAAACCCAGAATTAACGTTTATATATTTATATTTATATATCTACATATGTAATGTATAAAAATATGAATTCTTAGAAATAAATTATTTATAAATGTATAAGGAGAATGGTACCATTTTCGTCTGTTTTTAATATTTTAAGTTAAAATTAATTATTAAACATTATTTTCATTTTTCTTTTATAAACCAAATAAAATTTTTCCTTTTAATCTAGTTCTTCTTTTTTTTTCTTCCTGTTGTTGAGGTATGAGGAATCAGAATTATCCCCAAAGCTATTTTTATCTGATAGTCTCACAAAACTTGCAGTACAGTATAGTATAAACTGTCGTAATTGTTTTTTTGTAACGGCTTTTGTTACATTTTGAGAAAGATCAATTGGATCTTGAATACACATTGGACTTTCTAATCTAAATAGTTCTATTTCTTCTGTTTTTATGCGATTTTGATATATTTCCATTTCCACAGGAATTGAATGGAATTCTGCAAAACAGTGCTTTTTAATAACATGTCCTAATAGTGGGCAGATTACATTTGTTTGATAATCAAACTCTGCATAATAACAGAAAAATTCTTGAAGTAGCGTTTTAAAATCATAGTGTTTTGTTTCAGGCAGTTCCTCGCCATAACCACATTCCCATCCTGTAAAAAAAATTAATTTTAAAACATTTATTTTAAATTTCAAAAAACTATTATACACTTAATTTTATCCATTTAAATCTATACATTTATTTTAAATATCTATTCCGCTCGAAAATGCTTTCGATACACGTCTTTTTGCGTAGATTAAAAATTAAAAAATTTTTTTTCGATTTAAAATTGAAATATATTTTGAATATTTTCATCGTTAATACAACTAAACGTATGATAAAAATAAAGACTAGAAATATTTTTATTAAAAAGTGAATAAGAAGAAAACCAGTGGTTTGTAGTAGATAATAGATAATAAAAATAAAAAATCAGAAGCAAATATTGTGCGTGCTTATCTATACATATAAAATTGAAATCAAATTTTGTTTTTTGATAACGCAAAAATTTATTTTTACAATAAAGTACGATTTAGTTTAAAAGATAAAAAAGATATTTAATTAAAATACTTTTTATTTCTTAAAAGTATATGTGAGGATGAAATAAAATTTAGTGCACGTGAAGCGCGCTTGAATCACCCCGGCTGCAAAGGACTTATAAAAAACAATAAAACCAGGTGCAAAAACCTAATAGGAAATGAAGTTTTATGCGGTTTTTGCACCCTTTTTATGGGATTTTATAGGAGGTTTGCAACCGGGATGTCAGTATGTGTAAAAAATGTAAGTAAAATTAAGAATACAAATTTTGAATGTTTTTTGTTATTTAAAAATAATGAATCTTACCATCTACAATTTTTGATTGATTCTTTCGTTGTATCAATTTATGTACACTTGGTAATATTTTATTTTGCTGCATAAAAAATATTACAAGCAATGATATTGCATAAGCGTTGATACCTCTAGTTCCATATAAAGTACAAAAGTCAAACCATTTTTTTAAATATAAAATAAGCATTCGACAAATTATAGACGATCTCACATAATTTCTGAAAAATTTAGGTATTTTCAAATGTGTATATTCAAAATATTTTTAAAAAAATGTTGTTAATTTACCTTATTAAATTAGATTTTTCCACTCCTAAGCCACTGAGAAATGAAATATCACATTTGAGTTTGGTAGGTATATGTTCCAATTTTATTATAGGTACTCTTGGCTCTAGCAATACAACATCTTTTTTCCAAATATGTTTATTTTTGACCAAAAAATGATATGTTAGTTTCTGAATATATTTTTGACTTTTTTCTTTTGATCCAATTTCTTTATAAGAATTTTCACAATCCAGAAAAATATCTACATCACTGCTAGGAAAACCTAAATAAGAAGTTCTTGATCCAAATGCATAGGCTGTAGCATTGGGATACAGAGGTTTTACTGTTTCCACAACAGAATTTAATAAGTCAAATTCTTGATCAAACATCTTGATTATTTTATCTGATTCTTTTATTAAATAACTAACATATCCTTCAGCACTGTCTAAATATTGCAGAATTTTCTGCTTTAAATTTGGAATCATTTCATTATTTTTTTTTAAAAAACGTATATGATTGTATTCATCATAATGTTTACTGTACCCTGGAGGACCATACCAGCAACTAAAACATACATGACATATATTTAGTTTAGTTTCCTCACTATTTTCAGTAACTTGTTGAATGTGTTTTGAATCATCTAAATGCCTGGCAAAACTTATTTCACGATAAAAACCAACTTTGCATACTTTACAGAAAAATTTATCGGCGTAATACCATGGGTTTTTAAACATGTTTGTAAATATATTTTCTATTGACTTTGCTTCAGCTATGCACTTCTTAATTGTACTTCCATGTCGAATTGATTTTAAGTGGTGTTTAATGTAACTGTCAAAATTTGGTATATGTTCATTGCAAGAATAACATTTTACCCATTCCTCTGATTCTTCTTGTAAAGAGGATCTAGCTAAACTCAAATCACTAAGCTTTTCTTTATATTGAGGAAAGACTGCATCACATTCTTGCATTTCAGTCAAGTTTAGGATGTGAGTATCATTTAATAAGTGCTCATATAAGTAAGTCAAAGAATATGGAATTGTATATTCACATGGGAGACACACTCGATTATGGCTTTTGGTAAATATCAATGAAACTCCAAGCCGCAACTGGTCTAATTGCTTACTATCATAATTATAAATGTAATATTTATTTTTGGAATCCAGGCACATTAAAGCATATCTTCTACCAAACTCTAGAATGTCTTTATTATATGGAAATTTTTCATTATTTCTTATTCTTGATTTTTGAATACTTTTAGGCTTTATTACTGGTAAATTTTCTTTTGATACTTTTGTTTCTGATGAAAACGTCAGTTGTTTTTTTAATAGTTTAGGTGCTTCATCTTTTGCAGGAAGACAAACTTCTTTTATGATTTTCTTTTCACCATCTAAAATCATTTGCAAAACTTTTAATCCTTCCATATGTGATTTTGATTCATAATGTTCTAATAATTGTTCAACATTAATGAATTCTGCTGTGCACATGTTGCAACTATAAAAGTTTTTAAAAGAGCCTAAATAAATTCTTAAGTGCTTTAATTTATGAAAATCATTTTCTATACTAGAGACTTTTAAATGACTCTGGAATTTTAATAATTTACTATTTTCCAAATTTATTGGTTCATAACATGTTTTACAAAAATATGTAAAATATACGTCTTTTCGAGAATTAAAAGCATAAGCCGTAGCTTTTTTGCTGATTGCTAATGGAACAGTAACTTCATCTTTAATTGGTTCAAATTCATTGAAATCATAAGTCGTATTCTTTAAGGAAATAAACTTTTTAAAACTTTCAATATGCTGCGATGAATCCAAATGTTCTAAGAGTTTTTCTTCACTTCTATTCATTTCTATATTACAAACTATACATTTTATATTTCTTATTTTATTGACTTGAATAATATCAGCATTCAATTCAGGTTCTTCTTCATAAAGATGCATTAAACAATGGATTTGAAGTAACTTATTATTGCTTGAGAAATAGGTATTACATTTTGTGCAATAAAAATAGTAATTTTCATAAGAAAATAATTTTTTAACATATTTTATGTTATACTTACTACTAAATTCTTGTTTTAATTTTTTATGGTTTTGATTTTTAATGTGCAGCATGCATGTACTTTTGTTGGGTAAACTTGTTTGACAACAACTGCAAACATAAAACCTAGATTCTTTTATGTAATGTATATGATTATTTTCAAGCATATTAAAATCTATTTCTTCTGAAATATTGAAATCGGTATTAGGAGGTAATTCATTAATAGTTTTTACTATTTTATTTTGCCATGAGTAAATCTTCAAATATTTTTGGTGAGATTTACCCTTAAAATGCTGTACAGGGTCATTCAATTCACAGATGCAGATATGACACGTGTATAAGTTAAACTTGAGAGATATGCTATTCTTCACAATTTGTTCACATATAGCTTCTGTAAAATTCTCAAGTTTTTTTAATATCTTAGGCTCAGGAATAATTGCTTTGTGACTTTTTTTATTTATGTGGCTTAAATATTTCTCTTGAGCAAATGATTCATTACAAAGGTGACATGTAAACTGTTGCAAATTAACTGTATTTTGTGATATGCAATTTTTAACTAAATATCTGAACATTGTTTGTTTAGCTTATAAGCAGTTCAATCTATTATTCAAAAGATTTCACCTATATTCCAGATTTTAAAGTAGACAATAAACATTTCACATAATGATTATTTACTAAACTTCCAAAAACTTTGAATCTAAGTAGAAATGTATCCTTACTTTTCATCAATTAATTAATATTTATCAAGTTGTGTCGTCTTTATTATATCTAGCAGAACATCTCTTTGATAGTGGCCATACTTATATTCAAGTTGACGGGAGAACAAAGAAATCTGGATTAACTTATAAAATATACCTGCGATAAGTTAATTTGTTTTTTTAATAATTTTCTTATCTTTTTCTGTGTCATTGATTTTATATCGATAACTTACTTCCATCCAGTTCGAATTTTTCATAGGTTATATTTTTATATATATAGTGCGGCTAAAAACAGTAACTCGTGAAAAAGTTTACTGTACTTTATAGTATATTCTTTGAAATAACTACAGGTCACCTTTTTACTATTTCTGTTCCATCACACTGAAATATTTTAAATTGACATTCGTAAATTTTAATTTCATTTATATTTTGTAAGAGACAAAATTCACAATCACACCAACGTAACGACAGTAAGCCAGCGAATATATAGGTATACCTACTATAGCCTAAAAGAATACTTTCGTAACGTTCGGTGTTCTGACTTTCGAAACACGTGAGCAATGACCAGTAAACAGCAAACACCCGGCAGCGACACTTTATGCAGAACAAGTGCAGGCAAATCGTATTTATGTTTCTTTGAACCTCCTCAAAACGTTTCTCATTATTTATTTTAATTGAAAGTAAAAAATCCTAATAAAAATGTCTTAAACTCAAAATTTACTAATTTATTATATTATTTTAATATAATAATGTCTATGAATATAGAAATTGCACAGTTAAATATTTAAATCTAATTCTTTTACATGTATATGTTTTTTCAACAATTTTTTGTTGCAGATGATGATCGATAAAATAGTTTACACGATAAAATCGAATTCGCAATAATTTACCAACGACCGATTTCTTTCTCAATCGGTAATTTAAATTTCACACCGTATATTATTACTAAATAATTATAATACAGTAAAACTTTGTCTAAAATTCCACTATAATAAAAATGCTAAATCATTAAGAAAATTAAACAATTTTATACATTAAATTTTAATAAAAAATTAATTTAAATCTATATTAAAAGATACTTTATAGATTTAAATTTATAAAATCGTATTAGAAGTATACAATCTTTCTGAAGGGCGCCATAAAATAGTCATTAAAATAATTAATGATAATTGTATACAGTGATCTAACTTTGAGAGTATTGATATTTTGTTTCAATGTAGCTAAAATTCATAAGATATCTTTTATGATTCACCAAAAAAAAAGTTTTTCAAAGTAATGAATTTTTGTCATTTTCTAATTTATTTCGACGTAAAGGGGCTCATTTTACTCGTTAAGCAATTATCTAGAGATTCACGATGAAAAAAGTTTGAAATAATTAATTTGCAAGGAATGAAAGTCAATTGTTTATGTCCAAGTATAGATAAGAGCTTATAAACAATTGGAGTTTACTTTTTGAAAATTAATTATTTCATAATTTGTTCATGGTGAATCTCTAGATAATTGTTTAACGAGTAAAATGAGCCCCTTCACGTCGAAATAAATTAAAAAATGACAGAAATTCAATACTTTGAAAAGCGTTTTCTTTGGTGAATCATATCTTTATTTAGAATATCAAATTTTGACTTTTTAATTTTTTTTTCAGTTCATAAAAGTTAATCTTATAACATATATCATCACTTATGTAATCAGATGATAGTTAAGTATGCTAAGAATTTTTTTTTAATCTTTTATATCTTGGTATACAACTACTTTAACGGCGCAGCCTATGTATAAATGCATTAAAATAATTTTGAAAATTAATAATCGCTATAAAATAAATTAAAAATTTACTTTACATAAATTGTAAAACTCTTTCCTCGCAACAGTTATTTATCCACGAGAACCAATGAATTTGACCTTTTCCAAAACCTCGCAAAACCACGCGAATTTGACATTCCACCGGCTAAACTAAAATTTCACTTCCCCCAACTAAAAATTAAACCCCCGTCCTCCAAAAGTAAATATATCTAAAGACACCAAATCCACGCGTCAAAGCACAGTCCCGATTGCCCACTCGGCGAACTTGAAAAGAAAGCTCGCGGTCCTCGCAAAAGCCTGCGAAAGAAAGAGAGGGAGAATCGAAGCCGCAGGCGATAGCGAGCACGCTTAGCAGGCTGCGGGGGGAGGGGGGGGGGATGAGAAAGAGGGGAACGAGCGGCTCGCTCGCGAGCGCGTGCGAAGAGCGGAGCGCACACTCCGTCGGAACGTGTCTGGCTGGTAGCGTCGTCGCTGCTGTCAAAAGGCGGACCGTCGTCTCGGGACTCTCGCTCGCGAGTACAGGGCAATATCGGATCTCGAGAGAGTCGAGCGCTACAATAACATGCCCAGTGCGTGAGCCAGTGCTTGCTCTTCCGCGGAGGCGAGCTTTTCTTTTGTGCGCGAACGCAAGACGTCTCTTTCCCTCTCCCGGGGAGAGCCAGACGCGCGCTCGTCTTTGTGCAGGAACCACTTGGCAGGAGAATTAAGCAGGCGAGGAAGAGAGAGAGGAGGGACGACGACGAGGAGCAGCGGCAGCAGAAGAAGCAGCGCCAGCAGAAACCCGCAGGACGCCTCGCTCGGAACGTCGCGCAGTAAGGTTAGGTTCGTCGCCTCGTTTACGTGCGCTGCGGCTTCTGCGTCCGTCTTTTTCTACTGGCTCTTGCGGCTCTGCTTCCTTTTGAATACCTACTTTTTCCTTACTTTGTTTGTTAGCCTGCCTATTTGCTTCTGCAGCGGCCTCGCCGCTGTTTCGGTCTGGCTTTTCAGCTTCGACCGAAGCGGCGTAAACACACGGGTAGCTAAGGTACGCAGACGTCGCGTGAAACACTTTTGAATTCAACCTGGATTAGACGGCCGCGTTAATTGTGCTGTTAATTGTGTGTAAAGTCGTGGGAGAAATGCTTTAGAGCTCGATCGCTGAATTATGAACGAGATTCGTACGTCGCTCGAAAGATGCATTCATAAGTGTTTCTCGTGAAACGAAGTTTATTATGTTTCTGAAGTAAGATTACGTTGGTCTTTCTAGGGTATTTAAAAATGAGCGTGAGTGAAAGTACGTTTCACTTCTGTTCATCATCGTCTTTATACAAAAAAAATTTATAGAAACTTCTGCCTCCTTCATTAAAGTACGAGCATGTTAAATTATGAAAACAAATAATTAAATACGCAAGTAAACTAGATACAAAGTAGATGCACAGATTCACTTGTGTCTAGTGGTTGTTTATTTACCTTCCAATCGACTCAACAAATTCATAAAGAATGCAAACGCGAAATTAACGGAAATTGATAAGCTATTAAAACAACAATACACCTCGCAGTAATAAAGCACAACTAATTGACACTTTAAAATCAAGCATCCCGAAAATTCGCAATCTGTCTCGCTATAAATTTCAATTTACCTTAACGACCCTCAACCGACATCAAAGAGCAGCAGTCTGTAGACAACCAATTAAATGCCCTCGAGCGAGCTCCGAGAAACGCGCGGGAATATCGGATGGGAGCCTTTGCCCAATTTCGTTGAAGCTGATCCTCCTGCGGCTGGCGTCGCTGCGGAGGAAAGGATCGTTGCCGCGCAAAAGGTCGCGCCGCGTGCGGCTGTTGAATTTCCGAGCGAATCAATAAAGATTCGTGGGCCGCTGCCAAATTCTTCGTCGGCTTTTAGATTTTTGGCACTTGTCTGGCCGCTCGTTAAATTGCGAGAGCCATTCGTCTCTTGCTGTGTTTATTTATGTTTTTTGTTTGGTAATCGGGCGCGACATTCGTCAATGAAATACTTTCTGACGTCGGCGAAATTCATTCATCGAATGTGTTTTTAACAAGTGTTCTGGGAGATTCGAAGTAAAGACGCAGGTACGTTTTTTGGCCGCAGGTTGAGTTCGTTGCAATACCCTTAAATATAAATAGCACAGTCTTCCCGCGCGCGCTTGAACCTTTTTATTTATAGTGTCGAAAGATCGCCCTTTGTTCGCGAAGCCTTGACCACTACATTTTCTCTCCCGCGAGGAAGCACCGAGTACAACTTGAATTCTTAAAATCTCCCTCTTCGCAGCTACAAATCAAGCATCGCGATATTGAAAAGATAATCTCACAATAAACCCAGGCGCGTTTTGTTATTCGCCTCACGTTTCGAGCATCAGGTGTAATGAGTTTCGCTTTTTTTTCGGTCGGCAGGAGGGGGGAGGGGGAGGCTGGCAAAAAAGAGCGCCTACGAGCGAGGCAGAATTCTTTTTTGCTCCCCTCGTCGAGAGAGAGAGAGACTCGCAGGTGTTTACCTTCGCCGACGCGTATAATTTATATACACGTATACAACGGCGGAACGAGTTTTTTCGCCCGGCATTTCACTCGCGCGGCTTTTTTCCACCGCGCGATGACACCGAAACGAAAAAGTCCCCGGGTGTATGGTAAGTGCGTATGATTTATCGCTAATTGCACGTCGCATTACCGGGATTTCCTTGGCGGCCGGTCATTCCTGGCTTATTGAAACGTTGCGGTGATTTTATTGCCGGCGCGCGAGAGGCTTTTAGCCGAGAGCGAGGTATAGTTTATTTGCGCCCGAAGCCGCGGGGACTTTTTGCGCGACGTTAAAGGGCGCAGAAGCGCGGCTCGTTCCGATACAAGGAGTTACGATTTTTAAAAGGCCGCGCGCAGCTTCGGCTGGAATGTAAATGATGCACGCCGCGGCGAGAGTTGATACCGGTAGCTGAGGTTATGATTTCGTTTATGTGCAGCCTTGAATTATTCAAGGCGGATTGAATGCATATTAAAATAAATCTTTTCGGGTAGGGACAGTTTCAGTGGTAAAGCGATTCGTATAACTTGTTTGTCGACAATTTATCTGATTCAGTCTTTCTTGCACGTTTTACTAAACTGTCGTAATTTTATTTGTAAGACAATAGTTGATGTTCAATGTATAAATAAAGGTTAAAAAATGTTTAATATCTTTTGAAATTTACCTATTGAAAAAGTAGAATTTAGTATCGATTGATATCAATGCTATCGATGACCTCGTAATACTTTCGTTATACAAGACATAAGTTAATACATTTCAAAAAGAATATAACACTTGAAATTATAATTTTAAAAAAGACGATATAAAGAGTGCTTTTTTTATCCGTGATTCATTCACTTATTCGTTTATTTTAGTTATCTAAAGTACTTTGAGCATCAATTTCGTGTACAAAGTCTAATATTTGGCAGTTCAATTTCAGCCCGCTTATTTGGCGCACGTTTTATTGACATAGAATTCTATTTAACAGATCAAACACAATTTCTCAAAACTTTACCAGGTTCCTTGCCGAAGCAAACGTTTTTCATCACCCAAATTCATTACAAGTTTATACATTTTAATACATTCAAAATGAATGCTGCGTAATAAACAAAAGAAATCTACCGAGTTGCCGCAGCACCAAGTACTCTTAAGAAAAACTAACCTCGTTCGTAGCGGCGCGTAGAAACTCGTTCCTTTTTGCAAGCAATTCGACATTATCTCCTCGCCATTGTTGCTCGGTGCCAAAGCTCGAATTTTCCTGCCAAAGAGAAACATAACAGTCGGAGGTCTTTAGCTCGCGCCAAGTGGTCTCGGAGCTGCGCTTCGCTGCTCGCATTCCTGAGTCGCACAGCCAGGCCAGAGGGAGAGAGAGAGAGAGCCTCGTTCAAAAACGAAGAGCGGCACCAAAAAACCTCTCCGGAATGCCTCGCGTTTTTAACGCCGGCCGCAAAAAAAAGGAATCCTCCTCCTCCTCACCGAGAGAGCCTGGATTTAGCCTGTTTACATCCTGCTTTGGGGGATCGGTCGGCGCGCTTTTTCTTCCCCGAATATAGAAGTTGATTCTTTTGAAGTCTGCCTAGGAAGGTTATATAGATACGGAGCTTTCGTCATTTTTTTTGGGAGGTCAGAGAGCGCGGCTCGTTCTACTGCTTTATCAGACGCGAGATAAGCGGCGATGATTAATCATTCGTGGAAGTAAATTTGTTATTAATTAAAAGTGTGAAATTAAGTTGCTCGCGCGGTCGTTTCAATTTTATAGTTTTAGCTTTAGAGACTAGTCATTTTATGGTTTAATGCGTTTTAAAGCTAAAGAATTACGTGTACTCATATTTTTAAACTGATAATACCTAGTCAGCTGGAAATTCCAATTGTTTCATAGTCATAAAAATTAATAGTCACATTTTTCTAGTTATTAGTCAAGATTTACTCATGCTCGTGTTGATTTTTGTATTCATTCAAGAAATATTAAATCTAGACTTTTAGACTGTAAGATTTTTTACTCTCATTACAATATATTTTACGTATATGAGCAAAAGTTTCACGGAATATGAAAAAAGTTTTGTGCACTGAACAATGGCTGTATATTATTAAAAAGTAGAAGTAAAAATTTAAAATCGCCGGGAGTTTTAGAAACTGTAAAAGTGTAAAAAAGTGCCCAAGTTTTTCCAAAAAAAAGCGCACCGAAGTAAAATCGAGTTCCTTGCAAACCTAAAAGTTTTTGCATTTTGCAAAATGAATAATAAACAGATCCATTCTCTCCCCTAAGAAATACGCTCAGCGACTCTTTTACGCCGAAAGTTGGTCTCAACGCGAACGAAGACGTCGAAATTTATCCAGAAGTCGAGCTAATCCCCGGAGCTTGAAAACAAAATTCAAATCTCCATCCCGTCCATCGTTACGGCGCGCGTAAATTTCCCCTAATACTCGGCGACAAGCGGGCCGCGTCGAAATGTCCCGCAAAAAGATCAACGTCGCCGAGACTTGGCTGCTCGTCCCGGCATTCCGCGGAGTTTATAGAGCGCTCGGGCTGCGTCTCCCACGCAGTCCATTCATCGGGACGGCGAGACTCTTTCCCGTAAGAAAAGCACTGCTCTCCGAAAAGTCCGTCACAACAGAACGCGTCGCGAATTAGTCGAGTTTCTTGAGGGGTTTCGCGGGGGGAGAGGAGCGAAAGAGGGAAACGGAGAAAGGGCTTCATGTAGGGTAAACAGAGAGAGCAGTGATCGCTCTCCGCGCACTTGTGAGTACTCCTTAGGCGCGGCTTATCGATCATCGACGCCGGCTGCCGCTTCGGGCTCGATGATCGATCATCCTCCGCTCCGCGTCTGCGGAGATTATTCGAGTGCAGCGCCGAGGTGTTTCAGGATCGTTGACGCTCCGTTAAAGTACAGTTATGGAGACGAGCTTGGGTATGATAAATTTATCGACTGTTGCTTCGGGATTTTATGGAGATATTTTTATGGCGGTGGGATGCGAGGGAAAAAAGGGTTCTCGCCGATTATCGCTCGATAGAGTTATTGGTCGGAACTGGTTGCTTGCGATGGTTGGCTGGAAAAGTGCAAGTTGACGTAAAAAATCTATGGTAGGATAACCCTACGATAAGAAAATTATTATTAATGGAAATGATTTTTGGAGTAATATATTACATTGCATTTCTATTTTCAAGAGAAAGAAGTTCTATTTTAACGATTCGAGCTCAATAATTAACTTCAGTTGAAAATGAATTATTTATTCAGTTCTTTACGATCGAATGAATGTTTTCTGAAAAATTAATAGCGCACATCGATTTACATTTATAATATCCAAGTCTATCTGAGATCTTTTCGTTGAGACTTCCCTTTGGTCTGCCTCGGCGGAGGAAAAAGTGAAGTGTAAAATTCTGCAGGATTGCAGAATTGACTACGATGCAGCCAAGCGCTGCGTCAACCGCTAAATGAAGCATTTCAACGTAGCCTTGATTATTTTTATAGCGCAGAGCCTCGCCTTGAAGAAATCAATCACCGGCGGAAAAATTTACAGCACATCTACCTCGCTGTTGCGCCTACTATTTTTAATTTCGCTTCGTTTATATATACGGTAATATAGTGGCGGTGCAGGGAAAATAGAAAATTTTATTTTTCTCTTTTTGCCGGGTAGAATTTCTCATCGGGAGGGAAGATAAATCAGGAGATAAAAGGCTGCACCAAAATCAATGTTTTATTTGTTTCATTGTTTTTTTGTTTCGTTGTTTAATAATCACAAAAACAAGGAAGTTGTAAAGAGATATGATAAGATATATCTGTGATGGATAACTCGACATACATTCCAGTGATACGTATTACTGCTTTTTCATTCATGTAATGAGAATTTCTGTATTTACCAGAATATTAAATTGCATGGTAACATCTCGTCCGCAAACAAAATAATGCTATAAAAAAAATTAGGAATCAAGGAGTACGGTCGTACAATAGTCAACGGGAAAAAACTGTTTGGACGTTTTTAGATGTTTTGAAAAACCTGCGCATCTGCAACAGAAAAACAATTGAATTTTTTAGTTTTTTTTCGAGGTCATCTCCAGTGTAAAAAAAGTTCGAAAAATGTTCTTTTTACTCTACGGAGGAGAATGGGAAGTATATGGGGTAAAGACAATGAGAAATGTTTAATTAACCACTTGTTCAAACTATCTACGTACATTTGCAGAAATATAAACAAAGAAATTAGCCCAAATGATGACATCCTAATAATGCTTATAAAATTAGGAGAAAAAATATACTTTCTTGATAACTGTTACACACATGAGACGGCAAATAAATTAAAATTAAAAGCGGCCCATTTCTGTATGAATTGCAAACAATATATTTCCACTCGTACGTTTCGCTCGTGCTATTTCTTACGTCTGATAGTTATGTTTTTGCGAAGGAACTATGCATATGATACAAATGATACAAATAAAAAATTCGTTTTAACTATTTATTTTTTGACTAAATATACAAGTGCAGTTCAAATAATATTGACAAGAGTATGGATTTGTATATTTCACCAAAAACAAGTTTTAATGTTGTTCGTTTTATTGCTAAAAAATTACAGATTTGGCCATCTTCCAAGGGTACCAGATGGCAGGGTTTTTTAAATAATTTTATGTATATTGCATGTTTGTTAAATTGTTTAATTATGTCAATATTGACGATATATACTTTATACTTAATCAAGGGAAATATTAAAGTATTTTCAATATCTTGGCTCGAATTCGTCGGACTTATAGAATCCACAGCTATAATGATCTTTAGTAAATATCAACATAATCGCTTAAAGGTTTGTTAAAAAAATAGATAAAATATTTAAAACATTTTACATTTACTTAATTAATACATGGCTGTTTTATCTTTAGTTTTTGCTAGACCTTGGGGAAAAACAATTATCCACAGAGAAGCCAAAAATTATTCAACAGTATGCAAATTTTTATGCTTTGGCATATTTAGGAATACTTTTCATTTACCTTATAGTTTTAATCTTGTATATTCGCAACGATAATCTTGAAACTACGAGAGTTATCTTCCTTAAAACTGGATCTATTGGATTAAAAATGTTGGTTTTCTTTCAACAAATTGTTAGTCTTTTGACTACAGCTGTTATACCGAGTTTTGACGGTGTTGCTATTTTGTTAATTTTTACGTGCACTGAACGATTAAAAATATTGGAAGATAAGTTTAAAAATGCAAAAACCTTGGAACATTTAGTGGACTGTATTCAAGAGCATTATAATATTTTATAGTAAGAAAAGAATTTGATTGATTTACAGCATATCGATTTTAATAAGTCTTTTAATTAATAATACAAATTTTCATTTTTAACAGCGTGATAAAAGAAACAAATTACATAGTTCGTTTTATAGCTTTTAAAACAGTTATGTGCTTCATGTTTTATACTTTTGGAATTGGATTAACTACTTTAAACGTAAGATTATTATTCTTATTAACGGGTTTATGTTCATTAATTTATTAAATAATACGAAAAAATTACTATTAGAGCACAGATTATACGACACTCGTCCATCAGCTTTTCATATTCATTTTAGTTTATTCGAGGATTTCTGTTTGTGCTGAAAGTGCACAGAATATGACATCAGCTGTAAGTTAAATTGAAATTTAAAAACTTTTAAGTTTTTAACTAATTTTTGATTTTTCACTCTAACTTGAAGGGTGACGATATTCCATATGTATTATATTCAAGTAAATGGTATGAAGAAGCATCAGAATTGGTAAAGGCAAAGATTTTAATTATTCATAGGTGTCAAAAAATTCCAATAATATCTGTCAATGGAGTAATGTCTGAATTTGGACGAGAATATTTAAAAACAGTAAGCGTTTTTTTTTATTTTAAAAGCAAATAATCGATATTAGTAACAAAAAGGTATATTTTCTATCCATTTCAAATTTTGCAGATACTTTCTGCGACGATTTCTTATTTATTAACATTAAGAACTATAGTAGGGACCAAATATTAATTTGATGATGCAATATATTTGACTAAAACAAACTAAACAACAACATTGAAAAAACATTTTCTAAAGAATGAAATATCTTCACTAAATTATTTTTTTATTAATTACAAAAAATTTTATTTAATGAGAAAAGATGCCAGTATCCGATTTTAAATATTGTCGGAATCAATAATTTTATTTGTATAATTTACATGAAAATTGATCAAACCATCACGAATAAATAAATAAATAAATAAGATTTCAAATTTTTAAAAAAGATTCAGTATTTTGAGCAAGTTTTTGTTGTTTAAGTAATTATTATTTACATTGTTAAATTGGAACTTTTTAAACCATTTTCTATGAAAGAAAATTACGAAAGGGCTTCATTCACGTTTACTTTTATTTCATTAAATAATCTTTAAGCTGCAGATATATTACCATAATGTGACCTTGTAGTACCAACATTTTAAGAAATGAATAATATTGCCTCCATTTTCTGACCAACGAACCGAAGTTATTTGATACCTAACTTTTAAACAACAATCAAATTATACCCCCGAATGAAAAAGCAAAAAACGCAGCTCTCCCGCGAGATAATCCTAGTCTGGCAGGCTCGCGAGAGCGGCGCATTAAAAATCCAGTTACGTGCACGAGTGGCAGGCTGCGACTCGCTTTTGAGCTCTGCGCATCGTTACACCCCCTCGTCTCTCGCTTCGTGCTCCTACATACATCGGCACGCGCGGCGGCTCCGCAAAAGTATATCATCTCGCGGGTAATCGCGTGACGGCGTACATAATGCATCCCGAGAGGGAGAGACCCCGGAATCAAATGCCCGCGTCTATCTCGTTTCGCGAGAGCTCTGTAATCAGCGCTAATCGACTTTATGGCCGCGGTGGGAAATTCGTTATTGCGTCCGGAGAGCGGAATCGCCGCCGCTTTTGTCGTGCCGAGGCTTGTTGTCGCCTGAGATTATCGTTTCGGACCAAGTGCGCGCGCTGCTTTTTTCGTTTTCAAGGGGGAAATTATGTGCGAATTAAGTGACTCTCGGAATCGGGCGGATTGTAATGTGTGATTTCGGTTTGATTGCCCAACATTATCAATCTGATTGTATGCTATTGAATGCGAGCTTGGGATGCGATCTTTTGTCTTGCTTTATCGGGTGGAAAATATTTTTGGTCATACTTTTTGAAGAACCCGATTTGTCGGGTTCCTGCAATTTTTTGCATTATTTTTGGTTAACTACAATTTTTATTCTCAACTATTATATAAGCAAGTAATTACGAACTTTTATAATTTTTAAAATTAGATAAGTTTTCAAGCGTCAAATAAAATAATTTCTTAGAAATTTTACTATTAACGAACGGAAATTTAATATTTTAAACGACATTTTTAATGTCCAATAACTTTGCTTTCAATTAAGCTTAATATTTATAATTAGCTATGTATTTGATTAAAATATTCTTCAAAACTGGTACAATAATTAATTAAGTGGTTAATTAATGAAATTACTTCGATAAATAAATAAAACAAAATTTTTTCAACGCCGAGTTTTAAACTTCACTGTACATTATATTTTATTTTCGTAAGCTTTTCCTCGCCTCGCCATTAACCTGAAGTAACCTTCACGCTTCGGATATATCTGCTGCAAAATTCGGGATTAATTGAAAAGCGGCGCGGCTTTGAAAAGTACGCAATGCGACATTTTCATGCAGCGTTAACACGTTTTTGCGATTTAATTTTACGTGAAAAATAATTATTTGATTTTCACTTCATTTATTTAATAATATAATAAATGTTTGGGCATTTATTCTCGTGTTTTTTTCCGAAGTGAAAATGAAGAACTAACATTTCTGATGATAACATTTTTTAAAACTGATCTTTGCTTTTCCTGTTAGGCTGTGAACTTTATTATACAGATTTTTATTTTTGTCTGTAAGATAAAACTAGGATTGGAAGTTGATAATTTAAAAATAAGTAGTAGTAAATTTCGTTACTTAATGATTTAAAAGATAACGTTCGATGTTAGTCAATACATTCTTTACATTGGAAACTTTATAACTGAACCCAATTAAATGAGCCAAAAATATCGAGTTTTAAAACACATACCTTTCAGATCATTCGATAATTTCGAATTTTATAAACTCTTCAAATTTGACCAGCGGGCTATTTCAAATTTCAATGGTGGCGTTATATTCACTCGAGTAAAATTAAAGCGAGAATTAGTCACGTAATTACGTTGCGCACTGCGAAAGAAACCTCACGTGATTATCTTCACTTAATAATCTAACGTGTTATTAATACCCCTGGTACTTTTCTCTCAAGATCGCATAACGCTTCCCAGCTGTTGCATCTGTTGGCACGGCTCTCCGAGGTTCCGTAATCACGGAAAGCAGCGATAATTCGTCCGAAATATTCGCCGATCCCGCAGAGGAGGTATCATAACCGATTACACAAATGATGCGACGGGTTGCCAACGCTTCTTATCGCCTCTCGGCCTAACGCAAAACGCCAATTCGAGTATAAGCGCCGCTTCGAAAACGGAACGGCATTACTCTGGAAGAAAAATGGGCATATTTTCTGGTTAGCATAGCAACAATGTGGAACGAGCGACACCGCGCGGCTGAATTTTAAAACAAGACTCACTCCAAGGCAGATCGCTGGTCAGAATCGGTTGTAAAACTTGACTAATTCATCAAAATCTACTGTACATTTGGCCAGATTCTGCCGACGCTTTCTGCCGGGGTAATCGCGAGTGAGTTATCGTCCATTAAACTGCTGGCGACGCTTTGATTCGCGGGCTATTTTTGCGCGCCAGTTTTATTTTCGTTCTCGCGCAGCTTTTATTCTCCCGCCGGCCGCGCGGACTTCCTTCTTCCCAGGTTGCGCTCCTCTCTTTAATTGCCCGCTGGATGCACGGCGCACTGGGAAAGGAATCGCCGTTTTCGGTTCGCACGGCCGGTTTTGGCCGGGGTGCTGTTAGACCCGGGATGATTGATTCCGTTGTTTTCATTGACCGGGGGATCGTTACAGATTTTTATTTAATGCCTCGCCTACGTCGCTAAAATGGGTCGCGCGGAAATGGCGATTGTTTTTTAGGTTAATATAGGTGACAGATGCGGCTGCGAGCGTGAATACGTTTTTTTTTTTAATGGTTTTGTTTACTGCCTGGAACTATGACATATTGGATTTTGCGCGACTGCACGTAGCTTATATGATACAAAGCATTTATCGATAACATCAAAGTTATCTCGTTCGTGTCTCTTTATTACCATTTGCATGAATGTGCATTACACAATAAAGTGTATTCAGAGTGTATATAATTACCTGAGTAATTACTTATAATGCTGCTTTTTGACTAAAAGCATTCTTTAAATAATTCGACCATAATTTTTGTCGATAATGCTTTAAACGTAGAAGCAATTTATATTATGTAATAAACTGACCATCATCATTACAGGTGAATATTATAATAAAGACCTGCATAAATTTTTACGAACGATGAAATTGACATAGAACTTGTCCGATGAACCTACCATCAAAGCCATTCAGTATAAATTTATGCAAAATTAAATTCCCGTGGAAATATATTCCCAACAATAATTCACATTTACATAAATATACAGCGAGCACATCAAGCTGAAAAGTTGCAGCGCAAATTTAAGAGCGCAAGCGTGCGGTGCTCAGGGAGCTTACAAACTCGCCTACTTACTTTGAATAAACGTCAGTTTAACTGCAGATCCTTGGCCGTATTTTTGTCCCTCCCGATTTTTTTTCTTTTTTTCGCTTTGTTTCATCGTCCCCCTGCGGATTCTGACCTCAGATTTGAAGCGCAACGCAGAGCAAAGAAAAACGCAACGCACGCCGAGAGAGAGAAAACGCACAAATTCTCTAGTCACATGAAGACTGTCGGTTCAGCAGAAAATTCCTGTCTCTCTTTTTCCCCTTTTATTCGCTCGTTTTATATTCCTCATCTCCACGACTGCCTGGCTCTGAGTGCCGTTGCCGGCGGGACTCGCAAGAATTTTAAGGAAACAATGGCCGAGTAACGGAGCTGGGATTAGAAAAAAAAGATGCGTGGCTGAAAAGGCAAGTCGGCCGTCGATGCTCGCTGCGCGCTTTGCATAATTAGCCTCTCGAATTATTAAGTCGAGCCAGTTTTCGAGCGTTCGCGCGAGGTATGAGAATGGGGATGGCATAAAAACATCGCCGAAGCAGCCGTTTAATGGCCCCCATTATTTAATCGAGCACTTAAAAAAATTACGCCCGCCATTATGCCTCTTCGTCGCAAAGATAATGCGATTGTATCTCCCCTGTGCAATAAATTCAATTTGCTCGATGAATTTTCGTAATATTTTAGTAATTGCGCGCCGTTTACTTTCAATAATCCGAGTTTGGTAATCGAAACTGGACTCGACCGCTTTATGTAATTTCAAATTGTCGTCTGTCTCTGCGGATTAATCCCTTTTTAAATGGCGGCTCGCTGCGAAGCTTCGTAATAATTTACTGTCTATTTTTTTTCTGCCAGTGTCTGATTGGAATCTCTAATGCGGATGTTGCAGACTCACGCGAACCTGTTCATTTTAATGCGGAAGATGATATCGTTTTGAGAAACTTTTAGTACGTTTTATATATTTAAATTCCGATTTAATATGTCTAGATAAATAACGGAAGCAGTGGTCGATAAATTCCCTACTGCAGGAATTTCCGCGGAGAATCGTAAATGCTAATAAAATCGAAGCTCGACGTTGATAAAATTATCTAACTGTATCATTTTCTTGTGCATGATGTAACGTTCTTTTTTTTAGGGAAAAAATACAGTACAATTAATTTTGTTAAGTAACAAATTGTTGGAACAACAGGAGGAAGTATTAGTCATTTGGTTAAAACAAAAATCAATTGGTTTTATTATGAAAAACTATTATAAAAAATAGTCTAAATCATAAACCAGTTTATAGGAAGACTCATTCTTAAAACACTTTCAGACCTGAATTAAATCCGAATTCAATGTACAACTGCATACACTGAGCCTCTTAAACAGTAAAGGATTCAATTTTAAAGTTAAAATCCCGCTGTTTTTTTACTAATTTATTTACAATACAATCACAGAAATATATAAATCCGAGCTTCTGTAATTTACGAGAATTTTCCGAGAAATGAATTGGCAGCCAATCGGCTGTAAACACTGAAAGCAAAGCCACAATAATTTATAAACTACAACTTCATTTTCAATTAAAGCACAGCTATCTCGCAGCCCGATATCAGCGTCTTGCTATGCCAGCAGTCAAAACTGCGAGTTTCACAATTACGCCGGTCTGTCGATAATCGCATATCAGCCCCATGGTTTTGATAGCGAAAATTACAAGCCTCTCTTCGGGGGGGAAGGCTGCCGGCAATTAATTCCTTAAGGTCACTGGGGCTTGAATTGTTATTATTGACGCGACTATGCTCCCGACACCGAGACCCTGACATTACGTCTCTCTGCTTTATCGGGGCTGGCATTAATAGGGCCGCGGCGCGAGCCGAAATAAATCCTTACGGGGGGCTCCCGTAAATTTAGCGGCCGAGCTTTTTCCCACCCGAGCGTATCTATGTGTAACATCTTTAAGCGTCTGCCGATCGATAGTGTTGTTGTTTTCGGTTCGATTTTTGAGGCCAGGGTATAAGGTTGAATGCTTTTTTTACAGTAGAAATGTTTGCAGGCTCTTTTTGCACTGAACTCGAAGCTCAACTGATTGTAGAATCCGTAAGCTTACTTGTTGATAAATTTACTATACAACGGTAAATGTTTTCAATTTGAAAAGGTAACGCGATAAGAACTGTTTTCCTTTTCACTTCTCAATACACTCTAGATTCTTCCCTTATACGAAAACAATTTCTGTAATTGAACAATAATTTGGCGAGAGGCCCTTTTTCGCTTTTAGCTCCAGCTGGCGGTTTTGAATTATTGATGTAAATTTAATCACCATCAAGTGCAATAAATATAATCGTAAGCTATTTGCAAGGTTTTACGAATGAAGAATTTCGTAATTGAATAAATTATGAAAATGGCGAGCTTATAATTTTTCATTTAAAATGGCCTCTTATTTGCATTTTTGCGTAATCTAGATACAATTATTTAACTGGAATAAGAGATCTGGGACTATTGCTTTGTCGTGCTCTTGCGCTGTTTTAAATTTGCATAAAATTTGCATTTTTACGCTGAAATAAAATTTAGAGTGTGATAATTAAATACTGCTCATACGAAAGCACTTTAGATGCAGTTTATTAAAGCTAAATTTTCATTTTATTTTTCCTTTTTTTTTTTAAGTGTGCAATATGTTAAATTCATTACAAACTATGAATACATACGTGAATACACGCGAAAAGTGTGTAAAATTACAAATTTCATTGAAAAAATAAGGTAAAATATGGGGCAAATACTTTTATGGGTTTTTATTATGAGTACATAACAATTTTGCACATAAATAAATTGTTTACAATATCGGCATATTAAATGTTCCCGTATCACTCTATTTACACTTTAATCGTAACATTAAGAAATATTATAAATACTTGGAACTTATCTTACCTGTGATTTCATAACGAATGTAGATACCTAGTAACATTCTTTTTTTTCCAAGTATACTTTACATTAGTATTTTGTAATCATCAGTAATGGCAAGTCCTATCGATTCGCAGTAAGTTAAAAATATTTTGAAATTTCAATTTGAAACGCTGTACGAGTTTATAGACAATACGAATTTATGAATTAGAATGACAGCTCTTATACCATTGAAAAATATTGCAGCTTCTCAGTTTTTTTTATTTTATTTAAGGTTTTTTCAAAAATTTTTGACATTCAAAATGATATATTGAAAAATTAAATTAAAAAACTTGATTAGCTGCAATTATCTATGAATAAATACAACCTACACTAAGTAATTACCAGTTATTAAATACTATTATAAATCATGAATTTTATCTATAAAAAATACTTTTCTTTTACTATTTATAATAGATCCGGAAAAATTCACAAACGCACCGTTCACGAAGGAAGAAAAGATTTCGAATGCGATGTTTGCGGTAAAAAATTTGGATTTAATTCTGTTGTGTTGCGACACAAACGCAGAGTTCATGATGGGAAAATAATTTCTCATATGAATGGTATTGACGCAACGCATAGTTAAAGTTAACTAATTTATAGTTAGTATATATTTTGATATTTCGTTGAAACAATGACTTATTTTCTGCTTGTTTACGCCTTCGAGTTACAACTAAATGTAACATTTATGTTTTAGTTAATTTTATTATTTTAATTTATTATATTCTAAATGATTAAAAATAATAACATTAGTTTTATTCTTTTAAATCGACTAGTTTCCCCTTACTTTTCAAACCTGCAAAGTCAATCCATTCCCCGAATGTTTATTGGCGCAGACTCTGCTTTTATTACCGTCAAAAGTCCCCCAAAAACGTAGCTTCACCGTCGCTTCCAAGCAATAAATCGATCCCTCGGCAAAGCGCGAAAAAATAGTCGGAAAAATGGAAAATAACGACTCGCCCCTCGTCGAGGGGCCGATTGAATTTCGCGAAAAAGTGCATCTCTCGCTTTTCAATTCCGAAGCGCGCGCCAAAGCAGCTGCGGCCGAGCGGTGACTTTTCAATCGAGGAGAAAGCCGCCGAGGATGAGAAAGAGCCGGACGTCGTTCGGGAGGCAAAGGAACGGCGAGCGCGAAAATCGATAAATTTTAATACACTTTTGTCGCGCTGTTGTTTGCCTCGGTCATTCGAATGCGGGAGATGGACGGTGATTGGGTCTGCTCCAAGTTTCGGCTCCGATAGGGAGCGGGTCGATAAGGAGCCGCGCGAGCTTAATTAGTGGCATTTTTGGGAATGACCGAGTGGCTGATTAACAGCTCTTGTGATTATGGCGCTATTATTTTGTAAAATCGAATGCGACTATTTCGGTCGGCTGTGCATAAAGCAAAAATAGCTGCTATTCGAGGTAGCAGCTTTAATTTGATATCGTTGATGGAGTTTTCAAACTCGTGTCGTTCAAGTTCTATTTTTGTTTGAAAACACAGAAACTGATTGGAGTTTAAATTAAGGAAAAGTATTAAAAATAAAATTTATTATTTTTATTACGCAAATCGCACGTTTACTTTGAAAATTCATTAGAAACATTGGCAAATGATTTTAAAATACACTTAATTTTACTATCAAATAAAACTTCAAGACCTTGCAGTAATAATCTAAATTGAATGATTGACTGGCGTTAATTTCAATTTATGAATTATTAATCTCCTCCGTACCCACGAAATATCTGCCACCATTATTTCCAAAGTCCAACCTCGCCCAGCTGACTTCTAAAAAGCATCTCCCTTTCGCCTTCGATCACAAAGCGTCAACCGAAAGCCCGACCCGATTCACACCGAAGCCAGCCTCTGAACGCGAAACCGGCACGCCATCAACCGACCACCAGCAGCTCTCGCACAAAAGCGAGCAGCGCGGCGCAACGAGGCGAGGCGCCGGCCGTAACGCGTAATTTAATAAACGTAACGAAAACGGAACATCCGCCGCGCGCGGCGATCGCGGGCTGCCGGCGAAATGGAAAAAAGAAAAAAAAAGAGAGAGGCGGCCCGAGTGCGAGAATAAGGCGAGCACGATGACGAGTGAAAGAGTTCCTCGAACCTCGGGGATGCGCCGCAATAATTCGCGCTCTGTCACTCGTGCGTGACTCGCTCTCGCGGCGCCGCTTCCGGCTCTCGCGTGCGGCTGCCCCTGATAAAGGACAGGGCCGTCAAAGGCCTATTAATAGGCCTAAGGAGAGTGGAGAAATATATCGGCTGCGAATAATCGCCGCTGTTTCGCCGGGGAATCGCTTCCCGGTGATGCGCGACTGTTTTCCTTCTTTTTTTCTTTGCGCAGAGATTAGCCGCCTTTGTTGCGGTTTGAAAAGGGTGATATCTTCGCGCGGTTGGAGGAGGCGTGAAAACACGGCTTTTTCCCTTTTACCGGTTAATGTTGCGCGTGGAGATAAGGCAGCCGAGTGTCTGGCGTTAATAGCGAGCTCTTTATTCTTCTGTGCTTTACGTTTTCGAGGTCTTTTCCTTATTTGCAAAAATGGCGAATATTATCACTTGTTTCAATCATCGACAAAAGCTCGCATTTTTAATGCGCACGAAACGATGATCGACTATTCAATCTCATCAAGATTTAAAACGTCCCCTTCGAGCTGCCTTAAAAAACTAAAACTCACTTATGAAAAGTAATCGAAAAGCAATTTTCTCTTTCTCCCCCGCAAAACAGATTCTTCCGGCCGACAGTCGCACCTGTTGAGCCGTTCGCCTTTCCATAATCCCGGGCGGCGAAAATGAAATTTTCCCCGACAGCCGTCGAGCGCATTCCGGGGACAAGATAGACGCGTCCTCGGCAGCTCTGCGGGCCGCGCACGTTTTTCCAAGCCGTTATCGCTCCCCGCCCACGTGAGCGGCCTCTGTGTATCAATCGCGCCTTTTTGCCGGGCCGCATCCGCAACGAGAGCGACGTCGCGCGATATTCCGGCGGAAAGCGACGCGCGGGCTTGACTGCGAGGCTGCGCTTCGCTCTCGACGCGCGGAGAGGCTCGGGAGCTCGGCGAACGAACGGCCGACTTACGGTTACTCGAACGCGGACTGTTAATTGCGGAACCGGATTACTTCTCGCTTTTAACGCACTGAGATATTGGTGTTATTGCACGAGGAAACATGCGCATTTTTCGCGCTGCTTAATCGCTCGGATTTTATGGGCCGTAAAAATTTCATGCGAGCGCTGATTATTGATGGGCTTCGGGGGGGCTTCATTTTAAGACTGAAAATACGCTTATGGACGGGGAGAGGGCTTTTCTTAAAGTAAAATATTCTATTTATGATCGGCTTTGCTCGCGATCCTTCGATACTTTAATAAATGTTTCCAATGCATAGGAAGCTTAGCGAGACGCGGTGCGATTGCAGTTTGGAGAATACCGCTCGGGCTTTCTGTAAGTGCATTACGAAGTTTCGAGGCGTTCCGCGGCAAATTGGGCGGAACGCCAATATTAACGGGAAATTTTTCACTCCAGCGACTTCGGGAGTCCCAAATTAGCGCGACAAACAAAACGATCGCTAAAAACTCCGCTCAACCGTGAATTGTAAATCGCCTCGCTTGCCGGCATTTCATTAAATTTACTTTTCAGCCTTCGCGCGAAACTCGTATAATCGCGAGCCCAACGAAGTAACAATGGCGCCTAATTAACGTCGCGGCTCAAGCGGCGGCAGGTGTCGAGCTCCTTCGACATTTAAAGCCTCGTAAAAGGCCAGTTATCAGCGCCGTAAACGACTCTCGGCGGCCGTCTCCCAATCCGAGGAGGAAGCGGTGCGCGATGTTCCGCTTATCTCTCTCGGCGCGCATCATTTCCCGGCTGCGGCGTTTGCCCTCGAACGAAAATTCGACTATAATCTCTGATTGCCGCTTCGGGCCCCTCCGCGTGAAAATACATACCGGAGCCCCCGGCCGGTTTTGCAATTTGCGCGCCGCGTAGCTTTTCGACGAGGTGCCCGACGCGGCGACGAGCGGCGTCGCTCGTTTTATTAGCTCGCGAGTAACGGCATAATGAGAAAAATGGAGGAGAGACCGAAGCTGACACCGCTGCGCCGACGGACGCGCTTCTTGGAGGAATTCTTTTGAGTCGAAGCTTTACGGTTCTCCGGCTTTTATTTCATTTTGTTGCTAATTTCATAATTGCCGCGGGAAAGCTTGTTGTGAAAGAGAAGAGTGGACTTCGGTTGAATGGAAGAGTTTTTTTTTCCAAATAAATACAGTTTACCTTACAGCCTGCTCAATTTCGTTTTTAGATACTGTTGATCTTCTCTTGTTATTGAATTTCTTTTAAAGTCAGATTGTGGAGGGGAAATTGATCTATTTATACATATTTTACAACGAGGGAGGGAAAAAATTAAATATACGGATTTCTAAAAGATTACAAGGGTATTGTCAATTTTTAAATTACGTAATTGGAACATTGAATTTCTTTCATTATAAATATGAAGGAAGAATAAATTACAACAGAGATACTCTGCGCGCATAAAAATAAACCTACATTCGATAAATTTATTCTGGAATGGTTAATGAAGCCAAATTCTTTGAGCAATCATTAAAATAATTGGCTCCTCGCATGAAAAATTCTGCCAGGTCGATCCGCCAGGTAGGAAAAAGCCCTCGATCGCCGCGTCTTCGAGCTTCTTACCGCGCGCGTTCACTCCCCGTTTTGACACCCTCCGCCGTGTCCGGCAGCAAAAAGGTATATCAATTCGCACTCGAGCGGCTCCCGTTCGCTCGCGGCCTTCAATTACCATTGGACAATGCGCCGGACTCGTTAAAACGGGCAGCGCGCAGAAATCGTTCGCCTAATTGCTCGCGTCGCATCGCCGGAGGAGCAATAATTATGCCCAGCTGACGAGACGTACTCTCGAGCTAATTGCCGAGGCGCGGACGGGTATAGCTATTTTTACGAAGCGCGATTATATTTACTCGCGTATGAGCTGCTAATTGATTCTTAAGGCGGATGCTTGGATATCGTCGGGGTTGCTTGTTTTAATAATATTTCCTGACCTTTGATTCGCGTATATTTTTCTTCGCAAAATATTTTTTTAGGTTCATTTGTCCACAACGTTATTTAAAAAAACCTGCAAATAAATGAGGAAGTAATTTGTCGCTAAAAGGTCTTATCGATAAGATTTTAATCTTCACTGGTGTGTTTATTGTTTGCAATAGAAATTATCTAGTTGCATTGGCATTGAATCTTACAGTTTACGTCAGATTGCACAAGGAAATCTCTAAAAATAATTATCTAGATCCGATTTTTCTTATCATTAATATCGATTGCCTGCGCTCATGTAAAAATGCAGCTGCGATAAGATATTGAATATTTCCCTGGCGCAGCCAGATTTAATAAAAGAATGTGCTATAAAAATTTTTGTAGCCTTCGATAAAATTGTAAATGAAATACATTCAAAGAAAAACTAGAATTAATTCTTTTGAGAAAAAAAAGTTTATTCAAAAATAATCGGAATAAGTTTTCAGAAAAATAAACAAAAGTTTTCCAAATGAATTTGAAGAAAACGGCTTTATAAATAAGTTTTATCAAAAGTTGTGTCGCAACTTTAAATAAACTTGCGAGCAGAGGAGGCGCTCCTTGAAATCTTAAGAAACAAACAGTGATTCATTCATTCGCGTTATGTAATCGAGTAAGTTCACTCTCCGGCGCGTCCCACAAAGTCAGGAAACTCTCCCCCGTCCAGTTCCGGCGCGGCGCGGCGTTCATTAAAATTTCCCTTCTCAGCTCATTAAAATTTGGTCTTCGTTAATCCGAAAGACGTCGTCTTGAATTTTTATCACCCGACCCCCGCCGGCTGTATGCGCCTGTAATACAAGCACGACCACCTCGTCGAGTCGGCCCCGCTAACGAGTTCGCGGACATTCGGCTAAACAGGCCACGGCGCAGTTTGCGGCGGAAAATCGGGGCGACGAAGGAGGGAAGCCGAGGAGCGATTAGATTTTCTTGCGATCCTTTTTCCGCTTATCGCTTTACTTGCTCCTCGCTCTTTATTACGCCGGCGGCCGCTGAAATATATCGCGTTGGACGCCGGCCAGGGGAATTTCTCGAGCGTCTTATTTGCGAAGCTCCGCCGCAAAGTATGTGTGTCCGAGTCGCTATCGGTAATACGTTTCGCCGCAAAAATCAATTCGGATGGTTTATTGAGGGAAGAGGGCGATAGTCGTGGGCGGATTATCGCGCGGAGGCCTGCTTTATTGCTTTCGTGCGTTTTGAATTTAACTTTATTTGAAGATTCGTGCAGCGATATAAAATTTAAGTAAAAATGCGAAATGGAAGTTCGAATGTTGCGTCGAAAAATATAGCTGGTTGTCAGTTTAAGACTTTGTTTAAAAAAGCTTCCAACTTTCCATCCAATTAACGTATTTTTAGTCATTGTGCGATAAATTAACCATGTTTTTACACTAATTTTATTACTTAAACGCGTGTTGATTGTTAAAGAATTATTTGAAATATTCTTCTTTTAAGTCACTAGTAATTACTTCAATTATTTTCAATTACTAGTTATATCTGCAGTTTAAAACCTTGTATAAGTTTTTTTTAAATATTTTTTATATATTTGTTTGAATACTATCTAATTATAGTAAATTATTTTACATAACTTTGAATACTTCTTTGTTCTTTTTTTCAAACTTATTCAATGAATCTATCATTTACTGCGGCACTTAAATTGCCCCACAAATATACCTCTTTTTCTTCGGGTCATTTTAAACGTCCCCTAATTTAAAACGATCAATTTTTAAATCTCCTGTTAAACCTCGTCTGAAAACTAATATTCAAATATAGGCCAGTCAAATCAGCGACAATCACAACAAATTATCAAAGTTCCAAACGCTAATTCACAGTCGTTCATTCTACGAAATCGATCAGTCGTACATTTCATCTTGGCCTAAGCACGTATTAAACATTTATTTCGCATAAATTAAAAAATTAAGTACACTCGGCTTTAATACTCTGTTACAGTAAGCATTTATCATTGTTGGGTTTAATGGCGCCTTACATCACTGTTTTTCATTTTTTTATTTTACGACTCAATGTAAATTAACTGATTCGGTAGAGTTACGATCCTCTCACTCATACCTTAAGCGATCATAAAATGCAGCGTTCCGCTAATTTTCGATCTTTTCCATTCTCCTCGCCGCGGAAACAAAATGCCTCCAGAAAAAAAATCGCTCAACTTCCTCTCATTTTCAACTCTCGAACGCCCGCCGAGACACAAAAGACAAGGTGCGTGAGGATCAAACGCGATAACGGATCGACTTTCCTCCTCCGCTCTCTCCTCGCCTCGTGTCATAATTCAGCGGCTTCACGAGCGATATAATCCATTTTCGGCTTACACGCCGCGGACCGGCAATTTTCGCGCTGGTAATTTGCATTATTTCCCGCGCGTGACTCGGCGCTTCGGCTCTCCTTTTACATATCGAGAGGAGAGAAAAACACGTCGGGTTACATAAAGAGCAGGCCGGGTTTCTCCTTCCTTCCCTCGGCTTCGACGAGCCGATGATCGATGCACAGTTCGAGAATCGCCGACCTCCAAATCTTGCTCGCCCCGGGAATTCGGAGTAAATTGCGGACTCCGTTCTTACTTAGGAAGTTCTTACTTACATTCGAACGCTGCCCACGAGTGAAAGTTCTTTGTGCACCGATTGAAGAACTGACGTTTCAGCTCCGACGTTCGGAGTCGGATTGTTTAGCTTACTTTCGTCTGCTTTTGCTTTTCGAATATTTTGCGTTGTTTAATGCAGAATATGAATACGTAATAAGCGTATTCATTCGTTTATACGTTTGCATGTAACTTTAAAGAGCGAACCTTTCTTTGTGTACGTTCTGACTGATAGTGGCATTAGAAAGACTCAATCCCTTTGGCAAATATATTTTAAATCTTCACCGCAGTCTTCAAAAGTTCTGATTAGAGTTTTATCTTAATATCTAGATTCATTCTAAAAAAATTTCAAACTTTTAACTTTTATTTACCTTGACTTAAAACCATGCAGTGTTCCTTCTCTTCATTGCCCGAGCGAAATGGTTCATTAAGGTTCGTTTACGCCCCGTAAAAATATCGCGCCGCGCGGTACATTAAACTAAAAAATTAAGGCCACACAAGTTCTTGCAAAAACTAAAACTTGTTAACGAAAACGCGCCGACGAAAGAATCTCGAGGGCAACGAAACTGTACCGCAGTTCTGGCCGAGCATTGTCCTCGGTGGCGCCTTCCATCGGCGTGTCCTCGTTTAAGAAATTCCCGGCTGTTGTTTCATTTCAGGATCGCAATTATGCATCCGAGATTCGTCGCCCGCAACTGTGTTAAGAGCGTCTTTACTCCGTCTGCCGCTGGATTTATCGTAACTAAGCACGCGAACGCTCGAGAGCCTCCGCTGAAACTTTTGCGACATTCTTCTTGTTTCGAGACTGGATGCGAGCGATAAATCATCTTCTGCGAATTTGCGTTCCGAGTCAGTGTCTTCATTCATTATTCTTCGTTCGGGTCTTTTATAGCTTTTTGGAATCGATATTATCTTTTAATGTTATTGACGTTCAAAATTATTATGAATAGTGAAAATATTGACGGATATTATGTGGTACGTCATTGTTCAGTACAAAGTATTCTAAACGTAATGGAGATAAACTCGTTCGCAGATGTCTTTCCTTGCCTCGAATATAATATATTCATATCCTGCTGTAGAGAAGTAACTGACATTTTTTTAATTTCTACAATCTGTGGCCAAATTACTACATATTGTAAATTTTAAAATGAACATTCTACCATAATCAATTTAAAAAATACATCCCGATTTCTTAACTAATCCGAATAATCTCAAAGCCTTTTCCAAACGAGCCAAGCAGCTCCCACTCCCCAACTGCAGTTTCAACCGGCAGCCCGTCTTCAAAAAGCCGCAAACAAGCATCCCTCGAAAAAATCGATAAAAATTGTGTCCGCGAGACTGCTCCGCACACAAGCATACACACTCGCCCACAGACGCGCGTCCAGAGCGCATCGAGAAATCGTTAAACCCGTTCCTCCGGCAGGAACTGACGTCAGCTGAGCCGGCAGAGAGTCTGCTCGAGATTCTCCGCTACAAGCCGGGGGGGTCCCGGCGCCGCGACGCCAGTCAGCGCAAATTACGCCGAGGAAAGAAGGCATTGTCGGGGGAGCCCTTTCCAAATATGCCTGGAAAATTACGCGGCTTTGTCGGCCCGCTCGGTTCCCAAGTCTTGCCGGCGCGCGGATCGCTCGGTCGTTCCGCGGCCGCGACTGTTGAGGGTTGCTTTTTGCGCGCGGCCTCGGGACGAGATAATGGCCCGTCTGTGGACTTTGTATTATGTTTAGCGGCTCAATTTCGGGCGTTCAATGCCGCCGATTTCGTGCTTGGCCTCTGCAGCCGGCCGCAGATATGCGCGAGCGCCGGTTTAATTAATGCGGATGCTGTAATTTATTGATTAACGTTATTTGAGCAGTTAATTATTCATTGATTGAATGCTTCTTTAATGAGATTGCAACGCGTTGTATTGGAATAGTGCTTTATCTGAGATTAGAGATTAGACTGGATTTTTTGGGTCGCATACTTTAAATGTTTAGTGCTAGTTTTAATTAAAATTCATATTACAAAACGAATGCACCCTTGCATAGAAGTAATTGCAGAAATGATATATTTTTGCAAAAATTAAATCGCAATATTAATCTCGGCACAGATTTTGCAAGAATTCACTGCAGATCCCCGAAGTAGTTTTCTATTTTATCATCGGAAAACCAGTGAACTTTTGCACTTTCATTGCGAAGCGCTCCATCGATGTTTTACAGAGTGGCGACTTTTTATCGCAACCGCTAATGTTTCAAGAGACGTCGGTAAAAAGGTTCCCTACTGCGAACGCTGCACCGTTGGAAAGTAGATTTAAACGCGCCGAAGCTCTAAGGCAAAAATGAATATTTACGTACATTAATTGTATTTGACAAGCTTTTATAAAATAATTATTATTTGTAAATATGTATTTGTAAGGCGAAACGTGTAATTTGCAACTGAAAACTTTCGAATGACTCATAAAATGGGTGCACTGCACCGCTGCCTTCTGCATTATGCATGCTGGTTATAAGGTACGTACTAATTACTGAATTATGGCTTTATTAAAATTCACTTTATTTAGAACGAAACGTTTCTTTGATGAATTTTTTTTTACATGGCCTCTAGCATATAAGCACATCGATTGAAATATTAGTAACAGTATTGATGAAATACAGTTTGTTGTGTGTATAGTACAGTTTTTAAAAAAATTTAAGAGCATATTTTCGTCGCATTATATAAAAGTTATCTCTTGTGACCTTCGCTTTTGAGAATAAGGAAGATGTCTTTTTACTATTCAGGTAGAAAAATCATGAATTTTAATTTTTTATGAACTATAACTTTACCATTAAAACAATTTTATAAACGATCAAGAAGCGTTATAGGATTTTCTACCGGGATAATTGCTATTTTGAGAACAAAGATTTATGCAAAAACTAATAATAGCTAATCAAAAATCAACAACAGTAAAATGTCCTTAAGTTTAAATTGATTTTTAGAGCTTCATTATTCAAACGACTTTATCTTAGGCTCAAACGTCTAATAAATGTTCGTTAAAGAGAACGATTACCGCGACATTTAAAGGCAAATCACCTGACGCGAACGAAATTAGCCTTTTACGACGGCGTATAACTCGTTTAAAGTCAAGTAAACACTGCGTCACTTTGATCTAATTAAACCTTTGTTTTGAGCGCCTACAACTGACGGCGAGTTTAATCACAGTCTCCATTCGGTCTCTTGAAAACAAACTTAGATTGGCTCTCAAATAAACGCCGAAATTCGAGAGAAACGCAAAGGTAAAAATCGGCTGTTTATGCGTATTTACATCATAAAGTATGTAAAACGAGAAGGGAAAGCTCTTAGGCACTCGAATTTTTTGCTAAACAGATTGCATTTTTATGTACGTTGACAGCTAGAAAAAATTTCAATTTTTTGGGGGTACGTTTATGTAATGTAGTTATTTTGTGCGATAAAAAAAAGATGTCATTTCTCTTGTTTTAACAAGAAAAACAAAAATATTGTTTAAGTTTTTTTTGCTTGAAACACAGAAAAGTTGTAAAAAAAATTTAATGGTATTATTAAAAATTTTTTAACAGAAAGGATTTTGAACTAGAAGCAAAACAGGCTGCTACTGTATTATTCCACAATTTATTATACTGATTATGCTAATTGTTTTATTTAAGTGTGTATTCTATTCAAGCTTGTAATCTTTCAAAAAGGTAATAAAACAATAACGATCGTCGAAGCCCAGAATATTTGAAATAAATCGCGATGCATTACGTAAATTAAATAAGTAAAAAATTGGCTGTAAAATTTAATAATTCGTAAAGGCTTACTTTAATTTTGGCATTTGATAACTTATCTAAATGAACGTGAAGGCGAAGAAAGTAAGATAGAAAAATATTGCATTTCTTCTACGCGGTTAAATTTTCAATTAAGATAAAATTAATTAAAAACCTTATTTATACTCGAAATTTCGTAACGAATTTAATTAAGCTACGTTAATATAAGTAAATGCATTTATTCGGTCGGTCATACGTGTCTACTGCTAACGGTATTTATTTCTAGGATATTGTTTACATATATACAGCTACGTCACTGAACTTATAAATAATTAATTAAGTCATAATTTATGTCTTTATAAATAATTTAAAGCTAGATAAAAAAATTAACGGCTCTTCGGCGTCTTTTTACAAATTCATAAATACAAATAGAGATCAGTAATTAACGCTAACCTATCCTTAAA